>WAAB01004718.1:0-36788 GCA_013389865.1 Piaya cayana | reverse complement strand
CCTCCTCTTCTCCAGGCTAAACACCCCCAGCTCTCTCAGCTGTTCCTCATGAGGCCTGTTCTCCAGCCCCCTCACCAGCTTCATTGCTCTTGACCCCAAACAGTGGCCTAAAGGTTTGCTAGTTCTTGGAAAACTGCAATCACATCATTTTTTAATGACAGTGTTGTAATTTGAGTGTCTGCGTGATTTATTACTTTCCCCTTAAGGTGCTGCATCTTTACGTAGATGCCTCCAGCAAGGAATGAGCACTACCAGCCTATGGCAACCTGAGCTCCCTGCCCAGCTGTTTGGGAGAGGCAGCTCTTCCTTGCTCACTGAGGCCTTTAAACTGATGTGAATCCATTGACAACTCCTTTCACCAATGCTTCTTTCAGTGCTGACTCCTGTCATATTCCTAAAGAAGCATTGAGGTGACCCTCCATAAAATGAAGGAAATACAGTAAAACCCACCAGTTTGTACCTCTTTGCACTCTACATGGTTTTTCCTGATGTTTTGGAGGCCTTTTCCCACTAATTGTACAGCCATGTCCTGCTCTGGAGCTGTTTTCCTCTTTTGTTCTCTGTCACAGCCTCAGTGTTGACTGCTCCCTCCTGACAGGCTCCCTGGTTATTTCAACACACCAGTGCTTATGTTGGGATGAATTGTACAGTTCAATCCTTCATCTGAGTGCTCCTTCCACACTCTGCANAGCTGTTTTCCTCTTTTGTTCTCTCCTCTGTCACAGCTTCAGTGTTGACTGTTCCCTTCTGACAGGCTCCCTGCTTATTTCAACACACCAGTGCTTATGTTGGGATGAATTGTACAGTTCATTCCTTCATCTGAGTGCTCCTTCCACACTCTGCAGCTTCACAATGTTTGTTTCCTTGTGGTGAGTGTTACTGGCCTACATTCCTGTGTCTTCGTGATTTCCCCTCTCTAAAAGGTATGAGTATCCACTCTTGGTAATTTCTTCATGTCTTTGTTCAATGGTGATGTCTCAGTAGCCCTGGCTTATTCATACCTTTCTGGGAATGACTTTATTGCATTGCTTGACTAGCTTTACCATGTTTGCTTACACCTTTCTGCAAAGTCCATCATTGTGCTACCTTGGATTGCTCCTTGAATACAGGCAGAGAGAGCTGGGCTTGTTCAGCCTAGGGAAGAGGGGGCTCCAGGAGATGTTATAGCAGCCTTCCAATATTTAAAAGGAGCCTGTAGGAAAGCTGGGGAGGGGCTTTTAATCAGGGAGTGCAGTGACAGGATGAGAGGAACGGGTTTTAGCTGAAAGAGAGTGGATTTAGATTAGGTATTAGAAATAATTGTTTTACTGTGAGAGTGGTGAGGTGCTGGGGCAGGTTGCCCAGGGAAACTGTGGCTGCCCCATCCCTGGAGGTGTTCAAGGCCAGATTGGATGAAGCTTTGAGCAACCTGACCTAGGGGAAGGTTTTCTTGCCCATGGCAGAGAGATTGGAACTGGAATGTCTTAAGATCCCTTCCAATTCAAACTGTTCTATAAAAAAAATCTCAAAAACCAATTTATCCTCCTGTAGTTTACTGTGAACTTTTCTTTTTATTTTCTTTTTTTTTTTTTTCTTACAATCACCTGAAATGCCAGCAAAATATCTCTTTGGAAATGACCTTCTCAGATCTACCCTTTACTTACTGTGATCAAATGTCACCCCACCTTTTTCTTTGTCTTCCTCTTGGTCCCTTTGTTAGATAAACTAATTGTTGGCTGCATGAGCATTGGGTGTATGCTTAAATTAAGCATTAGGCAATGCTGTATATTTTAATTGTTTTTAATTTGCATGTTTATAGGGATGAAGGGTTTCTGATTTGTACTAACTATATCTACATCATCAAGAGATTTATATCTAACCTTCCCTAAAAGAACTCAAAGACCTGTGGACACGGTTTAGAGATTGGTGGGAATGGTTGGACTTGATGATCCGGTGGGTGTCTTCCAACCTGGTGATTCTATGATTCTATGATTCTGTGTAACTGCTCTAAACAGCTTGTTCAGTTTCTTAACTTACACTTAGAAAGCCTTTTCTAAAAAACCTAAGCTGTGGATCAAATTCTCTTGACACTTCTATTTTCACCTAGGATGAACTTCTTACAACCTTGTAAAAGGTTGAAAAATTATTTTTAATCTATTTCATAAGCAGTGAGCCCAAGAGTATAGATAAGTCTGCAAAGGTGGTCTCCATGCCCACAAGAAGGAACAAAGGTCATGAGCAAGTGGACAGTTAAGGTAATTGTCAGTTAAAATAATTGTCAGTTAAAATCATGGGCATTGGAAGGAGGAGATGTGGAAGTATAAGTGGGAGCTGATAAACCTGCCTGGCTTATTACTGTCTTAGGGCTATAGGGGTTTGGTCCCCAGTCAGTCTTTTCTAACTTGTCACACTCAGGGTTGAGGCTGTGGTTTGTCCACAACCTCTGCTATAGTGTCACACTTAGATGAGGGAGGCTCCTGTGCAGCCCTTGCAGCAGTTCCCTCTGCCATCTCCAGTCTGCTTCCCCTGGGAGGGTGGATGACTCAGGTGGCCGGTGACCTCCCTCCACTGAGAGCTGCATCCGGTGGAAAAGTGGGAATGCAAAGATGCAGCTGAGCAGTGAGTGGGTGGCTGGAAAATTAAGGACACTGCAAGGGATCCTGAAACAGGCATGGATTAAAAAAACCACAGAAAGATGGGGTAATAGGGCAGGAACTCTATAAGGCTGCAAATGCAGAAAAAGACCTGCTAGAAGTACATACCCTGGGTAGGAATGAATGGCAGAAAGAAACAATGAGAATGGGCCAGTACCATTGCCCATCTTCGTGTTAGAGGGAGATGCTGACGTGGACCTGAGGATGACCCAGTGCAGCCTTCTTCCCTCCCAGGCTGCACTCAGGGTGTTATTCAGCCCCATTCTGCCTATTAAATTATTGCCAAAGGTGAGAACATACCGTCATAAAATTCTCCCTAATAAATCCGCCTTAATTAAGTCAGCTTGCAATTTAGTTGTGGAGACTGTACTTTCCCCACCCAGCTACTGTGGTTTTCCCAGGTGTGCAAGCTGAGGATTTTGACCAAGGACGGAATTTGAGCAACTGTAGCTGGTTCCATATCCAGACTGAGAAAAACACAAAAGTAGAAGCCCGTGTTGAGCATTTCATTATTTCCTCACAATAGGAGTTACAAAAAGGAAGAGGCATCATGGATTTGCTAAAATTAGATTTTTTTCCATTGAAAATTGTGGGATATACCAAAAAAAAAAGCATGTTAAAGTAACAAAAAGAGTAGGGAATCCCTAAGAAACTCCTGTTTTGGAAGGATGTGAGTTACTGAACAGGTTTGGAAACCAGCAAAAATATATCTCATGGCTGGAGAAGATGAAGAAAGAACATGAAGTGAGAGCTGGAGGGAACAGGGGCTCAGAGGAGCTTCATCAGTAAGTGATAAAAGTGAGGACAGTGTGCAGTAGCCTGGTATGTCCACCACGTGCCACATGTGGTAGGGTCTCTGCTGCTCAGGGAGGACATAGGGAGCTAAAAAGGCAACTAACCGAGCCAGGGGGTGGAAAAGCTGTCCTGGAAGCCTAATATACCACATTACAGGAACCATGCTCACCACCAGGGTCCTACTACTTCTACCCTGAGGCCTTGTGGTATAAAAAGGCCTTCTGCCAGCAGCTTCGTTTTAACTCACAGAGCAGCTGATCACCAATGATCTCAGCAGGCACTGGGCTGACAGGCAAATACTGAGTCAGCTGTAAAAGAAGGAGCAGCTTCATCTTGGATCATATCATGAAATTAAATTGGAGAAGCCGAACATCACTGTCAACTGAGAGAGTTAGGGAAAGGCTGTGTTTGGGTCTCCACTGCCAGCAGGACCAGCAGGAGGAATGTGAATCCAACACTGTGCTACAGGGAAATGATCAAAACAGGCCCTTAAGACATAAGTTGTGATCACACTGTGTCTGGATAGCCAGAGGTTGGCATTTGGATCCCCTATATTGAGCCAAAAACCCCAATCAGTAGTCACCATAAACTCAGTTTGCCTGTAGAGGCTGGAGTGGGAGGTTCATACAACATCTGGGTAGCATTTAATCCTCATGTGTAGCTGTGAAACTAAAGATGATGGAGACCTTATAGTGACCTTCCAGTACCTGAAGGGGGCTACAAGAAAGCTGGACCTGGGCCACAAAGGCTTGTAGTGATAGGACTAGGGGCAATGGATATAAACTGGAGAGGGGCAGATTTAAACTAGACATAAGGAGGAATTTCTTCACTTATGAGAGTGGTGAGACACTGGCACAGGCTGCCCAGGGAAGATGTGGCTGCCCCATCCCTGGAGGTGTTCAAGGCCAGGTTGGATGGGACCTTGGGCAACCTGATCTAGTGGGAGGTGTCTCTGACCATCACAGAGGGGATGGAACTAAATGATATTTAAGGCACCTTCCAACCCAAACTACTCTATGATTTTATGATGCTCTGAGCAGCAGAGAAAGATCAGTTTTAAAGAACAGGGTCATCAGAAGGGACTAATACAGAAACTGAGGTGGATAGTAAATGGTGACTGGACAATTCAAAGGAAGATTTTAAAAGAAAAAGGATAAAGAAGAACAATAAAGTGCAATGTATAACCATATGGCTACAGGAGCTCAGAAATCATGCCGAGAATCAAAGAGCTGGGAAATAGAGTCCTGACTGCTTCCCCCGGAGAAACTTCTTGAGGAAATGTACCCAAAGAAGAAGAGTTATGAGAAGCAATGAAAAAAAAGCAGTTCCAGTGCCATAATTGAAAATAAGCTCACTGAGGGTTACCAAAAGTTAAGAGTCAGCTATGGACATAACACTAAACAAACCGGCCTTCCCATGGTAGCTGAGCTTTATTCAGTTCTGGTCTTCATGTTTTCCTACTATAAACAAGGTATTGTTCTAGAAATCTCTCAACACTGCCTTAATAAAGGAGCTTCCAAATTATCTCTATTGTTTATGGCATAATACTCATAAATCATGACCATGGTCATATTCAAGCCCTTCTCATAGGCTCTAAAATCTAGTGGTGATCACCTCTGCCTTTTAATATAGGTTTGTTAGCCTTTGATATGACCACTTGTAGAAACAGGTCTTGGCAAAAGAGCTTTACACTGCTGACAAGATAAATATTTGTCTCACAGTGAGTTCTTGAGCTTTCCTCACACTGAAGTAATGCCATCAGATCAGTAGCAGCTGGTTGTAACCTGTACTAGGGAAAATCAGACAGGCTGCAGCAGGGATCATAGAACAAAGAGCCTGGACCAGGACAGCACTGGGGCAGATGGGCTTAGCTCTTGCAGGTAAATTATCTTGGAAGGAAAAAATTGATTTTACAGGTGAATAGTCTGAGCTTGTTAGCCTGGCAGACAGGTGAATGAGGGTGAGCTGTTAACATCTGTTCCTATCTGTGCAACAGGCTGTGGTTGGGCTTCCTGTGAGCTGGGCAAACTGGCCCAACATCATAGAATCATCAGGTTAGAAGAGACCCACCGGATCATCAAGTCCAACCATTCCTATCAATCACTAAACCATGCCCCTCAGCACCTCGTCCACCCATCCCTTAAAACACCCCCAAGGTAGGTTAGTCAACCACCTCCCTGGGCAGCCTGTTCCAGTGCCCAATGAACCTTTCAGTGAAAAACTTTTTCCTAATGTCCAGCCTAAACCTCCCCTGGCAGAGCTTGAGGCCATTCCCTCTTGTCCTGTCCCCCGTCACTTGGAAGAAGAGGCAAACTCACAAAACTCCTTTGCTACAGAAACAGGGCATCAAACACAGTAGGATGCCAACACAGACTGATCTAGCCTAAAAAATGGAACAAAACCCAGAATTGTGGCTAAGGCTACCCTCCTTGTGGATTTACTGACCTGCACTGGCATGACAAGGAGCTGGGTGTTGGAGGGAAGTCCTTTTGTTGACATTCACCAAACTCATCAGCAGGTTACAGGAGAGGTGGCAGCTGGAGGTTACACTTTCTTTTGCTCTGCATGTGCTCAGGTTTTCTAACAGGGTGGACATGGCAGTAGGTTACCTGAGGCTACAGGCAGCGACCACTGTCTGGCCAGTCGCTACAGCAAGTTTTATTGCAGGAGACTTGAAATGAAAAGCTTGAGGCAGATGCACTGTCCACACACTGTACTGGGGCAGTACTAACAAACATGTACCTCACTTTTACTGATGATTAAATACAATTGGCATTAATCCCAACCTGTTTTTTTCTTATGATAAACTATTCAGATACTAAGATCAGCGTAAATCATAAGCTCAGGTTATTACTTAATTAAATATGTTTTTATTTGTACTAACATAAATCATATCTGCATCTTGTTAGAAAATTTATATTTTCCTCTGTTGTCATATCCTTAGTTTTAATAGCTTTTGTTTTGTAAACCACAAAAAACAATTTGATAGGAATGGTTGGACTCGATGATCCGGTGGGTCTCTTCCAACTTGTTGATTCTATGATTCTATGAAACCACAGACCAGAGAAGTATGATGTTGTCTTGTAGCAACTGAAACTTTACTCAGACTATAAAAACTGATCAGACTACAGAAGTCACCCTTTACCAATACAGATTTGTAATTAACCAAATACAGCCTGTAATTAACTTTCTTTCCTAAAAAAAGGAAAACAAAAGCAAATGCAACAGATGTTTCTGGTTCACAGACTTAGACGATGTGAATTCATGCTGCTCCATAGCTTCTGTGATCAGATAAGGCACAGGCACTGCCCATACATTTAAATTGCCTGGTTATGCAATTCACTATTCCCACTACCCCATGTGTTTGAAATGCACAATTACATCTTTGCATTAGTGCATTGGTTTGAAATGACACTGATGAGTTACATCAGAAAATCTGTTTTTGTGATCATAAGGTGCCCTGCAATGTGGAAAGCTCAGTGCTTCTTGGTTTGCCACCTTGGTATTATAGCAGTAATTCCAATAATTTGCTTTTGACTGCACAGAAATACTTCCTATACTCAGAACTCAGTAGACAGATTGCACCCCATTAAGTTTTTAAGTAGAGCTTAAAAACCAAATACAAGCTTCCACAGCAACACAGCTGGAAGTAAAGCTGACAGGTAGATTTGCTGTATGAGCGGTGCTGCAGGAGCAACGCACACATTATGAACTGGGCTACATGGAAATTGCCAAGGTTTTCACTGAGGCAGCTGCTGGAGTGAAGCACAAGGCAATGGTGAACCCTTCCCACTGGTAGTGACAGTTTTAATTTATGCGTAATGATGCTCGACAAGATAAAGAAAAGAAAAACACGAAAAAAAAAAAAGATTTCTCTTTCAGAACCAGTTACATCCAGGTACTTCCCAGGTTCTCCTGGCTAAATGACAACCTCCTTTT
Organism: Piaya cayana; assembly: GCA_013389865.1. NCBI lineage: Eukaryota > Metazoa > Chordata > Aves > Cuculiformes > Coccyzidae > Piaya > Piaya cayana. The sequence continues at coordinate 29,421 of WAAB01004718.1, read as the reverse complement.
TCCAGTAACACCAGAGTGCCAGCGAGGATTTTCCAGCCTCATCACTCTCTCCCTGAGCTCCAAACAAATGCCTCCATTGTATTCCTTAGGAGTATCTATAATCTGTTAAAGCTGACCAAGAACAAGCAACTGTGGCTTCATACGGAAAGTATGTGCTGTTAGGACACTGGAAAAATCAGCGCAAGGCCTGATGTTAAAATTTAAACACATCATTCATGCAAAAGAACATTTTCACAATATTTTATATTACAGTTTTCTATTGGAAAGTATTTCTGCTTATTATGCCAACATGGAGGTGCTGGACCCACAGGGAGGACTTGAACAGTACGTTAATGCTGTCGCAGTCAGCCTCTAGGCTTAGACTAAACAGACCAAATATTCAATTTAGAGCAACTTTACAGCTCTGTTTCATAGAATCTTTTTAAAAAGCTGAGTTCAGCTTCTGCACAAAGCTTTCCCCTATCCACATGTAAGTCTGAGCTCTTGACCTTTCCATGTTAGGCTACAATTTACTCATAGAAAAAGGAAAAAAAGTTTCTGGGGGATTCTGCGTGTTATACAGCTTCAGTTCTTGCAAATACAGGTCTGAAATCCAAGTAGCTGAAAGAAGTCTACAAAGCCACACGTTAAAATCTCCATTTCATTCCATGCCTAAGAAGAAATCTCATACACACTAAATGGCATTTTATTCCAAGCATCTCTCCTTGTCAATGTTAATGTTTGACAAAGGGCAATCCAACCTTGCTGAAGGAACAAAAATCATCAGAGAAAAGGGGAAATTATGGAGGATGTGCAACCCAATGGAGTATTTCTTTGAATATTGGACCAATTTTTGAAGAGTTGTTTAGAAAAAACTGCCAGTCCAGCTCCATTTGTTCATTTGTTGTTGGAGCCAGCTGAAACCATCCTCAGAGTGTTACACAATCACCTATCAGCCTGAGCAAACTGGAGCTTCAGGGCAAATTCTGGGGGTCAAACATCCAAGGTTGCTGTGTTTTGCCTCAAAAGGGAACTCTAGCATCTTTTTTTACCCCCAATTCTTATGAAACTATTGATATGACAGCATTTGCTATTTAAATTGCTGGTTTCTTTTCAGACCTCCCATTTATAAAAGAAGCAAATGGTCTGTGTAGCCACAGCTCTGTGCCTTTCGGCATCACACACAGCAATGGACACGGCTACTGACTCTTCCCAATGAACAGCTTTGTATGGACACAGTGTTAAGGAATCAGCTTTTCCTATTGGTCTGCTCCTAGTACACGCTGTAAGTAACATTTAAGCCTTCATGAGTATTAAGACATGCAGCTAAATCTCACTGTTTGAATATTGCGTATGTAGGATTAAATGCACATATTCAAATGAATACATCACAATTAAGCTCCTGTCTCTCTGATATGCCTTATTATAAAAATCAGTATTTAGTATTATTCATATATAAATATGACTTGAGCCAGCAATGTGCACTTGCAGCCTAGAAGGCAGATGCTATTCTGGGCTGTATCAGAGGAAGCATGGCCAGTAGGTCAAGGGATGTGATTCTCCCCCTCTACTCCACTCTTCTGAGACCCTAGCAGAGATGATCAGAGGGCTGGAGCACCTCTGCTATGAGAACAGGCTGAGAGAGTTGGGGTTGTTCAACCTGGAGAAGAGAAGGCTCTGAGGAGATTTTATAATGACCTTCCAGTACCTGAAGGGGGATGCAAGAGGGCTGGAGAGGGACTGTTTACTAGGGCGTGGAGTGACAGGACAAGGGGGAATGGCTTTAAATTGGAGGGACAAGAATTAGACTACACATTAGGAAGAAATTTTTCATACTATGAGGGTGGTGAGACACTGGCACAGGTTGCCCAGGGAAGTTGTGGCTGCCCCATCCCTGGAGGTGTTCAAGGCCAGGTTGGATGGGGCCTTGGGCAGCCTGGTCTGGTGGGAGGTGTCCCTGGCCATGGCAGGGGGGTTGGAACTGGACGGTCTTTAAGGTCCCTTCCAACCCAAACCACTCTGAGATCCTTTAAATTATCGGCTACATTCAATAGTCAATTGCCTTTCCAAAAGAAAGTTCTACAATAAAAGAAAAAACTCAGAGAGCAGAAGAAAGTTCTACCTGCTAAGTAACTATAAGAAATAGCAGTCAAAAGGTAACTCTCTCTAAGGGGCGTGCAATAAGCTGTGTTGGACTCTAAATAACACGCTGAAGGGAGGAATTCCTTTCTCTTTCTGAAGTCAAAGAAAAGAATAGAAAAAAATGCTTGGCTTGATACAAAGCCTTACCAAATCAGATGTGAGTTTTCCCTAAGGTCATTTTTTGTCTTGCCACTGACTTTGACTGATTTGCAATAGCACACAGCCCTGCGTACACACACACACAGGCGAAACAGGAGCAGATGAGCAGGCAGAGCCAACATACTCATTTATACTTACACTAACCAGATCAAAATTAATTTGTGAAACATTCCCTTTGGGCCTGGTAGGCCATTGAAAGCAAAAGACCATTTTTTTTTCTGACCAACACTTACATTAATTGCTAGGTGCACATTTACAGCACTGCTCCTCTCATGCAGGGCTCCTGTCCTCTGCATCTCTGCCACAGCAGGGGAACCACAGTTACACGTTCACAAAGATCTTTCTGCCACTCCACACTAAGGCAATGCAATGGCAGCATTTCTCATCTTTCTTTTGAGAAACTGAGACTGACAATGACATCACTGTGTCTCAAAGTGATTTTCTCTGTTTTTATAGCAAGCACCACAGGCACCACCTTGCTTCTCTAATGAAGTTCATTGTTTTCCTTAAAGATGGTATAGATAGGATAGTGCAATTTCTTAATACTGTTTTAATTAGATCATATGTTAGTCAGGAAATACTCACATTTTAACTTTCAAACTATTATCATGAATAATAAATTCACACAGCTGCTTTGCAAGCTGCAAACTCCTTTGATTACACTCAGAGATTTAGCAGAGATACTGGACTTACCTCAGTGGAGCAGGTGGGTATTTCCCTGCATTTGCCCTCTATTCATATCTCACATATAATAGGTGACTTGATTTCCTGTAGCATTAAATCAAAGGCTTTGGTATGATAACATTTGACTCTGCTTCCAATAAGCAGCAGTAACTAATAATAAAGTAAAGAAAATAGTAAGTATCAAACTGATAAAACAAATTAAATCACAGTGCAAAAAAGACATGACAAGACCAGCTCCCACAGCCTCAAGATGTTGGGAGTTTCCCCTATCACTTGTCCAATGTCTTGTACAGGGAGCCCTCGGCTGGGCGCAGGATTCAGACACAGTCTAACAACTGATCAGTACAGAGAATTAATAGTGAGCAGGGTACAAGTTCCTGGGATAAGGACAGTCCATCTCACTCCTTTAGCTACCTTTTCCTAATGCTTTCCAGTTCCATTTACCAACTAATATTTTTGTGTGCTTCAAATGCTAAGCAAATGCCAGATAAAATATACTCTTTGTTGGTTGTGAACCTGAGCAGGAACTGCTCTATGCCAGAGCTTGTGGAGGAGCTGCTCACCACACAGATGTGCTCTGGCAATCTCCCCCTAGTGCTTTTCTGCCCCTAGAAAGCCATTCCCTCCCTCATGGCAAGGCCCCACGTCTGCAGCAACTGGTCACCAACACATCAACTGTAGGGGAGTGCTCTTTACTTCTCTGTCTATTTATGCCCAAGTATTCTACCAGGACACAGGTTTCTAAAGACCTATTATGTGGTGCTACCATTACGGTATCACATTGGACCACAGAAGTTAGTATCTTCCTCATTAAAATATTTTATTCACAAGCAAGTAATAAAGACAGAGGCAAATATTTGATGACATGATTGAGTTTTAAAATATCTCAGAATGAACAGAAGCAATGCAAGCTGATTAGTTATGACAATGTCATATACTCATAATAAAACAGGGCTAATCTTGACAGTAATTGGAACCTTCCATGGCTTTGTCTGAAATATAAAAACATATACAACACGAGGAAATGGCCTCATAATCAGTTTACCATTGCTTAATAAGGCATCAGGTGTGAGGACTGACCTCCCCAACTTCAGATGTCTAAATGCAGGTTGAGGCAGTTGCTGTGACACCAAAAAGCAGAAGAAACCTAACAATTTTTGGTCTATATTGGGATAAAATAAATAGAGCATCAATTTTTCCTTTGTCTCCACTGACAATAAAGGAGTACAGCACAAAGTCAGCTTTATGTCTCCCACCCCATGTTTCACATCCAGAGACAACGTTCTTGGCCCACCACTGTTAAGATTCATCTTAACATCTCTTTTATCGTGACCCAAGCAGAAATAAGTGGCATTGCTATGTTCACACAGACATTTCTGCTGTTCAGCTCAAAATGGCAACTAATTAAATTTCAGTAACTTGTTTGTGTGCTGCACCCTCGGTAAAAAAAACAAGATTTGAAATGCCCCTGAGCTGAGCATTTGCAAAGTGGCAGCTTAACACTTCTGCATCTGTGCTGTGACTGAAGCTACATGACCAGCTCACACAAATTCAGAAACACTAACCTCAAGCAGTGTGGGTGCAATTCACTGTTTCAAGTTATCCTTACTAGCTGCATAACAATAAAGGTTCCTGCCCCAAGGTTCCAAGATCAAAGTCCAACTATATTAGAATCATAGAATCATAGAATCACCAGGTTGGAAGAGACCCATCGGATCATTGAGTCCAACCATTCCTATCAAACACTAAACCATGTCCCTCAGGACCTCGTCTACCTGTGCCTTAAACACCTCCAGGGAAGGTGAATCAACCACCTCCCTGGGCAGCCTGTTCCAATGCCCAATGACCCTTTCTGTGAAAAACTTCCTCCTAATCTCTAGCCTAAATCTCCTCTGGCGGAGCTTGAGGTTAATATTGAGGATATTACAGGTTATATATGTCCATTTTACACATGCTTTGCCTGCAATGTGCCACTGCAGCAGCTGAGAATACTATTTCCAGGTGTATACTCTGCCCATACACTGATGTTGTGTCTCCTGTAGGAAGGGCAGCAGAAAAGCATAAACGCTACCTCTAAGTCATTGAATCTCCACCTCTGTAAGGGAGCAAAAAAGCAGATAGTTGGGGTCCTTTCAGCTGCCTAAGTCCTAAAGAAGCACTCCTTCCCTCAGATAATGTATAAAACAGACATGGCAACGGAGGAGTCAATTGGCTTCCCAAGATGACTCAGTCATCATGTAGCCTGGGAGAGAGAGTCCAGACCAATCTACCACACCACACTATCTCCCAAACTACCTATTAAATCAAAATCTCATATTCCTCATAGACAAATCTTAAAATGGGGTACATATTTATGCAGCAATGCCAATGACGAGCATCAAACATCTGACTTAAGCTGGGGGCAAAGCCATAGGTATCAAGTGCATAGTCTTGAAGACCACATAGGTCTCTGGTAAGTCTTAACAGAATGAGAGGTAAGGGATGAAGAGGGAATTCTGCTCTTTTTACTCACATTTAAAACATCATATAGGTACCTAAGTGCCAAAGGCAGAGAAAGAAGGAGTCATTCTTTCCCCTACACCATGGAACAGTTACAGAGCTAAGCTGAAGTGACTCTTACTGCTGCTGAGGTCTCAGCTCACCAGCCAGTGAATCTACTCTTCACTTAACACAACCTTCTCCTGTCTACGGTCAGTGCTTTACACTTTAACCTCACTGACGCAGTGATTGGTGGGTGAGGGCTTATTTTCTCCAGTGACAAACAGCTGATGTTTGCCCATTTCAGATCCCTGCATAAGCAAATATTGTTCAAGTGCTGAATTCCTAAGCAAGCTGAAAAATGCATTATTTAAAAAATGATTGTGTTCCAGCATTGTGCAATATTAATATTGCTAAAGCTACTTAATGCTTACACATCTAGTGCTCGTATATAATAATTTGATAAATCTTAACTGAACTTTTTAACAACTGTTTCCAGTTATTCCTGAATTACATCACGACAAATTTGGACCAAATGTTTCATTGGTCTCTATATTTGTGCATATTGCTGGTTGTACATTCAGTATTTTCTTCTACATGACCACAAAATTCCACTTTTTATGAAGATCTGCTCTTCATTTGGTCTCTCCTGTCGGACAAGTTGCACCTCAGTCAGATTTCATTTGTTTTTTCAGTTTGGCAAGGCCAGCGAGACATTCATCTCTCCATTCTCTCCTGGCGTCCAGGACTTTGGGAACAACTGGAATTTTTTCAGACATTGCCTGAAACAGAAAATTTAACATGATTAAATCTCAGGTTCTGAGTAAGAAGTTTCTCACCAGCATTGTTATCCTGCTCTCCTGTGTCAGACCAAGCAACCATCCACACAAACTAATTTAGCCCATCACAAACAATAGGCCACTCACTAATTCTTGATATGGGTGACTGGAAATGAGCTGCCTGTACAAGAAGAAAAGTGCTCCCATGTGGAGAAGGTTGGCCTGAATGTGGCTACAGAAACATCAAAGCATCAGCCTCCTCTCTTGGTTTGCCCCACACAGCCACTGTCTATTCTCTTTGAGAATAACCATTTATTAAATAGGAAGGAGGCAACCTGGCCATTTATGTGGCTAAAAATATGCTCTAAACCAAATTCCTGTGTGTATTTAAAGATGTGATCTCTCTTCTGGCTCCTAATAAATTTAATGAGGGATACCATGTTTATGAAAAACCTTTTGTCTTAGGAGTGCCAGTTATTGAAATGACAGGGGAAGACACACAACAAACCCAGAATTATAATTTCTGTTGTTTAATGGAATACGGGAGAGAGAAAGTACAGCACTATTTGAAGACACAGAGGTAGAAGTCTGAACAACTTGGCGTGCAAAAATGATAATTAAAACAAAATGAAAAAAACCCCAAGAGGTATTTCTGAGCGCATTATCAAAGTTGTCTTACAAGTGCCAGTTAAACATATCAGTGAAAGGAGAACAAGAGGTAGTAAGCTCTGGTCAGCTAGTACATAGTAACAGATTTTTCTTCCAAAGTAAAAAAGCTGTTTTGAGAGCGCTGATAGAGATCACAGGGTCATCTTTGCCAAAATAGCACCTGAGGTCTTAGGTTTAAAAGGTAAGAGTTGAGAAACCACATAAAACCTGGACCCGCTACCAATGACTGGTCAGTTGCAGTCATTCTAGAAAAAAAGACCAGAGGAGAGAGAGAGGAGTAAGATAAAAATGTTTAATGTTTCACTCTAAAGAGTAAATCCATATTGCAAACTCATCTTTGGCATTGAAGACCAAAGATAATAAAGAGACACAGAAACAGAGGTTGAAGTGGAATCCAGCTTTCCATAACGAAATCCAAACTGCTTCATGCTGATTAAAAGCTTCTAATTGTGAATAATTCTACAATTATTATTGATTGTTATTATAAGCAGTCTATATTGTTTAAGCATAAAACAATCTTTTTCCTTTTTAACAAAGCTGATGTTGGCATTATATAAATAAAACAAACAAAGAAAGGAACAAAAACGACAGAGAATTTCCACATAGGAAACTAATCTGACACATAATCAACAACAAATACAAACAAGTGTTCTTTTTTTGAAGCATTTAAAGAAGGCAACTATGAGAATGCAGAGTTAGGAAATACCAATACTTAGGTTAATTCCTTTGATCATACAAAATAGCTGATACAGTGAGTATAAAGAAATTATGGGCTTAGAAATGTTGATAGAAAATCCAGGTCCCAATCCAGCATAGCACTTAAACACATCTTATCTTTAAACATTCAAGTAACCTTACCGGACTGCTCACAGGCTTAACTTAAATGTTGTATTTGCATGCATTGCAAACTGGAGCCCTGGTCTGTAAAGTATACAGAACCAAGAAAAAGAACACTCAGAAGGAAAAAGCTACAGGGTTTATGAAGGAAGATGGAGTAGAAGGAAGACACGGGGAGAAAAGTCATGTAGGAAAGGAAGCTTTGAGATGCGCATGTTATGGTAGAGGACACGGGACAGAAGTGGTAAGAAATAGCATGGAGGATTTCATGTCAATAAACCAGAGATGTTAGCAGTTGGCTCCTCCATCTAGTAATGGTGTTGTTCAGATGCCAGATCACCTTCCCCTGATGGATGCCAAAGTGCTTTGAAAAGGGACGTGCATTCTGTACTAATCTTTTTATTTATAGTACACACTCACACAAGAAATACAGACTACGGATACCGCTAAGAGTAAACTGAAATGGTACAAATTTTAAAATATTATGAAGGTTAGTGTTCTACTTTTCTCAATGTCATTGCATGTATCAACTCTATATTTACCTGACTGATTTTCTGCTCAACTTCACCTGAAAATTCTGGAACTGGTCCGAAGGTGTTCAGAACAAGTCTCATACCTTCACGGTATCTTTCACAATAATTTGTAAAACCTAAAAAGAAGAGTGAAAAATTATATTTCATCAGAAATTCCTACTCAAGTTAAGCAAGGCTGCCTGTGCTTAAGGACTGTCTTAAATCGGAGTCCAAAAAAAGAGGTGGCTCTTATTCTTAAGACATCCAATTGTCGTCAAGGAAAAATGGATTCTATCCACCACATTTCCATCAAGGTTCATGGAGAAATTACTCAGGACATACCTTCCTTGCAAAACCAATTAAATTTACATATCAGCAGGCAATGCTATGTTGGGGATGTAGTACATAGTCATGGATGTACTCATGCTTTGCTCCTTGAGACCAAAAAGCTTCAATCAGAGCCCACCTCTCCTGTTTTATATGTATCAGATCAGCTGAAGCATTCCTGTTATTATTTCTGTTTATTGACCTAGAGTGTATCGAGGACAACAAAGCTCAGAGGGAAACAGTCAAAGGTGTGGAGACCCAGATGGCCTCCAGCGAATGAGGAAGGCTTAAGGAGGAACAGATGGGTCTTGCAGATCAACACCTCGTATTGCAAATGCAGTTAGTGATAGGGATTTCACTTTTATGACCTCAGGGTGCACTTTGACAGCTGAGCACTGCTGAGGGCAGATGGATCCATCAGACAAAGTGGACAAAAAGCATCTTTGCTAAAAACCTTGCCAATCTGATGAGATAACCTTATATTAGTAACACTGGAAAAGTGAGACTGCAACCAAGAGCAAGAACAGTCCATCCTGATATTCAGGAATAAGAGTAAATACATCATGACACTGGCTTGGATAAGCTCCAGTGCAAAATGGCAGCACACAGGAGGGGCAGGCCGTAAAGGAGAAATTTAAAAACACTGTCTAAGCATGCAGGGACCGTGTCAGAAAAGCCAAAGCTTGACTCCTGTTGAGACTTGCAGGGATGTCAAGGGCAAGAAGAACTTCTGTTACACTAGTAAGAGAAGGCTCAACAAGGAAAGTGTAGATTCGTTGCTGAATGGGTGGGTGATTTACTGTCAGGAGAAACAGGTGAAGTGGGGTTACTCATTGCTTTCTTTGCTTCTGTCTTCATTGACAAGGTCTCCTATGCCTCTGTGCTTAGAGGCAGGGTTCAAGGAGGAGAAGTTATCAGCAGCAGACGATCCAGCCAGTGACCATCTGCAAAAACCCACCTCAGACCATGGGATGAGACAGACTGTATCCAAGGATATGAGAAAAAAAGGCCCATGACCTTGCAAGGCTGCTTTAAATTGTATTTTAAAAATAATGCCAGTCAATGCATCAATGTCATCATTTGAGATCTCTGGATGACTAAAGGCAAATATTGCACCCTTCTTCAGAAAAACTCAAAAGAACAATCTAGGGTACTACAGGCCAATAAATCTCACTTCTGTCCCAAGAAAATCAAAGAGTACATCCTCCTGAAACAATTTCCTGGGCACAAGAATAAGAAGAAAGTGATAGCGACAGTTGGTACGTAGTCACCAACGGGTACGCTGTGGTGTAAATAATGTGACTGACCTTGTTGCCTTCTGTGATAAAAGCATCAGATTTGTGGAAAATAGGAAAGTAGTGGATATTATTTACTTAAGATTCAGAAGGGCATTCAATGCTGCCTCCCATGATATTCTTTAACTAAAGTTAGGACATAAAGGGCAGCAAGCTGAACATGAACCAAAGGTGCCCTGGTAGCACAGAGGGCCAACACCACCCAGGGCTGCGTTAACAGCAGAGCCAGTAGATTGAAAGAAGTTATTAACCCTCTTTATTTAGCACTCATTAAACTGCACTGAGAATACTGCATTCAGTTTGGGAACCCCCAGTACAAGGAGGACAATGACAANTTGAGATCTCTGGATGACTAAAGGCAAATATTGCACCCTTCTTCAGAAAAGCCCAAAAGAACAATCTAGGGTACTACAGGCCAATAAATCTCACTTCTATACCAAGAAAATCAAAGAGCACATCCTCCTGAAACAATTTCCTGGGCACAAGAATAAGAAGAAAGTGATAGTGACAGTCAGTATGTAGCCACCAACGGGTACGCTGTGGTGTAAATAATGTGACTGACCTTGTTGCCTTCTGTGATAAAAGCATCAGATTTGTGGAAAATAGGAAAGTAGTGGATATTATTTACCTAAGATTCAGAAGGGCATTCGACGCTGCCTCCCATGATATTCTTTAACCAAAGATAGGACATAAAGGGCAGCAAGCTGAACATGAACCAAGGGTGCCCAGGCAGCACAGAGGGCCAACACCACCCAGGGCTGCATTAACAGCAGAGCCAGTAGATTGAAATAAGTTATTAATCCTCTTTATTTAGCACTCATTAGACTGCACTCAGAATACTGCATTCAGTTTGGGATCCCCCAGTACAAGGAGGACATTGATGGAATGGAGCAACTTCAACAGAAGCCACAAAAATTGTGGGGGCTGGAGCATTTGCCCTTTGAGGGCAGCCTGGAGAAGAGATGGCTTTGAGGGGGACCTAACGGCAGATCCCCTATGCCTGTGGTCACTGAGCAGACAAAGCTGGGCTCTTTACATTTGTTGCAAGGTAGGAGTGCAAGAGACAACAGACACAATATGAAATGAGAGGTTCAGACTGAATAGTCAAGCACTGGCACAGGTTGACCACAGATGTTGTGTAGTCTCCATCTCTGGCAGTTTTCAAGACTGGATGAAACTCTGAGCAGATTGGATGAAACCCTTAACTGACCTTGCTGTGAACATCTTAAAAAACATGTGGTCAGAGAACCTCAGAACCAGCAAACTGGTAGTAATGGGTAAACTGGCAGTCAAGTAGGCCTTGGCTGAATTACAGAGAGATCCAGCTTCCATCAGCCCCAGTAAGAATCTCAGAAAAATAATTGTTGAGGTCGCAGAAAGGAAATAGAATGATAAGTGCACCAAAAAGAGAAATTGGTCATTTAGACAGATGTATACATCTAGTAGACTTCTTAGTGCTATTAACTACCACATAATTAAGAAAGGATAAGCAGCCTTTCCCACTGTACATCAACAAGAAGTCATGAGCTGCACCACAACAGTAAATGAGCAATGCTTGTCTGGCAGTACACAAGCCAACATGAGTAAGAATGTGATTATCCTGATGAATACTCTAGATCTGAGAAGGGAAGTTCTGGATATCCAGTAAAATCTTGAGACAATCTTCCTTTTCTGAGAACCAGAGAGACTGAAGAAATTGTATCCTTAACTCTCTCTTTATTCGCTGATTATCCATGCAAAGAGGAGAAACCTGCAGAAGACAAAGGTAAGCAGTTACGGTCACCAACTCTCCTGTGAAGACTCTGGAGATCATACAGACCAAGAAGCATGAAACTGAACTGCTCATCGTCTTATCCACCCACAAAATGCAGGAAATGTAAGTGGGGTGGCCTGACTACCACACAAAAGAATGCCACTCAGGTCATGAATCCTTAAGTAGTCTCCTTCCTGAACAGCTTGTAGACAGTTCCCTGGAATGCAATTTTGTGTGATATCAAAACCATAGAAGTTACACATGTCAAACCCTAAATAGCTGAGGTTGAAAAGTGGATGAAGGAACGGAAACCACTGATTACTGGCAACTATGAATCATAAACTACAACACTCAGAATGTTCAACATACCTGAAATTGCTGAAGTATGGGGTTTTCAAAATGGCCTTTGAGGTCAGTAAGAGTATGGAGAACACCCTTGTTTCTGGACCAAAGACAGAAGAACTTTCAAAGGACAAATGCTCAAGGAAGTATTATATTACTTTTAAGAAATCAGCAGTCTTAACTCATCATGACCATTAGATAAACAATTGAAAGGACAGTGGAGAACACATCCAATGCATGACAGCAATATGGAGAGAGTAATCAATGCTCTTAAAAAATGGACTAGAAACACTTTCCAGATTAGAAGGAAGGAGGCTGTGAGAAACACAGCAACCTTGTTAAGTATCTTGGACCTATATTTGGTGCCAAGAGTGTGTCAATCAGCATTTAGTCAGCCTGTTTCCTTGTTTTATCTGCCCATGGAACATATGTGTTCCTAGAACACACTCTGGCATGTTCTGGCCTTCTCCAGCACAAAAAGGGAGGTCAGCTGGTTGTACAGGTATACCGGTGCTCTAATTATATGGAAATATAGTATTTTGCTCATTTTTCCTTTGCTCAACACACAGCCAGAAACATTCAAATTGCCTAGTGGGCTCAAAACATCACTGGCATGAAGTGAGGTTCAGGAAGAGACGCATTACTGTGAGATGTGGAACAGGCTATGATATGATTTTATCTCTTAACTGAAGAAATAAGTAGAGATCATCCTTCCCCATAAACACTCTGGAAAGGACCACTGGTTATCAAGTTTATTGATTATACCCTGTAATTAGCTAAGTGCTTGCCTGTTACATCTTAACAGCCGGGCTTGCAGACTTCGGCACCTGAAGCCAACACAGATCAACCTACAGGGCATACGCTGTCCACATGAGAATTCTTGGGAACACAAGACAATTCTGGATGAGACTCATGCACCAAACACAAGACGACAACATTTACATTTCACCTTGCTCACAGGAGCTTCTTCTTCTAACAGTGAAGAGTCTGAGCAGAAAGCCTGCCCCACATCGTGCAATATCAGAGAAAGTTCCCACATGTAGAAGTAGAAATGACTGAGGCTGATAAGTGCAGAACCAGGTGGACTTGGGTACATCTTGCTAATTTGCAGCTGCTGGTAGCAGCTGTTGCCAGCTAGACAATCACAAAATCAAATACAGCAATTCATTCAAATGTGGCAATTCAGACAAATCCACATGAGCAATTGGCAACAGAAATAATGGTAAACAGAGCAGTGCCAGCTACCAGTTATTCTGGTGCTTATTCAGCTGACACAGGTCTATGACACCTAGACCACTGCTGAATAGTTTGGGTTCAGTATTTTTCCAAAAGTCAAGAGGAACCTCTCAAACACCTGGTAAGCTTATGTAATAATACCAGACATCTGAGTAGTTTTGGTTCTGGTACAGTCAGGAGAAGGTAGAAGACAAGACTGCATACCAGAAATCTTTTTCACAATCCTCAGTCTAAAGAGGTAACATTAGTATCTCAGGAAAGCTGAATGCTTGGATGTGGCTGATCTATTGACCTGTTGAATGTTAACTCCTGAGCTGGAGGTGGCCTTCAAAGCTCACTCAGCCGGCTAGTCCTGGAAATTGAGTTCCTACTGGCAGCTCACCTACAGCCTGAATGAATCAGAACAATTTATGGGTGGGCGTAGCTCACCAATGCAACAGAGACATGCCAAGTGCAGGTTGGGCAATGCAATTCACACACTGCATGCAGTGTATGAATGAAAAGAAGACTTATGCAAAGTCAGCAAAATAAGAAAAGGTAAAAAGAAAAGCTACAGGTCTAGAGAACAGCAGCATTAGTACAGATGATCTCAACAGTGTGGCTGAAGCAGCAACATGCAGGTATGTATGCTACACACCAAGTAGAAGGTGGACACTGCAAAGCCTTTAGTCCCAAATGAAGGAAATATACCAAATGTTTGAAAACATACATCATCTCACTCAAAGATTTTAAAAAGTGACTTCGAAATAGCTAACTCAAGGCAGCACTTCCAATCTAAAATGTCAGTGCAGACAAGTGCAATCTTTAACGTGGTTTAAGTAATCAAGATCAGGCCTATACTGCCAGCTTCAAGAAGGCACTTGAGTAATGGGGAACAGTGCTGGAAAAATCACTTTGCTTTTCAACTGTAAACTCAAAAGTGGCAAATATTTGTTTCCAGACCTTTAGGCTTAGGAGTCTGTTGGTTCAAAGGTCAGGACGATAGCAAAGGTGGATGAGAAAAGCACTTGACTGGAGCATAGGGACAAGAAGACGGAAAATAAATACGACAGAATTCCTTTAACTTTAATCCTTGTTGATACTGCCCAGGGAGTGGATTAAGCTGGAAGAATTAGCATCTGTAAACATTGTGAGACAAACAAGGCAGCACCTAGAAGCTGGAGACACAGGAAAGAGATGGCAAATGGGGCTGTAAAAACAGTCACCATCTCTCCTTGCATCTAGTTGTTGTGATTTCTCAAACTGAAGAAAATCAACTCACAGCACAGGAATGACAACACCTTCCTTTTGCTTATGTGGTTTGTTGGCTCCCTGTCTAAAACACCATCTTCCTTGCACATTCACCTCATTAGTGTTGGAGGCAAGGGGCTGTGGGAGAAGGGAGATGTTGCAGCAGGCACCTAAGAATCATAGAATGATTTGGGTTGGAAGTGACTTCAAAGCTCATCCAATTCCAGCCCCTCTGCCATGGGCAGGGACACCTCGCACCAGACCAGGCTGCCCAAGGCCCCATCCAACCTGGCCATGAACACCTCCAGGCAGGGGGTAACCTGTGCCAGTGCCTCACCACCCTCCTCGTTAAGAATTTCTTCCTAATGTCTAATCTAAATCTTCCCCTTCCAATTTAAAGCCATTCCTCCTGGTCCTATCTCTACACACACTTATCAAGAAGTCTCTCCCCAGCTTTCTTGTAAGCCCCTTTCAGGTACAGGAAGGCTGCTCTAAGGTCTCAGAGCCTTCTCTTCTCCGGGCCCAACTCTCTCATCCTGTCCTCACAACAGAGTTGCTCCAGCCTTTTGATCATCTTCACAGCCCTCCTCCGAACCCTTCATGCTTCATGGAGAAGCATAAACACCCAACAGAAATACTTCTAGGGGAGATAGGAGCTTCTTGAATCTTCCTTCCACCATGTGTGATTATGATGGCGACTAGAAGAGGAGGAGTAACAAAATGTTCTAAGGGAGTATTGGACACAGGATTATAGAGGGGAAAAGGGGAACACTCCGTCTTCCTTGAAGGTCCCAAACCCACTCAGCGTTTCTGACTTGTACAGTGCAGTTACAGAAACACACATCACCAGCTATACGAGGGCATTGATTCAAGGCTCTTCAGCTGCCCATATGTATTTAGGAAACGCAAGGCTCTTTACACCACTATCAAAGGAAAAGCAGGTTACTGCTAATTTAGCTTCAGTGAGAGTCCAGAAAGATTCCAAATTAGCTTATGAACTGTCCCCTAAGAATTCATTAACATAAATACACTTCAGGTCTGCAGGTCCTTACCCGAAGGACTTGCACTGGTGTGGGGTGAACAGGAATATCTGTGAGTTGCTTCTAGTTCCTTCATCAAGATTGATGAAGCATTGATGGGCATTGATGAAGGGAAAGGAACTCAAGACCAGTATTTAGCACTGAAGCACACATAAAATGCTTCACTGCCCTGAGAAGACCTCTTCACAGAGGAGGTTCATAAACATAAAAGCAATGAGAGACATAGGAAAAAAGAAGGGAAATCATGACAGTAGAAAATGTAGTACATTCATGCATTATAGTATGTGAGCATCTTCAACTATTTTAGCTTCTTCTATTCTCGGTCTCATTCCTTCCTCTTTGTAAGATAGACAGCAGGCACAAGGGCTGAAGGATGCAAGCAAACTTGGTAAACCAGTCTGGCAAGGACACTCCACATGGGGCAAAACAAGGAAGGCACTGAGATATTTGTTGGAGAAACCAGAGATATGAGTTAGTGCTACTGGCAAGGCCAGGGAACATACCTGTTAGTACTCATGATACTGAGTATTAACTTGATGACTTTGATGAGCGGCATAATAAGATACTGTAATGACTCAAAAAGAGTAGGCGAGATGGTCAAGCCACTGATGCAATAGCATCAACAATTTCAAAGGATTGGGGTGGGGTTGATTTTAGCAGGGAAAACCTAAGAGGAGGCTGCACTTGGTAAGACTGATAAAGAACATGGATGAGAACAGAAAAGAAGGGGCATATTGCAGGACCATCATGGAGGAATCTGTCAAAATTAGGCTATGTTCAGAGAAAAAAATATGTCCCAGTCTCTTCGTTTTGCT
The DNA here is from genome assembly GCA_013389865.1 of Piaya cayana. Taxonomy (NCBI): domain Eukaryota; kingdom Metazoa; phylum Chordata; class Aves; order Cuculiformes; family Coccyzidae; genus Piaya; species Piaya cayana. The sequence continues at coordinate 13,144 of WAAB01004718.1, read as the reverse complement.
CATGGAGGGATTACACATCTAGACATTACAGCTCCAAGGGGAACTTTCAAAACGTAATCCTGTCTTCAACAAGAACACGTTTGAGCACACACACACGCTTTCAGTTAAGGTGTGAATTCACAGGCCACTCGCTATTCCACATTAATTCCCATATGAATTCACTTAGACCCTAGTTGCATGAATACTTTCAACTACCCTAAGACAGTGGTAACACCAGAAGAAATTTTATTCTCACTGACCCTCTGTTACAATCTTATCAGCAATGCAAAAATGTTTGTGTAGGACTGCTGTGAGCTGGATCAAAGAATTAAACTGAGTTAATATAAACCATTTTGTTAGATCAGTTTGAAATCGGAGTTTAATTCCTCAGTCTGAGCCAGTTGGAGATCATAAAAGTTCTTTCATTAGCATAAGTGAGGAAGATGCACCAAGGTGCATTCTTTGAGACATACCTATAACGACTTGGGCAATAAATAATTAAGAATTCCTGTACAAAGTCACATGTTCCTTTCAGAAGGTGGAGGGAACCACTTTCCACCGAAGAGCCCATAGGAGGAAACTGGTGCACAGCAGCCATTATACTGAAAAATTTACAACTTCACTTACTGCACACAAACTTTTTCATACAGAAAAGCTACGCAGACAGACAGAGGTGAACAGCAGTTCTAGGAGGACTTAAAAACTGCTTTCTTCAGCCTACTCGCAAGTGAACTGAATGTGTGTAAATGCATATGAAGTAATTGGTGCGTTTATGAAAAAAGGTTTTGTATGATTATGTACTAGTGAGATGAAATATCACAGTGGTACCCTCATACAAGTACTCATTATTTAAGTTGATATATTTTATTATCCTAAAACGTAACGTGTGGGCTGTATAGAAACAGAAGCAACCTTCCTTTTAAGGTAGTAAAATCTATTACTACCTTAACTTAGAGATCCTCACATCTTCTGCTTACTAGCTTTTGGTACAAAAGCTCCTGAACTGGGTTAAAGCTTGGTTTGCTCACTATATGGCAGCATTAAATCAGCAGCAATAGCAATGAAACTAATCTCTGCTTTCGAATCAGCCAGCATGCCTGTCTACAGTATTTGTTAAAAACATGCTTGGCTATGTTTTGCCTAGCCAGACAGGAAAAAAATTTCTTCCTTTTAACTACAGCTTGTGATTCCTACCCACTCTTTTCCGTCTTACGTTCTGTGTTTTTCATACAGCACATCATTCTGCTCCTATAATCCAAAACAGACTCATTCAGCAGGTGCTTCCAAGAGGAGTGAACATACCCACATCTGGTAACAGAAACCCAATTTTAACTATGAAGACTCATTTCTAGCTCACAGGATATTTGCACTTATATTATAGGAACTAGAAATCAGCTCCAATTTCCACACAAGAGTATGATCCTGGAACAGTATTTTTATAAATGCAGGGGAGAAAATAGCAAGAAAGATCCTTCAGCCTCTCTCATCCAGCTCTTCTGCTAATATTAGCAGTGTAGATGCAAATTAGAGCTCACCAAATAACCCTCTAATAAACTAACTGATCTGAGAGAGCCAACTGTGAGACATATGTGAAGATCTGCTGCTGCAAACATGTGAAACATCATATATGATAGCAAACAATTAAAATTACTCCAGTGAAGACTGATGCTCCTTATAAGTCTTAACAGCATTTTTTGCAATGCTGCCATGTGAAATCATAAGATGACAGACTCAAAAGACAGAGCTTTCTGAAACTAAAAGCAACATTAATTTTATTTACTGAAATAAAAAATCAACATTATGATATTATGCAATTTGGATGTGCTTTTTTCCCCCTGCCAAAGAGGTTTCCTTCCTGTCTGTCGCAATTCAGTTCTCAAACTGCTGTTGCTGCTTCTGCTCCTTTTAATGAGTTGATGCTGTCATTTTACTCCATGTTCAAGGCTGTTGACTCACTGTCATGTATTCAAAATTCCTAATATTTATGCATGGATTAACTCATAATCTGAAGTGGCCTGGATAATAGCTTTTGATAGGATCATTTATGAATATGGATGAAAGGACATAAGAACTAACACAGGAAAGCTGGCATTAACATATAAGTTTCATGGGAAGGTCCTGATGCACACATCCCACAGGGAAAGATGTAACACTGATCGTTGGATTAATATTCTTTATTCAAAACCAAACAGAAATATCACATCACCCTTAACAAAAAGAAAAGGCTTCACCATCTTCCACAACCTCCCACAAATAACACTATGTTTCTCTCTCATGCCTTCTGCATCCCCACCATCCTTCCTCATTGATTAACAGAGAGTTTAAGACTGTGGGTAATTAATACCTTATGGCTGTAAAGAATGGCAGCTGCTAGGAAGCTGGTGAAGGGGCTAGACAGGCTAACAAACAGGACAGAGAGGGGGTTCACAGACACTACTAATACAATGCATCAGAGTGGGGTGTCCTAGGCAATCAAGAGGACGTCCATGCTATTCCATAATACCTGAAGCAATACTGGGCAACCAAAGAGAAGTTTGCACTGGTACAGAACTATGACCATGAGCCATCATATGTCCCAACATCGGTAATTTTGATTTAAACTGTCTCTAAGGAGAGCAACAGCCTGAGTCAGCCTGCCTGCACGCAAACAGGAGCAGCTCTGGACTCAGAGACAATGCATCTGCAAGACTGGGAATGAAGCAATACTTTTAGGAGGAAGTTTTTTACGGAAACGGTCATTGGGCACTGGAATATGCTGCCCAGGGAGGTGGTTGATTCGCCTTCCCTGGAGGTGTTTAAGTTACGAGTAGACGAGGTCCTGAGGGACATGGTTTAGTGTTTGGTGGGAGTGGTTGGACTCGACGATCCGATGGGTCTCTTCCAACCCAGTGATTCTGTGATTCTGTGATGCACGACCCAAGTTACTGAACAAGCCAATAAGGTGCTTTTGTGTAAGTGTTCCAGTCTACAAGAATACCTACTATGTTACCTTAGGGTTATTTTAAATTGAAAATATTATAAAATGTTAAAATAACAAGTATAGTTTAGTTTTGTATTTTGCAAGCCCACCACAAGACTACTCTTCTATTTTATCAGTCTCCTGGACTATATTTCATAATTTTTCTTCCTCTGATCCGGAATACTAAAATTCCTAGAAGAAGGTAGCGTTATATCTAGAAGCTGGATAATCTCTGCCATGAACACCAGTTGCATGTGCTACTTAAAACTGGTTTGAAATGGGAAATGTCAGTTATTATTTTTATAACAAGGACTACTTCCTGATTGGAGGAAGGAAGCTAAGCTGGATCACGATGGAACATGAAACGCCAAGGGGCACTTCAAGGAAAAGCATCAAAATCAACCCAGATGACTTATACGATTCCGTTCATCTCAAGTAAACATTGTTTTACAATCGAGGACTCTAAAACATGATGTGATCTCTAAAACAGATTAATTTTTTTTTGCATTAACAAGCATTTTATTTTGATTTTATGTTTTAGTAGAGGCAGTTCAGCATGTTACCCTGACAGAAGACCCTGTGCCTGAATGGTTCCTGCAAAGGATGGCACAGCAGCTTAGTGGAGTGGTGGGGACAGGACTGGACAACCCTGGCCTACAAGATTCCAGGTAGATTGCTGTGCTTAAGGCTAGTGCTACGTGCATCTGTACTGTTCTATGTAAAGAATGCATTTGGTTTATATTAAGTAAGTCTAAAATCACTACATGGGACTGGAATCTACTAGATATTAATTAATCAGAAGAGAGAACATTTTAGGAAGGCACCTTTATTTAGAGAACGGATGCTGTTTTTCTAACAATGCACAAAAGCAAACACTTTGTGACGTTTAATTTACTGATCTACAAACAAACTGACAAGCTGAAAGACTGGCAGAAGATCCACAATTCCACATTCATGTCAGAATTGCTTAGTCAGCCTTAGGAGACAAGTTTCTAACCAGTAACTAAACAACAAGTAGACATAAAATAACTCTTCTAATTGTGCACTGATATTTTATTGTCTTGGTTTCTTATTTTTATTTTATTGTTGTATTATTAGGCCATGTAAATGTGTTAACCTGGAGAAGAGGAGGCTGAGAGGAGACCTCATTGCTCTCTACAAATACCTGAAGGGAGGTTGTGGAGAGGAGGGAGCTGGCCTCTTCTCCCAAGTGACAGGGGACAGGACGAGGGGGAATGGCCTCAAGCTCTGCCAGGGGAGATTTAGGTTAGAGATTAGGAGGAAGTTTTTTACGGAAAGGGTCATTAGGCATTGGAATATGCTGCCCAGGGAGGTGGTTGATTTGGCTTCCCTGGAGGTGTTTAAGTCACGAGTAGACGAGGTCCTGAGGGACATGGTTTAGTGTTTGGTGGGAATGGTTGGACTCGATGATCCGATGGGTCTCTCCCAACCCGGTGATTCTGTGATTCTGTGATTCTGTGTCTATTGTATTATTGCAGCCATGTAAAACATCCAGTAACGGAGCAGGGGCCTACCACATCATGGACCATACAAAACCAAAATAAAGACATAGTCCATAATATAAAGAGCTAAAAATGTTGAAGTTTATATGTTTTGTTAAATTAATTGCTCAAACCTTTGTAACACTGATTCATAGTATTTAACTTATTTCACGTAATTCACTTTATTTAGCTGAGATTCATGTGTACTATTCCAAAAGCATCTAAAAATCTGTCTTGATGATGCAAGTCAGATGTCAAACTGTTACTTGACTGCTTTGTCAAGTGCACTTTATACACACAGTATTTTGCAGACAGAAGCAGTTTTGCTTCATTCAGGATTTAAGCCAGCTTAAAGCAAGCGAGCTCCAGTGATATTTACAACAAGCCTTTGCTACAAATTTGGGGGGGGACAAAAAAAGAGCACTCATTTATGGAAAGTGAATTTCGGTTGACATTGGATTATTAAATGAACATTTGCAACACTTTCTTTTCCTGACATTCATACAATCCTGAACTATGGGCACAGCAATGTTTACAGAGCACTGTGACAAATCTTGGGAAAAATTAAGTACACAGCTAGTGTTTCAATGACTTGTGGTCTTTCATCTCATTACTTAAAACAGAATAGTCAACATCCTCTTCCTTCCATCTAACCTCAAGTTTTAGATAAATCTTCCTTTTCTTATCATTACAGTAAAGAAAGATGAGTCATAATTGCAGCAACCCTAACCTGGGCTTTTATATAACATTTCCAGAGCCCTGTGCAATGTAATATAACGTTGATATTCACATAATTTTAAACGACTTACCTTCTGCATTAAGATGCATGGTTTCCAGGGGTCCAATAAATGCGTATCGCATTCCCAGTCCCTCAGACATCACAAGGTCTAGATCAGTAGGAGATATTACTCCTTCCTAAGTAGCAAAAGTAGAATAGGAAGATTTGTGGTTGTTCGGTTTTAATCCAAAATTGCACACTTCTGTATATAATTAAAAAATTAAAATAGCAATAAAAACTAAGGCTAGAAACATCAGTTAGCCTGCAAACAGAAACACAACTGTTTGCCAGAAATGTCCATCTATTATGCAAGACTTCCTATGATTCAGTATAAATGCTCACACTTCTATAAGTTTGCTATATTACATAATCCAAATACACTTTGATATATTTTGACAGTACAACATATACTATATGTAGACAAGAGCTTGCCTGATACTTATTACTTAAAATAATTCCTGTACTAAATCTAAACTGAGCTGTTTACGTTAACCAATATACTTTTTCTCAGAAACTGAGAATCGGAGAACACAAGACTAACTGTGACAGCCTCAACAACACACGACCAGAAGAGTGTATCAAGTCCAAGTACTACACCAGCTCTTTAAATACAGGAGTTTTGGCTAAATCTTACATACCCCTCCATATTCTCTTAGGCCTGGATTTTTAGCCAGTCGCGATTGGCAAAACAGGGGTACAGCAACAGATACTATTCCTGAGGCCACCTGCAAAAAAGGCTGGGACCAAACGTGCAGGCAATGCAGCTGCCACACCCTCTCACAAAACTCACTGAGCATTCAATCTACCCAGCCTCAACCTGCCCAGGTGCTCAAGTTCATTGCCAGCCTCACATCACAAAGCTTGGCCAGGATACAGACCATGCAAAATGAAGCATTTCTCCTGTTAAAAGTTGAGCACTGTTGTTCCACCCACAAGGTAGCACGTGCAAGAAAGCCAACATCCCCATCAGGTTAGGGCAAGCACAGGAAGGCTTGTAAAAAAAAATAAAATAAATTGAGTTACAGTTCATTACCTTAACAGATTTACCTGAGAAGAAAAATATTTATCATACAAGGTTGTTTTTCATGTACTAGAGAGACAGGAATTAACTAAGACCTGTTCTAACCACTTCCATCAGATAAAGCTTGGCTTCAATAACTTGTCTTCTTTATTCCCAGAGACACAAAAACATTTCCTTCTGGTTAAGAAGATGGAAGAGATGCTCAACCCCTTCTAATTTGTCTTCTTCCCAACCCTGAGATGCTCTCCGCACTCAGTTATCACTTATTCCACAAGCCCCTTTGAGCTGCGGAATACAAGTAGGGAGACTCATCTGCTTGGCCAAGGACCCATCTTTTTCTGTTAAATTTCACTTTTGCAGGGCCCAGTCTGAATGCTTCTTCATATCACACAGTGATCAGCTAGAGTTACAGGCATGCAAGACAGATCTCCTGACCTGCTACAGACAGTGCCATCTGATCTAGACATCTTGACTCCCTCAATAATCGCTAGGGAGAAAAAAACAAATCAGCATCCTAACGCAGGCATCTAGAATAGGTAAGATTAGTTGTGTCCTACAAGGGCCTGATTCTCCTCACCGACTGAAAGAAGAGTAAGGAGCTTGGATGTCAGTATCTACATTATAGAAATCCCATCTTAAGTGATCTGAATCCCACTCAGTGTCTTCCTGTGATCATCAACTGCATCATCGACTGTTATTTTATAAGAAAATTACAAGCCAAGGATCAACATAACTTCTACAGTTGGCCACAGACATGAGTGTCATCACCTGAGGCTTAAAGAGAGCCTTTTATAAGAATCAGCCTCAAGTCGTCATCTGTTAGAAGCGCTGCTCCTTTCAAAAGAAAGCCTGGCTGAACCCCTGTTGCAGGTGGCTTTTTGAACTCTATCTTGAAAAGCGAACAATAACATAATTATTAAAAACTACCATATATGGAACATTCAGTTCTGGTAATAATATAATTAGACATAAAATGGCAGGGATAAGGAAGCATTATTTTCTTCAACTTAAAGGTAAGGCATAGGCATGGTAAAATAACTCCTCTAGAGGCAGATAGGAAGGTCTGCATTAAGACAGGACTAAATGAAAACCTAGACAGCGTTCAGGCCACAGACGAGCACCACTGCAACCAACTCAGGCATCATTTGTTTTGTGAAAGTTTTTTTTTCCCCTGACACGGCAACACAACTTCTCTGAACGACATCAGCAAAGTCAACAAAAGCGCTCTTCTGTTGGGAGTGCTTCATGCAAACAATGGGTTATGCTGGTAAAGCTGCGCTTGGTGAGTGGGTTTCTTTTTTATCCTGGTTAACACAGATTTGTGACAAAAGATTAATCACAAGTTCCAGACAAGCCTTTGGATCACAGCAGCAGTTAAAAACTGTAAACATAATATTAATGAGTTAATAGGCTCTTGAAACACTATGGAATCAATGCACATTGATTTTCAAATTAAAAACTGATTTATTTATCTTGATACCATAGGGCCCAGTCTTGGTACTGACATTTGAAGACTAGGTAGCCTCAGAATTGGCAGATGAGTGCTTTGTTCTTGGCCTTTTGCTATAGCTGTAATTTTATGGTTACAGCTGCTAAAAGGTAAAAATTGCTGCTACCATAAGAAAAACATGACACATCCCTCCAGCTGAGGGATATATTATCCTACACAAGTGAGCTCAGTTTCTCCTTGTCACAGAGACCCTTCTTAAAGAAAAGCCTTTTACTTTTTCTCTTCAGAACTTAAAAACACATAAATGAAAGACGAGTTAAACCAGGGAATAACCCTACTCCCATTTATGTTAAGGAGACTGTAAGTTCGTGGAATGAATCAGCAGGGTGGGTGCAAGGTCAGCAAGGTTTCTTCCACAAGGATCAGTGTTTATGCTAAGAAGTAAACAAGAAAGAGTTCCAACCCAGTTTCATTAAGCCTAGGTGTGAAACAATCTTCTCAAGTGGATTTTTCATCCTCTTCATCCTGGGCAACCCTTCTTGTAAGCCTTCCCCTCGAGCACTTGTCAGAGGGAAGAGGAAGTGTGTCACAGTTCACTAGAAGCTTTCACAGCTACAGAATTAAGAACTTAATTTAAAATGAATTCCAGCAAAATCTTCAGTCACCCCAATAGCCAGTCAGACTTCAAGATCTAGACCTGCTCAGAATGCTCCACGCTTCTTATGACACCACAATCTCATCTTCCCAGAGATTTTAGTCTCCTGTGATGCCACAATATTGTCCTAACCCTCTTTTGGTATTTTATTAGTGCTTCTCGCTATGTAGGAACCCTTTTGTCCTTTCTAAAAGCCTACAAAAGTTCTGCAATTTCCACCTTTAGGCCCTGACCCAACCTGCTTGTTTTTAATCAACAGTCTTTACATCTGTGAGTCACATCCACATCGCAACTCCTGTCACCAACTTGGTTTGTCATCATATCAAATATGACATGGCCAAAAAAACAATCTTACTTTTTCTCATACTACCAATTCAACGTGTTCTTCAGCTCACGCCAGTCTGTCCATTGAGTTATTCTGGACACCACTCCCACCCAGACAACATACTTTGTCTCCAAATTTGCCACTTCATACTCTGTATCTTCCAAATCCATTTTTTTTCCCTGATTGCCACTAATATATGCATTCTCTCTCAGCAGAACTTGTCACACCCTTCTCTTCACTATCACTTCAATCAAGTCCCTTCCATCCACACCCTGATGAGATCTTTTCCAGTCCTGTCATTTTGAGCATATGACATTTCTCCCTCTACCGGCTTCATCTCTTTCCATTTCATCATATTTGAGAAACGTGCTGTCCTACACACTTCAAACCACTTTACTTTGCTGGCCTTTAACTTCCTTCTGCCATAGCACCCTCACTCACCTCACCCTATAAAAAACCACTTAATATCAACAATATTTTTCTTCCTGGCCCTTTAAACTCCTTTTTATGATATCCCCTTTTTATGGAGCACTCTAAACTAGGCGTTTAACCCTCTACCTTATCTTTCATTTTTTAGAAAGGTCCTCTTAATAACACTTTAACACAATTATTAATAACAAGGAATCTGGAATTAAAAAAAGTCTTGCCAGCACTTGAGTACTTCCAAGCTAGTCAACTGAGAAGGGAGAGGTACATAAATTAGGGACTGAAGCCAACGCACCTGATCACTGTGAAAAAAAAAATGGACAATACAGCCAAATCATGACTGTTTATTTTCCAAAAGATTAATAAAAATGGCAGGGCTGGCCATTCTACTTGTCTTTTACAATGACTATAACTTAAAACAAAACCCACTTAAAATATATTAAGACAGTATCAAAAGTTTATACAGAGGAAAACAGTGTCTTAAGACACTTATCATATGATACATCATCCAAAATAGTTTTAGCAGGTTCTTAAAAGCAGCTGAAACTCTTCAATTAGATCAGGGCTGAAAAAGTGCCATGTTCTCCTCAATATCTCTGCTGCTGTATTTCATGCTCTCCTTGCAAATTCCAGGTGATGCTAAGAAAAATATTTCACCAAGATAAGCTTCCATTCAGTAATCCACATTTAAAAGGACAGTTCTAGATATTCAGAGCAACATTTGAGACTTCTGATGTAAAGCATTGCTGAAACTATTTGGTTATTTCTGGATGAAGTCAACCAAAACTTTACCTTCAGAACAAGACAAAGTCAAGCTATTTAACTAATGCTCCCTTGCAGCATAATCCCAAGCTACCACAGAATATGTCAATACCCAGAAAAGTATAATAGTGTCAGCAGTGCACACAGTGCTTCCTAGGCAAATGAAGGCACTAAATCTCTGCTCCAAGGTGTTATGAACAAAATCAGATAGAACAGGGAATAAGGCAAAAGAAAGTATAAAAACCGGTAAGGGAATAACAGAGAAAGCTGTTAGAGATATTTTTCATATTATCAGCTATAGATTATTCTAATTGTTCCAAACTTGCATTATCAAAGTTTAGGGTTGTGAAGATAGGAATAAGCATTTTCAACCTCAGCATTTCACAGTACATGTTTTACTCACATCATCATCAGCTTTGCAACACTTCTATGGGAGACCCAAGAATTAAAAATACAAATAAGAAACCTACAAGAATCTCCATATCTCACACACCATGTGGTCCTACAGAAAGTTCTCATACATGACCTTAAAGAGACAGACAGGTGTGTTCCCAGTATCTGCTTTTTAATGGAAGAGATGTAAAGCATGGGGAGACAGAGATAACTGATGCAAAAAGTTCTTGCCACAAACACCTGCTTTGCCTAAGCACCCATGACTTGCAAGTCGAAACAGCATTCAAAAAGACTTGTCACAGAAAAGATTAACTCAGATCCAAAAGGAAACATCTGATTGAGAACTCTTGTCTGAAAGGGGAACACTTGTTTGAATTCCTTCTTTTAGGGTCATAAACAAATCTATCATCTTTGCTTATAAGTTCTTGTAAAGGCAAACTTCTGTACCCTTAAAACTATATTCCTAATTATCCACATGGCCAAAGTTCTTGGCACCCAACCGCATGGCTCTAAATGAGTTTTTGTTCTCCTGCTTTCTATAAATGGGAATCTCTACCTTAACGCCTCCAAATTTTTCACCATCTTAACTCTGTACTTTCCACTCTTATATTTGGCTCAGCCCTGCATTCCCAGCACTCATTTTGTAATTCAGCTTAAAAATTCCAGCCTCCCTGAGCTGAGGGGACCCCAGTATCTTTGGCAAAGATAAACTGCTCCAAATACCTGGGATTTCTCCTTACCACTTTCATCACTTCGCCCTGAATGATGCTTCTTTCTTGCTCCAGCATCCATGTCCACAAGCAATCTGAACACCATGTGGAGTTTGAGCTTGAAACCAACCTCCTGGCAGGGCCTTACCTGAGATTTCTGGCTGTGTTATAACCTCTCCTACCCTTGGACCCACATGGCAGAAGTTGGTAAGCCCCACACATCATCCAGAAAGCAGCTATATTTACCACATTGCTTTCTATACAGTCCCACGTTCATGTTGATCTTCATGCTCTGTCTCAGAGCCCTTCTCCCATCACATGATCCCTGTTCCATGCCTCACCCATCACACATTCCCAACACAGCACTGCTAAGAAAAAGACTGGCAGGTCATCAGAGGCTGGGCTACATCTGGGAACTAAAATGTATCCTGCAAGTGGCTCAGTCCATTTGTCATAAAAAGTTTTCCAGACAAATGTTAGTACAGTTGTACCTGCATGTCTGTCCTACCAATGTCTTCAGTACTTTAATACTTGTACTGGATAAGCTTCCACTAGTTACTTGAATAACATAAGCTCAATTGACCAAAAAAACCCCCAAAAAAGACAGATTGTCCATGCAAAGATGTCAGCACTAGGACTGATAAATGTATCTCTGCACAGGTGTGCATGTATAAGATCCCTCCCTCTGCCATTACTGTAAATATTTTTGAGGCAATGACCCAGATGAGAACTTTTAGGCTTGTATCTCAAAAGCATCAAAAAGACACATAGTTGTTTACATACAANAAGTTACAGGTGGACGAGGTCCTGAGGGACATGGTTTAGTGTTTTGTGGGAGTGGTTGGACTCGATGATCCAGTGGGTCTCTTCCAACCCGGTGATTCTGTGATTCTGTGATTCCAAAAGCCTGGACCAGCTGTCCAAGGTGTATAATTCCAGCTGTGTGACTTCAGGCTGCATGCTGCCTTTGACAGAGGGAGAATTACTACAGATAGGTGAGAGCTGCAGGCCTAAGGCGATTTCTGTTTTTGACTGTTGTGCTGTCAGGCTAGTAATTTTTATTGCAAGTCATGTTCTTTTGGTGTTTCTACTTTCAAAGAGTGAAAAATACTCTTACTTTTGACTGTTAAGTTAATTTTCAGTCCGTATGGTTGAAAACATCAGCATCCCCACCTCTCAGTCTTTGAGAGGCTCCTAAAAATTAAACTTTACTTACACAGATTGATTCTGGTAACAAAGGTTTTCCTTATCCTAAGAAGCACTAGGGGTGCAAGATAAACTACAAATGTTAGCAGGAGGGACATATTGATAAAGCATTCTTGTTCAAAATGATCACACTGTTAATTCTTTTGTGGTTAGATATGTAAATTGCATGTGCTTGGTGAGGCAGTCCAAGTCAGCTTGGATGCAGAACACAGATATTCTTAGAAAATTACTTATGAGAACTGTGGTATTCTGATGCTAATAATTGTATATTGCTTTTGACTATTATGAAAGAACAGTGAGACAGAACCATAAGACATAATTACAAGTTTACTTATTCTATTAGTAGAAAAGTATCTTTGCATGCCTACAGTTAAATGTCATAAACTGATAGGTGCCTCTATTTCTGTTACAAGTTTTCTTTTATTTTAACATTGTGAGTGCCTGAGAAATATCTCTTGTTGCTGGAATACTGTGGTGCTTGCACCAGTGTATCCGTTCTTTGCCACCTAACAAGGGCATAAATTTTCCAGATATAAACACTGTGTGTGAACCAGGATAGAAATGCAACAGCAGTCTTCAAGTGTTTTGAAGTCACTTGAAGTGATCTTGATTCAACCCTTGTATGTAAACATTGAGAGTTGTTACAATTAAATGTGTATTTGCCTGAAATGCAGTAAAATTATACAAAACCAGAACAACTTAGAAACTCTGATGACGCACAACAAAAACAATTTATCTGTCAGAGCTTCAGCCACTATTTTGTTACTATTCACACACAGGAAGTGTCCGTACAGGTTAGTACTAAAGGTCCACCTCAAATCAATACCTCTTTTCCAACAGTAGCCCATTAATTGTTCTTAAACCCCTTCCATAACTGAAGATGAAACAGACTGATACTTCCAGTGCTGCCTCAGCTCCCAGCAGTCCAGGCTTTGAGACTTCAACAGCTGGAGGTTGCTTCTGCACAGGTTTTTTTTT
>WAAB01004713.1:0-22818 GCA_013389865.1 Piaya cayana | reverse complement strand
AAAAATATTTTTAGATTTCATTATGTTTTTCCTAATACTTTAATATCCATTAAAATACAATATTATTTTAGGCTTTGGTTTTGTGTGTTATGTGTTTTCAATAAACATCTTTTGTACTCCTGCACTTTTCTACTTAGAAAATAATATCAAGAGCACTTACAGGCCTTATGATGTCTTACCAGCCACTCCTGGTGAAAGTTGGAATAAAAGTAAACAAGCAACACAAAGAAAATCAGGGAACATATGATGAGAAACTTCTTCAAAATTTACCAGATTCTGAAACAAAATTATACTTGTATTTTGATTTAGTCACAATATACTGTTAAAATTGAATTAAGTTTTTCAGTTAAATTTTCCTTTCAGGATAGTGAAACCTTTCACTTGAAATACAATCTCCTGCAAAGACGTATGACTGAAAGCTGTTCATTCTTAAGAGTGGTTACTAGACATGTGGGCATAAAAGTTAAATAAACTTCAAAGAAATTTGTCAAGGTACTAGCAAAAATTAATTTTCTACCTTATACTTATTAATATTCACTAATCAAATTCCTTTCTGTCAAATTCAAAGGCACTGTGACCATTTCATTTTTTAGGCTCATCATAATACAATGAATTAGATTTAAAGCAATATTGAGTTCTTGGATAATATAGGCTCCGCACTGAATAAATATATTCTTTTTAAAAAAAAACTAAATAAGAGATCTGATAGTAAAGAAAAGGAAGTAAAGGTAGTTTGGTTGTGAAGTATATCAATAACAAAAAGATAAGTTTAAGAAAGCCTTCAAATATTTTAAGTCTCAGGGGAGACACAGCTGCAGACTCATTCTTGGAAGAAGATGCTCTGTGCTGGAGGAGGTACATCTTTGAGGGGACTGTGGCTGCAGGCATCCCACCCTACCCTGGGCATGCCAGGGCAGAAGAGAAGAAAGAAGCAAGGAGCAGAAAGAAACTACCACTTCTTATGGATTACTCTGCAATCACCAAAGACTCTTTAAAGGAGTCAGTCATCCGCGTGAAAGAGGATGAGCTTCAAACTGTAGAATATCCTGAATTTACTACTTCTCTGCACTTCACTGTTATCATGATTTCCTTTCTTCTTCAAAGAGCACTTTGAACTCTTCCCTTTAGTCATAATCATCTTAGGAAGCCATTTAAAAATATAACCTACAAATAATAATTCCGTTAATCAATATCGGTGAGCTACAAAGGTATTTCATATATATAATCTTTGTCACTACCAGAAAATAAAGCAAGATGAGAAAAAAATGGTGCTAGATGCAAATTAAAAAGCCATTCTTTTATGGAATATTCCAATAGAAACATCAATCCAGCCGTTAGCTGTGCTATAGATCACCAGCATCCCTGTTAAAAAAATATAGTATAATCCCTATTAGTGTCTCCTATGCACTATTCCAGCCATTGGATTCAAATCGGCCTCAAAGTATTACTTTTCCAAGTTAATAGGACATGAAATTCAACTTCTTTCATTACATAGTTGCTTTCTAAAAACTTGGATTATAATCACTTGTGCTTATTAAGAATCATTTATTTTGGAAGCATCCTACCCTGCAGAGTTTGTGTTTACAATGGACAATAGGATGCTCGTCTTTTTCACTGTAAATTTAATCTAAGGCTGCCAAAGCATAAAATACTGGTTTTCATTTTAAGATAGAAAGTTTAGGAGAAGAAATTTATGTAGCAATCTGAGCCTGTAAGAATCAGAAGTCTGTAGGAATTGCATCTGTGGAGTAGAATTATAGAATCGTTTAGGTTGGAAAAGACCTTTAAGATTATCATAAAACAAAAATGAAAAGATATTGAAACTTAAAATGAAAAACACAAAAGTAATTTTCTAGCCTTTTATTAAGGTAAATAGTGAAAGTGCTAAGAAAGCCTGGGGAAAAAGCAAATCTCACAAACTAAGGAAATACAAGGGCTACATATCCCCTCAAAAGGCCTTACAGCTGCATTTAAAAAGATATCTAGGCACTATCACTACTGATTAATACTAATTACTATGAAAACAAGGCGAGTTAAACTTTCAAGTCTTTCTGTGGATGTCAGGCTTAACATTACCATAAAATGCTAAAAAAACCAAGAAAAATTATTCAGAAAAAGTGGTTTGCTTGAGAAAAAATATCCCTCAAAGCAATCTAAGCCGTGATGTTTTGTGGCATGGAAACCATGGACTCAGCACAGATAATTGGTAATATTTCTACGAAATTCCTGTGTGCCAAGCCAAGGTGCTGCTAAGGTGCAGAGTGGTCATGTGCCCTCTTAACATTGCCATTTTGATACTAGTTCTCATTGTCCATCATACCTAAAGGCAAAACATGTAGTGAAAGTGCTTGCTTGATCTTTGAGACTTCAATTCATTGTAATTTAGTAAAACAATTGGGGTATAACAGGCGTGGTTATACCAATTAATGGATGTGTGACATAAAACTCTGTTCACCCTATGTAAGATCAGACATCACGAATCACACCAAAGCTCCAACCAGCCTAGTATGTCGTCTCTGACTGTAATAGAGTATTCTGAGAAAACAGTACAAGCAGCTAGATAGAAGAACCATCTAGAATAAACATGCAGTTATCTCTCAGACATACTCAAGAAGTAGTCTATTAACTTTTAACTAACATTAATGTAAGGACTTCCTGTGTCACTGGTTGCAAATGTCTGTTGTGGTGGACCTACTTATCTGGAATGCAATAATTCTATTGATTTTAAACTCATTTTTGCACCTGTAACATCTTGTGACAGATTCCCAAAGTTACTCTGTGAAAAAATCCTTCTTTTTCAGTCTTTTAAACTGGAATTGCATCATTCCTCATATCAACAAACTATGGGATTACTACACACTTTTTTTTCTTAAGTCTTCTCAGACATTACAGTGGACTAATCTTCATCCCATTAACTTTTTCACCTCCTCATGCAAAGAGTTCTAGTCTTTTTAAAACATAGCTCCTAGATAGGTTGTGCTGATTCTCCCCAAGTACCCTATGAATATGTTTGGGTCAAAGCTTTATCTTCAAGTGTTAACTTCATCTGTCAGTTTGATTCTTTAGAATTTCTACAAGTTTTCCAGTAGAAATGTCCAGTTTGCCATTATAGATTTCCAGTTTATTCCAAATGCATTTAAACTAAGGTTTATTCACCATGTTATAAGCATAACCTCAGAGGTGTGTGTGTGGGAAAGGGGATAACATTGTTTTTAATCCATCTTTGGCACTGCACTTTGTGTTCTGTTCAGTCTCTTTCTATCTGACCTCCTCAACAAAATTTTATGCAACTTGACTTAACTTTCATGTAAGCATGCGGATACCCCTTTCTGCTTCTGTATCTGATTATTTTCCAGGGATGCAGCTGCTTTGGAGAAATGCCATAACTGCCATAAGGAAGTGTGCTGCAGAACAGCTCTTGCTTTTAACTTACCTTTTGGTCATGCACAAAGTTGACAGATAACATTTCAACATTAAGTTACTGTTGGTTACACCTAGAAACTCTTTATGCTTATCTTATGCTATGCATCCTCACACGGTGTCCATCCATCCTGTTCAGCACAGATCACAACAGTGCTTTAAAGCACAAGTAAAGTATCTGTGCACGTATACGTTTGACTATTGTGGATGTCCGATTGTGATATATTTATGTAGTGCCTCAAAATTATTCTCATCTTCTTTCTGTGACTGCATCTTACATACTTTATGCAAACTTGATGTCCTCGTGTTCTCACAGACAGAAAGCTTGAGATCTACCTAAACCAAATCATATTGCATAGTAAATTGAGATAATTTTACATTAAGCTTCAATGTATGTTCCTTCCTTGTTCTAAAATGGTGTTTCTATGTGCTGCAAGGAATTTCTAACTACAAAGATCTTTTTTTTTCTAGATAATATAACTTGATTAATTCCTTCCTCTTACTGGATGCACATTTGCACCCAACCTGTGTGCTGGGATTGAAGAAATTACCTGTGAAGGAATAGTAAAAAGCTCAGATGCAATAGCAAAACATTTTCCTGGGGGAGAGCAGATCCGCTATCACCTCCTGACAGGTTTGCTCATTACCCTGGCATGGGAGGAAGCAGGCAGGTTGCTGATTCAGTTGCAGTTCTTCATTTTCCCCTAGAGTTGGCTTGATGGAAGCCGGGAAGCCGAAAATCCTAGCCAAGGAAAACTGCAGCACAGCAAAATGCAGCACTGCCTCAAGTAATCTGACTGTGCTACAACAGCCTCACAGTATTTCTCTCTCCAAGGCACACCTCATAAACTTTAGATTCAGACAGGAGTACAAAACACATCAAATTTAAATGTATACATGTAACTTAGGATCATAATTCATGAAATGCACAGAAACTGCAGGTTGTAAAGACAGTGAACGAAGGAACTAACTATAAATAAACCTATAGGAGTCAGAAACATATTCTCTAATATAAGACACAGGTAGAAGAGCAATGAAGCTGGTGAAGGGTCTGGAGAACAGACCTTATGAGAAACGGCTGAGAGAGCTGGGGGTGTTTAGCCTGGAGAAGAGGAGGCTGAGGGGAGACCTCATTGCTCTCTACAATTGCCCGGAAGGAGGTTGTAGAGAGGAGGGTGCTGGCCTCTTCTCCCAAAGGACAGGAGACAGGACAAGAGGGAATGGCCTCAACCTCCACCAGGTTAGGTTTAGGCTGGAGATTAGGAAAAAATTTTTCACAGAAAGGGTCATTGGACACTGGCAGAGGCTGCCCAGGGAGATGGTTGAGTCACCTTCCCTGGAGGTGTTTAAGGTACGGGTGGATGAGGTCCTGAGGGACATGGTTTAGTGTTTGATAGGAATGGTTGGACTTGATGATCTGGTGGGTCTCTTCCAACCTGGTTATTCTATGGTTCTATAAACATGGGAATATTTCTGTGTATATAATATAACCTGATTCTATTTGGACAATGCTGCCTTGTCTATATAGACCCATAAGTGACTTACTGCTAACATATGATAAAGAGATAAGAATGTATTTAACATGAAAAAGATTAATCTACCAGCAAAATCCCAATCCAAAAATCTCAAAATTGGGTATTTGTGATTAACTAGCCTGAAGTCCATATGACTCAGTTTTGTGGAACTGGGGGAATTTTTTGTATAGCAATACTCGCAGAGTATCTGGAAAGGAATTTGGTTGGTATTTAGCACTCTGCCACACATTAAATTTTGTCTTGAATTCCAGAAAAAAATGGTTTAGAAAGGGCCTCAGCTTTTTTTTTTTTTTTAATAGATTTTGGAAGTTATAATCCTAAGAGCATAAAGCTGGTCAACTTACATCTGCAGTTTATGGTCAACTCACTGTTTTGCTCTTTCAATTACATTGTTTGATAGTCTCATTTCTGCTCAACTTTATTTCAAATGGCCAAAATCAATTCCTAAGGTATATGTAAAACTACATGGTGGTTCACAGGAGACAAGTCTTTTTATCTGAGTCTGTGATTTTAGCTGATCTAGCAAGGACTTCACTCTGCTCCTTTTGGCTTCTTAGAAGCACAGAACTACTCTAAGTGCTGACATTAGAATTGCATCAAAAGTTAAGTGACATGAAAACAGCCCATTAGTATCTTTTCTATTGATCATAAGTCAGCTTCTGTGTCTATAAGAAATGCTTACTCCTTCTTTAAAATAAAAACTAAAGACTGTTGCTTTCATAAAAAATAAAAAAAAAATTCATTTTTTTTCTCCAGTTCTGTAGATGAGTTAAAACAAAAACAGATGAACACTATAGGGAAATTAGCAATACAAAGGCAGCAGAACAAAGGAGTTTGCAACAACAGCAGTAAGAAAACTGCATCTTTTTGAATGAGGGTCCTAAGAGCTATACAAGCACATTTCTTGCAGCAACCGGAGGTAAACTAAGTTTACTGAATGGAAAAAAATAGATCACTCAATAAACACAGACAAATTATGGCAGTCATGATGGTAATCTTGTCCTTGTACTAGTTTCCACATAGGGAAAACCTGTATTTTTCTGTCCCATGGCGCTGACTGTAGCTTAGTCTTTCACCTTCATTTTACCTATGTATTCAAACAAATGCTATCTAGAAAGATAAGAACATATATATATAAAGATACTAAAATCTTCATCTATTCCAGCCATTCCAGTGCCATTTAGTATGCTTTAGACTTGATTTACTAGGATTGTGCTCTGGGGCCAAATTCCTCAAGCATATCTAGCTATTAATAAACTATGTAAAGTAGAAAATTTATGTCTAAGGGGGATAAAACCAGGTTCTTAGGAGCATAGGGAGAGTTCAAAATTTAATATAAGTTGGATTGGAGTTGTACCAAAACTGTGGTAAGCATGTAAAACATCCAGTATACTGTATGACTGCTAAGAATAAGCATCAAATCAACGCAGCAGGTATCCCATACAAAGAAAAGTAACTGCTTTCTTTACAGCTCTTTTGTTTTCTCCCTTCCAAAAATGGGATATATAAGTGCTGCATAACTTCTGTTGAGGAAATAGCAAATAGAATTCTGAATTTTGCATAAAAATATAATTTGAAAATATGGAGTTTTAACTTAGAGGATGAAAGCTTAGATATCAGAAAACAGGTGAACTAAAAACGTATAAACAAAATAGTCCCCAATATGCAATACTGTATAGTAAGAGAAAATTCTCAGATCTACGTGACTGAGCTTAGCTCAGACACGTTGCTTTCCCTCACTTTTCAGAACTTGTACTAATATCAACAGGAGGTCCATGGATTCAAAAGCAGAGTCAAGATTTCATGTGACCCAATTTAGATTGTTCCAGCACCAATATATTACGTAAAGGAGATGTAAAGAAGAGTTTGTCTGTGTGGTGTTTGTACATGCATACGAATCTGGGGAAAAATACTTGCAGGAGTGAAAACTGCTAACTTCCAGTATGTAAGTCCATATATTCTAATTAATTAAATATTTTAATGCATTTAAGAATCCTACATTTTATGGAACAGCTTTAATAAAAATTTGTGCCTAGATATGAATCTCTGCTGTAGATATATGGAACAGAAAAAGACATTTAAGAATTAGGGGCTCAGAAAAAGGATAAGGTAATACATGTAAGATAGAAGGGGTATTGAAAGACAGCTATTCCATAGCAGTTACGTGTGGGTACGTGTTTACCCTAAATTTCATCTTAAGTTTGTTTGTAGCTATCAGAGAGTTAAAATCTGGATATTGGAAGGTTGGATCTTGAGATCAAATCTAACAGAACTCCCCCTTGCTCACAGTAATTTTCTCAGGACCAGTTTGGCTTTGAATAATGTCAAAGGCAGAGATTCCACAACTTCTCTGAGCAAGCTATTACAGTGTTAGACAATCTCCATAGTGAAAGAAGAGTCTAATATATGAGAATTGTCTCTATGTCTCCTTTTGTTTCCATTATCACATCTGCGTCGCAGTCTGCTGACCGCCTAGGTAAACTCCTTTGCTCCATGGTAGATTGGTGGCAGCGGTACACACCTCTGCAAGAGGCCCCACGCATCCTTGCAGCTGACACCTGCAGAGCTGCATCCTTTCTTGGGAAGTCCTACTGAGTCAAGACCTCTGATGCCTCAGGAAAAGTTATAGCAACAAGTGGTGGGTCTGTGCCTTGTGCTGCAAGAGTATGACATGGATACACTGTTCCCCACACAGGTACTGGCCCCTGTCTGTGAAAACTGCCCTGTTAGCTCTACCTACCATGGAGCAAAACTGGAAGCAGACTAAGTTACCGTGGCAGGGTCACTGAACTGTAAATTCAACATGTGGTCTACACCAGTGCAGTCTGTGGGCTGTGCTCAGTACTGCCATTACCATGACATTAACCACACCGACCTAAGCAAATTGCATTGTAGAACTTTTAACACCAGGCACACGCAATTACATTTAGGGGACATGAGAACGATTTTTTAGTCTGTATTCTGATTCCACATTCATCCTGCCTACAGGTCTAATTAACAAATCACTGAAGTCACACTTTTTTCCATTTTGAGTATTCAAGCAGTAGAGAGCACACTGTGAGCATTGCCCATAAACTAGCCAGTGGGCTACAGTTCTCAGCTTTGATCAGGTGTTCTTGACTCACAGGTGTTCATAGATAGGGTAAGTTACTCACACAAAATGGGAGCCCTCTTTAGCAACAAATTCTCATCTCAGCTAAGCAGCAGCTTGCTGGATTTTCCATCAGTAGTTTGGGTTGTATTAAATGAGTGTTGAGAATCTCATGTAGATTTATAGTATTGACCTATAGGCACTGTGAACTGGAGGTAGGAGAATAAAGCTAGAAGAGGAGGGAAGTCAGGTTTCAGGGTGGGAGCTGACATTAGGTTTTTGTAGGAATTTCCTCTTTGCTCTCCATGAACTGATTGGCCATCTGCATGGAACTGAATTAGTGAATGCACAGGCAAGTCAGGACATCACAAGATACAGCTCTGTAATTAGTATATAATACAAACGCATTGTTTCTTTAATTATTTGTGCCTTCAGATATTTATATTTATTACACAACATCTTCAAATATCCAGTGCAGTTGGTATTGAAGCTATAAATGTCAAACACTCTATAGACTGTTTGATGTAATGTAAGGACTTGTTGATAATAGTACTAAATTAGCTTTCTTGTGGTAGGAATGCAAAGAACAAATTAAACTCCAATTGAGTCTCTAAAAAAACTACTCTCACTGGGTATAATGTCTATCAAGGGAGTCCTCAGCTCAGTGGGCAGCCCATTGAAATAGTACTTGGCCTCAAGTAGCTAATTTTCTCCTTATTTTTGCTTGAAAAAAAGAACTAATGGTTTAAAAGCTGACACTGAACTGCCAGTTAGTTTTAGTTTGTACGCATTAACTTTTCTTAAACATTTAATAATTTTCATGTGTTATTCACACAGCTAGCAAACTTCTTACTTCCAGTAAGCACAAACAAGCTTAAAAAGGACAAACGAAAACCCCAAACTGAGAACAAAATACAGACAAAGACAAGGTCTGATCATTTTGCCTAGACTAAGTTTAATTACAATGAAATTCCAACTGAGTGGTCAGTTTCTGAAACACTATTGACCAAAGAAAACGTGAAATCTTTCTTTTATGACATGAACTATTTCCTAATAAATATAGGGCTATATAAAAAGTAGCAAAAGAGTCATTATAAATATCAGACCACTAAGATATGTGCTTATTAAACATAAGAGAGAGCAACATAGTGAAATAAAAAATATAGTCTGGTCACTTCCTAAATCTCCAAATTTTTTTTTTTCCAACCAGCATATTGAATCAATAGCTACAGCCTTTTATTTATTTTATGATATATAGGTGTTCTGAAGTGATCATTTTCAAAGTGTGGAACTTTTTTTTTTAAAATTTTTAGATCAAGTCCATGGTTGAACACTGTTTAAGAGAGAAAGGCAGACATACTGAACATAATAGAACATGTATGTTAAAATACTTAAAAATAACTGCACAAAACCAATTTAAATGGAAGGTAGTAATGACAGCAATGCTCTTTAGAAATTGTGATCTTTGTACTATTCATTGTTGACAGCCAATTATTCACAGCTTATAGATGAAGATTAAATTTAGAAAAGGCAGAAAAGAAGAACAAAAGCATCTCTGACCGCCATGTGTTGACAAGAAAACATTGTCAAGAGAATATATTTTTTTCACTGCCAATTAGAAGCATGTAGTGCTAGGTACCAAGAAAATAGAGAAGAAAACAATCAATTGATAATCTTTATAAGTAATTAAATGTTCAAACAGTTGAATTGTCTAGATATGTAAACTTCACGTTAGTGAACAACCATAAAAATTGCAAAGGGCTGGTAGGTCTGAACCTTACAGCTTCTCTTGTTCTGTATCCTTGATCATGACAGCATGGATATATGAGCAAATAAACTTTGTGCACATATTTACTGACAGGTTTATGGAAGACCGAAACTCACTCACATATATATCTACCACAGAACCTACACAGATCCTCCAACATGTAGTAAGCAGCTGAAGAAACTGAAGTAGGTAACACACTAGAAAGATCTCCCTCATTGTTACCTAATGTACACCTTGTTTCCTTAACCAAATTGAGCCATTGCCTCACCACACTAATCCTCACTTGAAACACTGAGTATCTTGGATAGCATTGGATAACCTGGATACTATTACTATTATTAATACCATAAGCTTTTCTGTTTAAATATATAAAACAAAATCCTAAAAGAAAAATACTGAGCATTGACTCACAAAAGGAAGAATTAGATGCCTTCTTTGAGGTAATGCTGAATGTTTCTAGTTCAGACATGGTTGGAGACTGATGATCAGTATAGTTTCTGCAGAATTTCTTATAACTTGGTGATATTACTTGTTCCACAACCTTGACCAGCTTAGAGAACTAAAAAGGTAAATAACAGTGCAAGCTAACATGCATTCAACCATTCACCCAACTGAAGTATTTTCTTTTCTTCAGCACAGCTGACATACTCAGTAGAAAAGAGGCAGTTAGCAGTTTCTGATTTATATAGTTGACTGCCAAGGAGGCTACCCAATTGCAGTTGATAGTGGTGCTTTCCTTACTAATTTAGGCAAATTGAATACACAGGCTAATTTCCTTATTAACTGATTCAGCCAATTCTAAGGCTCATGAGAGAAGTTTCTGATCTAAATATCTCTTAAAAGAGGGATTGAAATTTTGAAGGGAAAAATGCCACTTACTTTATTTTCCACACAGTGATAATTGCAAAGTCTGTGTGAGGACAGAGACTGATGTTATAAAAGAGAGCTCACCTCTTCTTGAAACTTGTCAGGAGAGATGACAACAAAGTCCTTATACTAGGGTACCCTCTCATAACTCTTCCAGTGTCACAAGACAACACTGTAGGTAAAAACTTACCCATAATCACTCAACAAAGTATGGGAAGGGAAGAGGGAATGTTAATGGTACAGGTTGTAGACAGACAGAGGCCAGTTGTTAACTATATTTATAACAAACATTTTTGCTTTACAGTCTGCTATTTGGTATTACTGTTCTGGGAAACTGTCTCATGTTTCTTCAAATCTTTTGGTCCTGTTACTGCTTTTTATCTGCTTGATAATCTTGATGTCTACAAAACGACAGTCATGTTGTTTCAAATACAACATCTGTCCTAGAACTTCTTTCTTTTTCATATAAGCATATAAGTCTTATAAATACTAAAGTTTTGGCATCACTTAGGCTTCAGCAACTCAGTCTATTCCTATTTCAAGCATGTAAGCCCAGGGCATTGTCACGAATTAGTTTGGGTCGTGTTTAGGGCAATCTTCCGTGTCTGTCATCCATCTCCACCCCTTCAGGTGGCTATGACCCATGTCTTTGGGATCTGCTGCGTGAAATACAACCGCTAGAAAACTGTCATGGATTTGGGGAGGAGGTCTGTCAGATAATATACCTCTAGAGAGCTCATTTTAAAGATGCCACAGTTATTTTTCTGGTGCATTTGATGGTTTGACATCACTGCAATTTTCTTTTGCAAGAGGTTCAGAACTAGTTTCTGAAATATTTCAAAGTTATGGACACTTAAAAAAACCCAGAATGAAGCAGTGGGTTAATTTTCATAGGCAAGGAAAGCATCTGAAATTTCAAAGGCAATTGTAAGCTACTACTCACTCAGATGTCTCTTCTGTTCCATGATCTTAAATTGTCTTGCCAAGTTGGATTTTCTGGGAAAGAGCTGAGGCAACTGCCTCAGATCTCCTTCCAACACAGCCAGGAGGTGATTCAGATACTGCACAGTACTCATATAGTGGTAAAACAGCTTCTCACCGCTTCAAAAGCTGTATTCTTGGATGAGAAGCATACGTAGATAGTGCCAAGGATCCAAAGACCCACACCTCCACTGAACTTTAGAAAGTCTTCTGATTAGGCAAAGGTAACTGGTTTATATAACAAAATGATTATCCCTGAGTTTTTCCAAAAGTTGGGTTTTTTTTTAATCTCATCTGTGCTTATATTAGTTAACAGAGAAATAACACAACTATTCTCAAATGCCCCCTATCCCATATAATTCTTCCTAATATTTCTATGTCAAACGGGCACCCTCTAGTGTGTGATAATGATACCTAAACATCCATTTATGGGATGGGGCTGGGTTCTGTACTACCTAGCATGTCCTTTGACACAATTCAACTTTCTTTCTTTTTCAATTTAGCTTAAATGTGTACAAAGATGCTGTTGCAACTAAAAGAATCACAGAGGGTCTTACCTCTTTGGATACTCTTTGCCAAAATGGTGGGTAGCAATAATGTAAGCAGAAGATTCTAAAGACACCCCTCACAAGGGAATCTTTCTATTGATTACATGAGCCAATGAATCATCAGGCATTTATAAGGGTGTTTTCTGTGCATATTTCTAATTACAATTTGCACTCAGTCCTTGTAAAATTTTAATTGTGGTTTCATATTCCTAACCATGGTGTTTATGACCATCTTCGAGTGGCAATGCTTCTGTTATGTTTCATTTCACCTGAGTAATATCTCAAGGAACATTTATTGTATGTGAGCTATTGCAGCTAGGCATTTATGACACTTTCTATGACTCAGTGCTTGGAAGTATAGTCTTGTCCTTGTTAGGTTCCAAGAAAAATCTATGAATGTTTAGCACTGCTTTCTCTAAATGTCTCTTCTGTCATACTTGAGACACAGTGCAAGAGAAATATTTGGATTATTTAAATAAATAGTGTAATAATGTAAAATGCTGACAGAAAAAAGTTTTATAGAATGGAGAAGGCATCTTTATGATACTACTAGCATTTTTTTAAAAAGTCATTAGTATTCTTTCAGAAAATTTACAATGGATTCTTTAATATACCTTACTAAAGTGAAGACTGTAGCTGGCATTTGGAAAAAGGAAAAAAGAAGAAAAATCTGGGCAACACCAAGATATGTTGCAATGCTGGAAAGACAAAGTTTTATTGTATGTTTGTGGAGCTAAGACATCAAAATCCACAGATACCTGACAAATGTTTTGCAGTCCTTTTGGGTAGGCAGCAGTAAAACAGGCATGATAAATCAATAGAACAAATTGTTAGGCCAGTAATGTGGCTCGCGTTGCGCCGCTTCTCATTAAATGCAGCAGCAATTGAGGAAAAGCTATTACAACATTCAGCATTGTTAGTAAGATATAGTCCCACAATTAATCTGCTGACTAAGTATATAGTCTGCAGTTCAGTTACCCTTAAACATTTTTCCATGTGAGAAAATTTAGTAAAGACAGATTTTTGATGGCTATCAAGCCTTGAAAATTTTCCTAAAATATTTGTTGTAGTCTGATATTAAGATGACCTTTATAATCTGGCTCTGCCTTGGCTAAACCTGATCAGTAATAAGATCCAAAGCCAGTGTTTTATTGATATTTCAGCCATTGCATTTTGCTAAGCCCTTTGATTACCTCCAGCAAATTCAATGTCAAGTTCAAGGGTTGGTTGGAGAAACTGTCGGTTTCAAACTATTTCTGTGGCAAAACAGAATAGAGCTTATTTAGCGCATGACAGTTTGGAGAGTTTTACATCTCACAGGAGCTCCTATTTTGAGGATTAAAGCCAAATATTATTGACTATGAATAATCTATAACCTGGATGTGAATTATATGCTGCAGAATAAAGGTGATATTTAACGTTTGTTTTTTTTTTTAATGGACTATGTTTAACGGAATTTCAAGAAAATGAATTTAAGGAAATCCATAGTGGCATACCCACACTTTAAAAATATTTTAACTAAAAAATGTTTCCTATTTGTTTCAACTACTTTTTTAGTAATGTTTGAGCTCTGACCTTTAATCGTGAGGTTAAAGCCAGATACAATTTGTCATGATATTTCTCCCTAAAGGCATTCAGATATCTTTTCTGTATCTTTCCAGTGGATCTGAGAGCTTTTAAACACAAACCCCTTTTCCTAAAATGATTTTTTATTTACATTGATTTCTTTTATCCTTTTTGTCCTTCATTTTTTTAATAGTCATCACAGTAACATATCACACCATGCAGCATTCTTACTTATTTCTGTATTTTTCTGAAAACACCCAGGCTCCAAGGGCTCTGTCAGCCCTGGCTCCAAGGATGCCCTAGGGGAGCGTGTGCTGCTGCTGGCCCTCAGCCCCAGAGAGCTCCTGGCCCTCCCTGCTCCCTAAAATTAAGCATAGATATATCAAGATTTCAAAATACAAGACGAGCTCCATCTCCTTCATTTTGCTGTTTAAGTTGTCTACTGCATTGTTGCTGCCTTCCCAGGTAACCTCATCTGCTGGTGAGTTCATCAGTTCTTGACAACCTTGCAGCTACATGAACCCAAATGTCCAAAAGAGCATCATTTTTCACTGGTGAGAAAATCGCTCCCACTGCCTTCTCTTCCTTCTTCCCCTAAGCTCACCCAATTTCACCTAATTATCTGCATCATCCTTCCTTGGTCATGGATCTCTGGCTCACTTTTTGACTCTTCATACAAAGACCAGTTCCGCTCTTCTCTGCTGTCTTGTCTTNTTCCTATTTGTTTCAACTACTTTTTTAGTAATGTTTGAGCTCTGACCTTTAATCGTGAGGTTAAAGCCAGATACAATTTGTCATGATATTTCTCCCTAAAGGCATTCAGATATCTTTTCTGTATCTTTCCAGTGGATCTGAGAGCTTTTAAACACAAACCCCTTTTCCTAAAATGATTTTTTATTTACATTGATTTCTTTTATCCTTTTTGTCCTTCATTTTTTTAATAGTCATCACAGTAACATATCACACCATGCAGCATTCTTACTTATTTCTGTATTTTTCTGAAAACACCCAGGCTCCAAGGGCTCTGTCAGCCCTGGCTCCAAGGATGCCCTAGGGGAGCATGTGCTGCTGCTGGCTCTCAGCCCCAGAGAGCTCCTGGCCCTCCCTGCTCCCTAAAAGTAAGCATAGATATATCAAGATTTCAAAATACAAGACGAGCTCCATCTCCTTCATTTTGCTGTTTAAGTTGTCTACTGCATTGTTGCTGCCTTCCCAGGTAACCTCATCTGCTGGTGAGTTCATCAGTTCTTGACAACCTTGCAGCTACATGAACCCAAATGTCCAAAAGAGTATCATTTTTCACTGGTGAGAAAATCGCACCCGCCACCTTCTCTTCTTTCTTCCTCTAAGCTCACCCAATTTCACCTAATTATCTGCATCATCCTTCCTTGGTCATGGATCTCTGGCTCACTTTTTGACTCTTCATACAAAGACCAGTTCTGCTCTTCTCTGCTGTCTTGTCTTCCATTTCCACCTCCCAGAGAAATAAACTGCTGCCTCAGAAATTACTTTTCTATGAATGAATTATTTTTTTCTGTCACACCCTTGCAGTCATACACTTCCTCTGGAGATCTTTTCTCTCCCTCCACAGCCACTGTCTGAATGTCACAAATGTGCAGCTGAATCAGCTCCTCTGGGATCCTTGTTTATGGTTTATCAGGACACTACACCCAGATCAAGCTACTTCTGTATCTACATCACTTCACTACTTTCTCCACCCTGCAGATCAGCTCCAGCCCTGGCTGGGCAGCTCTTCTCATTGTATCTTCCTACCGCGAGCTCCTAAACAAAAATGCAGTGTCTGCACAGCTGGGCTGCTCCCGGAGTTACCCATAAACACTACAGAGTGTCCTGCCCTCCTTCTAAAGTTCTATTCAATCCAAACTGAAGAGTCTGAAAAATCAAATACTTCTCCTCACTGAAAGTTTGAATACATTTTAAGAAAAAAAAGCAATGCAAGGGAGTAGTGCAATCCTCCTCCTCTCACCCCAAAACCCCAGCAAAACCACATAAACACTCCCACACAGAACAAAAGAGAAGATCAACTTTAATTGCTACAGGTAAACCCAGGTAAGTCCTTCTAGTCTGTTTTATTGCCTCAACAGGAATTTTAAAAAGTTCAAAGTATCTCCCAGCGTTCTTTGTTTCTTGATTTATAATTTTGCTTCAGAAAGAATCGGATTGCTGCACTCCAACAGCATGTAGATCTGGAGAAGAGGAAATAGTGCTTAGTTTATGACACATTGCTGCTTGGCAAGGTGCTTGGGAGGAATCTTTTCAACAGAAGGAAAGAACTCAGTGAAATGCTTGTTCCCTTTTATGACTAAGGAAAGTTCACTGGAAATGCAAAGAAAGAGTATGATCCTTTTAGACAAATGGTGAACATCATAAGAAATAAATAAAATGGATTCACCTACTTTTAATACATTTAGCTCAATTTTTCTTTTCCCCCAGGTGGTTTAACTTCCTCTTTAAAATAGAAAAGGTCAATTTCATCGATGATCCGATGGGTCTCTTCCAACCTGGTGATTCTATGATTCTATGATCAGATATCAGCTATAATTTGTAAGCAAAACAAACCAATTCAAGTTGTGGTTTCATACACAGGGCTCTGAAACCTTACCCCTTAACTCATACATGGGTTTACAACTCAATGGTGCACTGTAAGTACAGTCTCCACTTAATGAAGCCAGATCTTTAGATTTTTAACACTCATTTGGAAAACCAATTAACTCTGGCTCTACTGAACAACTTGAACTGGAAATAAATCAAGTGTTAAAACACTGGTGAAGAGCCAAGCTTTCTGTAATTAGAGGACTGATGTGCCCAAGGCTGACTAGGTGGTGTAGTGTGTTATGGACAGATTACTTCAACAGCTCAAAGCAATTAAAATTGTTTATGTTCCTCTTGTTAGGCATGCTAGTATCCAGCAAAACCTCTGTATGATATTTATCCTCCAAATTTGGGTTCAAGTTCTTTATGATTTATGAAAAACATAATATCCCTTCTTCAGTCTAGGAAACTAAAGCAGTCCTTTGGTTACATTCAACCTGATTATACTGCAGGAGACGTACAGTCTGTTGTGTGGGAGACTACATAGATTTCCTAGACAACATTAACAGGTTCATTGAGCACACAAAATATTTTCAAAGAAATTGGAATGTATTATGTCAAGCCATAGGTTATATTTAGAATCACAGAATCGTAGAACAACCAGGTTATAAGAGACCCACCAGATCATTGAGTCCAACCATTCCTATCAAACACTAAACTATTGCTATGACTTTCTTTGGTCTTCCATATTATAAAGGAAAAGACAATACTATATTTAGTCTCAGGAATGAAAATCAATCAAAGAATTCAGCATTTCTCTAAATATTTAGTACTATCTCTAGACTATCATTATTTGGTCTATTCCTGCCTAAAACCCACAATCAGATGTGGAGATAAAGTAGAACACCTACTCTTATCATGACTATCTGTTCCCATTGANGAGAGAGTACTGGGATAATCTCTGAGCATGAGTCAGTCGTTCCTCGTGGTCCTCTGACACGCAAGTAGCTTTAGATTATAACTCCAAAACCCTGCATATCTCTAGCTGTCTAACAGATGTGCTCATTCAACATGCTCCACTGTCAATTTTCTCAGTAATTTTCATATTTTTCTACAACTTCCCACCCACAAGAACACTCTGATGCCAAATTCACCTCTCTACAGCAATATAGAAAAAAAGATTGCACAGTCTTCCTCTATGGTGTAAATGTGACAATGATAAGAGAAATGCAGAAATAAACCTAGATGTCCCATCATTTTAAGTCAGAGTTAAGGCTTAGCCTCTTTTTTTTTATTATTTTCTAATTTTTTTCCTGGTGCTTTAGCTTGGTGGTGGTATTAAACTGTATGTTTTATTCATCGTGATGCCAAACTGGAAAGGATAACCAGCTTTACCTTCTGGAAAAAGGGAACATTTAAATAAACTTTTAAAATCACTGTTATCTACATTGACTTCTTTAATTTTTTTGTATTTTGCTAATATATGAAGACTGAAGGATGTTATAAATTGGTTCTGAATCACAATTTTAAGAATATTTAGATAATTATTATTACCACTACTACTACCGACTACTATCACTCATTCCTGATTGTTACACTTCTCAGTTCTCAGTTTTTCCCCACATCTTCATTTCTGGTTTTGTGCAATCCTCCTCCTCTCACCCCAAAACCCCCAGCAAAACCATGCAAACACTCCCACACAGAACAAAAGAGGAGATCAACTTTAATTGCTACAGGTAAACCCAGGTAAGTCCTTCTAGCCTGTTTTATTGCCTCAAAAGGAATTTAAAAAAGTTCAAAGTATCTCCCAGCGTTCTTTGTTTCTTGATTTATAATTTTGCTTTAGAAAGAATCAGATTGCTGCACTCCAACAGCATGTAGATCTGGAGAAGAGGAAATAGTGCTTAGTTTATGACACATTGCTGCTTGGCAAGGTGCTTGGGAGGAATCTTTTCAACAGAAGGAAAGAACTCAGTGAAATGCTTGTTCCCTTTTATGACTAAGGAAAGTTCACTGGAAATGCAAAGAAAGAGTATGATCCTTTTAGATAAATGGTGAACATCATAAGAAATAAATAAAATGGATTCACCTACTTTTAATACATTTAGCTCAATTTTTCTTTTCCCCCAGGTGGTTTAACTTCCTCTTTAAAATAGAAAAGGTCAATTTCATCGATGATCCGATGGGTCTCTTCCAACCTGGTGATTCTATGATTCTATGATCAGATATCAGCTATAATTTGTAAGCAAAACAAACCAATTCAAGTTGTGGTTTCATACACAGGGCTCTGAAACCTTACCCCTTAACTCATACATGGATTTACAACTCAATGGTGCACTGTAAGTACAGTCTCCACTTAATGAAGCCAGATCTTTAGATTTTTAACACTCATTTGGAAAACCAATTAACTCTGGCTCTACTGAACAACTTGAACTGGAAATAAATCAAGTGTTAAAACATTGGTGAAGAACCAAGCTTTCTGTAATTAGAGGACTGATGTGCCCAAGGCTGACTAGGTGGTGTAGTGTGTTATGGACAGATTACTTCAACAGCTCAAAGCAATTAAAATTGTTTATGTTCCTCTTGTTAGGCATGCTAGTATCCAGCAAAACCTCTGTATGATATTTATCCTCCAAATTTGGGTTCAAGTTCTTTATGATTTATGAAAAACATAATATCCCTTCTTCAGTCTAGGAAACTAAAGCAGTCCTTTGGTTACATTCAACCTGATTATACTGCAGGAGACGTACAGTCTGTTGTGTGGGAGACTACATAGATTTCCTAGACAACATTAACAGGTTCATTGAGCACACAAAATATTTTCAAAGAAATTGGAATGTATTATGTCAAGCCATAGGTTATATTTAGAATCACAGAATCGTAGAACAACCAGGTTATAAGAGACCCACCAGATCATTGAGTCCAACCATTCCTATCAAACACTAAACTATTGCTATGACTTTCTTTGGTCTTCCATATTATAAAGGAAAAGACAATACTATATTTAGTCTCAGGAATGAAAATCAATCAAAGAATTCAGCATTTCTCTAAATATTTAGTACTATCTCTAGACTATCATTATTTGGTCTATTCCTGCCTAAAACCCACAATCAGATGTGGAGATAAAGTAGAACACCTACTCTTATCATGACTATCTGTTCCCACTGACTGTCCCATTGACTCTGATGTGGCTTAGTTGCTGCTCTGAGCCATTCTGGAACTTAGTGATCCTGAGTATCTCAAATTAATTAAAAAAAAAAGAATAAGAGAAGTGTCTATAATGATAGGGAGTCTAATTACAATCCTTACACAACTCTTAAGAATTTAAATATGAATCTGTGTCCATAACTTATAAACGTGCTACATCCACAACAACATTTCTTGCCATGCACATATTTAATAATGAATACAAAGTTTACTTAAAGATAGTACAGGTAATTTCTGTCAATGAATTCTAAGTAAGAAACCACAGGACCCGCCAGTTGTATCCTAGAGAAACATCTCACAATGAAAATATGGTACTTCCACAAAATTTCGAGCTCTGAGGTTAAAAGAAGAGAAATAAATTTCTTAACTAACTGAAGAATTGATTAAAAATGACATTCCTTACAAATTCAGGTTCAGGCTTGCAGTGACAACTATGATTGGAGATAAATGTGAGAAATCTGTGGGTCTATGCACAGTATGTAAGTATTTGATAGCAAAAGGTTCTGTCTCAACATAGAACTGTTGTACTTGGATTCTGAAATGCTCAGAGTGCCTGAGTGGGTGGCTGGGTCCCAAGCAGTTGAGTTTCTAAGCGAAGGAGTCAAGTTCCCTAGCAGCTTCAGCAACGAATTGTGGAACAGGAGGACTAGTCCCTGCTCCTGGACTGAAGCTGGTTTAAATATATTTGGATCACTCCTTTTTGTCTAATCATTTCCCTACAATTCTTGGCCAAAAACTACACTAGAGAAAAAAAAAAAACAACAAACAAACCCAAAAATATCAATGTTCAAGGAACATAGTGACACTAAGAGTATTTAATTCATTGTAGACATAATTTTAATTCTCTTGCTGGCTTTTATAATTGTGTTTTCTCCATGTTATCTGCATGCTAAGTGATTATAGCATACAGGTATAATATTTTTAGCACTGCATTCTTATGAAATTTTGTTTTAGTAGGAGACCATACACATTTTCTATCAGTTTAGCTTATTTTGAACTCATTTTTGTTCAGAAACCTTCAATGAGTTCTGAATATCACTTGCTTTCTCAATATACAAAACCTCATACCTTAGTCTGCAAGTAAATAAAAACTTAATTGCACTAAATTTGCTATCATCCCCAGCAATGCACATAAAACTAATTTTTGTACCTGATATTTATACTGCTTTAATCTTTGATTTTTATGTCCTTTGGAAAACTAAGCTCAGGTGTTATTTTCTTAAGAAACAAATGTATAATCTCTGAGGATTTTATTTGCTTCATTCTTAAATTTAAAAGAAAGTTAAAGTAGATCCTTTGGATAGTTTTTTTGTATTTATTGAATTTTTTTTCCTGTATCTCATTTTCACACCCCAGTGCGGTATCTGTTCTGAGACAGCAAAACTATAAGGCATTCATTATTTTATTGCTTATCTACAGGCACGGCTTGAATTAATGCCTGCAGACTACCAAGAAATAAGTGGAAAACCAACTTATTTTGTATGTCCTCAGATTCACAGTTTCCAGTGACAATCATTAACGCTAAAATAATTTTCATTAGACTCTGTCTCATTATATATTTAATTAAGATCTCTGTCCACTGAAAGACATGTCAGTTCCACATACCTTATTTTTTAACTTTTCGTTCTTGATTACAGAAATTAATAGATTGTATTTTCCACAAGGGCCTAGAATCTTTCCCCTTAGTTTTATGTATGAGATACTTAATTTCAGAGCAATGTTGCTCTATATTTTTTGTACTGCTAACTGAGAAAAAACAATGGCATTTTCATAGATAATTTGGTCTGTGTAAGATCTGAATTGCCCTTTGGTGGAGTTGCTAGGGAAACATATCTGATAAAACAACATCAATTCATCTAAAAAATGGGTTCAAAAGTGTTGGAAAAATCATACTCACAAGAATAATTATCAACAATCACCATCAAATTAGAAAGATGCAGCAAAAGCCACATGGCTTTATCCTTGGTCCAGTGCTATTCAGTATTTTAATTACTTGAGTGGAGATATTAAATATATACTTGCATAGATGAATTCAGATGGAATGGTAATCCAAGTCTGATGGAAATTCAAATTTATAATTGGAAAGACATCTTGATATATTGGACAGAATGTTTAAAACCCATTTTCTAAAGCATACCTGTGTACTTTTGGTTTTTGTAATAATATTTGCTTAAATAAAAGATTACATACATAAGCTGGCATTTTAACCCAGTTCAGACTTCATCTCTCTCCTAAGCTTTTTATCACAGTTGCTATTTTTATCTTCCCTCCTATTGTACATGTACACACTATTTTATTGTTGATTTAAAGAAGAGAAGCAGACCCTTGAAAACGGCTGTAATGTCAGATGCAGAGAACACCACCACAAATAATATGATTCAGTGGAAGAAACAGAGGGAAAGGAGCATGAAAGATAAGTAGAAGTGAAGTACACGAGCTCAGGACATAAAAGATGTGCTATAAGCCATAGTGCTCTTAGAAGTAAAGCTGAGAAATTTTCATTTAATATGGAAGTACATAAAGAGAAAGAAAAGATTCAAGGATGAGATTGTTGAAGTCGTTGTAATATTTTTTAAAAGGGTTAGCACAGTACATGCGATTTCAGTTGGTAGCATATCGGTGAATAAATTAAAATCACGTAGCAAAAATACACTATCCATAATGTCTCATGCAGAAAACTATTAATTCAATTCATATTTAGTATACTAGCAGGGAAAGCTGATTTAAAATAAAGAACAACTTAAGAATCCATGTTTAAGTGAAGTTTTCCCATCTTTTTTCATTGTATGTAACTGGAACTTCTATCAGAACTTGCACTTCCTTTCATGATGAAAAACTTCTGGTAATTTTGAAGAACTACAGAAACATACACATATATACACAAATCCCCCTTCACTCTTCTACAGGAAAAGTAGCTACATTAGAAATTACAATGGAAGGGTGAAGAATATAAGTAAATCTCACCTGAAGCTATTTCATCACATTTTTATTAAGTGGTTAGATTTCACAAAAATGTCTGTAACACACTAAAGAAGAAAGGGACCAAATAAAATTTGAAAGATAAAATAGGCAGGGAAAAGAAAAGGAGATGAATTATAAGAAAGTGTTAGTAGAAAAGAAAAGAATGAATGAACAGATGATATAATGAATATTTACTTTTATTCTTTTAGAACTTCAGATTCATATTTGACATACCTGTGATAGCTAAAAATGTAACACACAAAGCAACTCAAACTAGAGCATGACCTTCTTCCTACCGAAGAGAATGGCATTAAAAAGAAC
>WAAB01004712.1:0-62522 GCA_013389865.1 Piaya cayana | reverse complement strand
GGAAAGGGTCATTAGGCACTGGAATATGCTGCCCAGGGAGGTGGTTGATTCGCCTTCCCTGGAGGTGTTTAAGTTACGGGTGGACGGGGTCCTGAGGGACATGGTTTAGTGTTTTGTGGGAGTGGTTGGACTCGATGATCCAGTGGGTCTCTTCCAACCCTGTGATTCTGTGATTCTGTGATTCTGTGAAAATGTGTTTTGATTTAAAAACAAGAACAGCAAACTTACAGTGACAAAAACCCCTCCCAAACTGGATACATTTTGTTCGTAGCACATTTCACTAATTCTACAACACCTTTGAGTGCCTGTTTTAAAAGCAGTCTTGGACATGCAGTCTTCCATGATAGGTTCCTCCAGTATGTATTCAGTAGCATAAAGATGGTTTCCTTCCTTGCTGAGCTTTTTGCAAGCCAAACTTTTTTCAAGCGGTGTGGATTAGCAGAGTGTAAATCATTATTAGTAACATCTTTACAACTTTTGTGTTTATAACTTCATGAGTCCTTCTGGGGAGAAGTGCTGAAGTCCAGGATCTTGATTATACTGTGATAATCTTAACCTGTGTGTCGTTTATGGTATACGTATGATTATTTAAGAAGCAGCAAAATTCTTGTAGAGCTGAACAGAACTTTTAAACCAGCTTTCTTTTTGTACTTCTCTGATAGATTGCAGTTTAGACATATACTATTGAGAGCAGTAGCTAGTGATAGTCCTGGAAAGTATGGAAGAATTGTATCATACTTCTAATTGAGCTGAGAAGGATTGTCCTCTTCATACAGAATTGTACAATAGTTAGCCAAAGATTAGGTGAAGCAATAAAAGTAATTATCAAATGGGATTGTGTATTTTTTTCAGTTTGCCTAATTACAATGTAATGTCTTTGGGACCTTTTGTTTGGGAGAACACTTCTTTTGTATTTAATTCCAAACTGTGGCTTTTAAGGAAAAGAGTTTTTTCAAAAGAATGTTCAGGATCAATGGATCATTGTTTATTCTGTTTGGATGTACTACATTTATTGTTACTCTTGTGTTTGTCTGAAGCTCTCAGAAGACATTTCAAATAAAACTTTTGGGACACTACTGCAAGGTGTTAATGTGAACATTTTTTCCATTTATTTCAGTATTTACTTTGCTTTTACAACACTATAATTAAAACAGAGTGGTTCTGTTTTGATTGGTAATTCCCTTGTTTCTTAGTGGATGAAGATATTCTCTGTGTCCACATGTAGATCTGAAACAGTACAAGACATGAACTTAAGTAAATTAGATGTTGCCCATTAGATGTTGAAGAGCAGGATGGAGATGTCAAAAGTGTTAGGCAGTTTTAAGTAGTAGTAATTTTTGGTAGTGTTGAATAATCAGATGAATTATTAATTAATGTTGGAATGTGTTTATGGGAGAGGAGGGAGATATTATCTGAAAGGCTAGTATGATCCAAAAACATCTTGAATAATAGCTTGTGTTTTTGAGGAGTTTATTTGTAGCCATACGTTTTACTTTGTGTTTGAATGACTAAGCTATATAGTAATCATGATGGTAATAATTGTGTTTTCTATATTTTTTAATCATCTTTAATTCCCTGCCATTGATATTCATGACTGTATGAAAGCAGCATGGAAATACCCTATCTTAAATATAGAACACAGAAAACCAATATACAGAAATATTTGAAAATATTATTCTGAATAGTCAAACCCAGTTTAAAACACTTGGAGTGCCTCTTAATCAATTGCTTACCATTTACTATGAGGTCAGTATTGAGTGTGAGAACTTTACATAGGCAAATTTGATTAGATGCATGAGTCCAACCCCAGAGCTTACCTATAATTGTTCCTTCAATGCGTGACTGTATGAGTATATTTCCTATAGTGTTTCTCAGCCTCTACTTGCCCCCTCCCTTACTGTAACTTATGATGCAATCATCTGTCACACAGTAAGCTACTGTTGTTTCACAAATCTCTCATTTCAGCCCCTAATTTTTGTTTGATTGGACTGTAAGCTTATGTCCACTGAGTCTTGCACTTGAAGGAAAGTTTCTTATGTTTTGTTTCTGTTTAATTATTTTTAATTGCACAGATAAGACAGATGACTATACAAAAAAATTGGCTTGATTCTTGGTTTTGTGTCCAATTAACATTCCTTTGCTAAATTCCGAACACTTTAATCTGTGTGTAAACCAGTGGAATGGCAAATATATGAAGAAAGAAGATTCTGCTATGTGTTGGGTTTTTTTGGATGATACATGAGAAGACAGCAGGTCCTTTTCAAAGACTAGACTGATTTGTCGCATTTTTATTTGGAAAATTTACGTAGTATTCAACAGCTGAGCCTACTGCACCATTTTTATTGCCGCTAATCAGAAATAACTGAAGTTTGTACTACTTAACTATTTACTTTTTGATACTTGACTGAGAAACTTGCCATCTGAATGTTTTCAGTAATGAAATACCTCAAGAGGAGAAAGTAAGAGGTTCGGGGTTTTTTTTAAAAAAGTCACTTTCACTACAGGATTGGCTTGCTGCTGTCAGCATGCCAAGTTTGAAACCAGATTGGAAGTTAGGGAGTGTGTTACAGTACCATTGCTGAGAATAGATGTTCATCTGCTGCTGAGAAAATATTAAATAAATCCTTTATGGGGAGTGATAGAGGAACACCATGGAAGGCATCTATTAAATGGGATCACTAATTGAAAACCCATGTTCCTCTATTTTTGGACCAGTCAATTATTGTATCTTCCATCCTCAGCTATTTATCTTCACCATTCCTTACAAAAAGCTGGGTAATACATATTCACGCAGAATATGCTATAAATTTTATCAGTCTCTTGAAGTATTTGAAGTACATTTATAGTCCTAGTATTAATAAAAATATTCATTGCAGAAGTAGCTACACTATTACTAAAAGTGCCTCAAAAACAGGTTTCTCCTTAGCTCTGGTTATTATTTTTCTTACTCTAAACTGTCATCTCACTGTGCACTAGCAGGGAGGTTATATCTTTTTGCCCTTCGTTGTCATGCTGTGCCCACCCAGGAGTGTGGGTTTCTTTCCTTTTAACATAGATGTGGGCCTACCCATGAGTGTAAGGAAGAAGATAGTCAGCGTATGCAAAAAGGGAGAAATAGATTTGATTAAATACATTGTTCCTGACCATTCCTGATTCTTTTACAGCTGGGCCTCTTGGCAAAGTTTGTATTTTCCAGACAAGATTTCAACTTGCTCTTCATTTCAAATTTAAGTTTCTTCTCACCAAAGATGTGCTTTCCTGCTGAATCTCACCCTCCCTCTATTGCCTTTGAATTTGTTCAAAAATATGCCACAAGAAACTGCATTTCATTACTTTTTAAAAACATGAGTGAAAGGATTTCAAGAGAAGGATGGGCAGAAACTGAGTATTGGCTCAAAAGTAAATGTTTCAAATAATCAAGTCTGCCTCAAAGAGCAAAACATTTACAGTTTATAAATTGTAGCTTTCCCTAATAGGTTTATTATGATACTGTCCCACTCATCACAGAAGAGACGTTCTGTTTTAGTGTGTTGAAATTAGAATAACTGTGTAGAATGTTGATTTCTAGTCTTTTGTTTTTCAGAGACTGTCAAACAATATTACAGTATACAAGTCTGATGCTGCTTCTAATATTTAGAATGATGTGCCAGTGCTACACCTTCTACTGTGTATTTGCTTCCATTCATTTTATACAGTTCTACCATACTTAATGCTAACTAGGGTTTCTCAGTCTTGTGGTTATAGTGGAAAGAATATGGAAGTCTCTTTGTTCAAAAGTTTGTTCAGACAAGAAATTCTGAGTCCTATTGTAAGATAAGTTCCTCCAAATCTTTACTATTAATTGTGTAAGTATGACTTTTTACTTTGTTAAAATCCATGATTCTCCAAATGTCATTCAAATGAGTCAAAGAGCTACTGATTCACATTATAGGGGAGAGGCCAAGTAACTTTTAAAAAATAACATTATCTGTTTTCAATATTTGAGATAAGGAAGGTGTGTCAAATGAGAGGCTATTCAGATGACCTATTAATTTCTAACTTATGTTCACAGAAACGCTAATTCACACAATATTGAAGAAATTGTTTCACCCTTGAAAAGAGTTTGTGTTAGAAAATAATTTTTCTTGACATGAGCTGAAATCAAGCATATGACGGGTGAAGGTACACTTATATGGGCATATTAGTCTCTTTTGAGATTAATGATCCTCTCCTCAGAAGATTATAATATATGCTATTCTTTGATCACTGTCAAAAAAATGAAACCATCTTCTATTGCTTCAGAAATTAGTGGTTGTTTCTTTTTTTGGTGTTTTTTAGGGTTGATTTTGTTTTGTTTCAGTACAGAACCCTAAACTTCCTCTAAAATTCTGTGATATCAGATGTCTTTAAAAGTTACTGAAGCTAGAGGCTATTCAGACTGGTTACTGATTTTATTTCTTTTGCTAAGCTGAAAAATTTCTTGACAAACTTCATTGTGTGGTTGTGGTTTTTTTTGTTTTTTTTTTTAATTTCTTAAGCAGGTGTTTGTCTTCTATGTGAGACATAAATTGTAGGATGTGGTAGAGGTGATGAAGTTTACATTTTTCAAAGTCTTCAAATGTTGTTGTAAAGTCACCAGCTGTTTTCCCGTGGGTTTATCACTCAAATGCCCTACTTTACATGAACCTTGAAACTCTGAGAATGACAGATTTCAGTGAGTCTCTCCTTGAACCAAATAATATATATTTGCTTAATTAGGTGACACATAATCCTGAAATATGAGATTTCTATTTTTTCAAACTCTTAGAAACCCTTCTTAAATGCATAAGCCCATATGTTAATCATGCTGTGCAAAACTGTTCAGGAGGAACAAAGCCAGTTAAAAATTCAGAGAAGAAGTGGAAACCCATAGCTGAAAAAGTTATGTAATGTTAAGAGTTTACACCAAGACTTCAAACTAGAATTAAGGATTAAAGGCAATTCAAAGCCACCAAACTTTAAATTTATGTTGGTGACTGGAGGATTCCTGACAGCTCAGGTCAGATCTCTTAAAGACATGTCACAAACTGGCAAGGGCAAAATGAAACAGCAAGTCTGCTTTAGAAATTATGTACAGGACTGCTTTAACCTGAATATGATAGGACTGGAAAGATATGAATGTTATTCTGAGGCAATTTTTATACTCCTTTTTTTCAGAATAAAGTACTATGTGTTG
Organism: Piaya cayana; assembly: GCA_013389865.1. Taxonomy (NCBI): domain Eukaryota; kingdom Metazoa; phylum Chordata; class Aves; order Cuculiformes; family Coccyzidae; genus Piaya; species Piaya cayana. The sequence continues at coordinate 57,328 of WAAB01004712.1, read as the reverse complement.
AAGAGGTAAAAAACAGAATAATTTTACATAACTATGAAATACCTCTCAAATTAAGTTTATGGATGTCACAAGTTTAAAATGAAAGCTTTAACATTAATAAAAATGCCATTAAAGGATAAATATTAATATATCTTCTCCAATAAGAGAACCAAAGAAAAAGAATACTTGATGGGGGAAATATCCCTTCCTAATTCTTGCCCCATCCAGTCCCAGCAAATTTTGCTCATTTCATAAATCCTGGAGTAATATTTATTAGAATCATTTTCCCTTAAAAGGTGTACAGGAGTGGAAACAAGTAGTCAGCTGTATTTCTAATCTGTATGGTTACTGACATGGATAATGGACAGTTTTCTATGTGTTTATTAATTCTATAGTGAAACCTATGAGGAAGTTAAAATAAATTTTTTTTGAAGAAGGATCTGGACAGTACAGTAAACATTGTTTAATGTTCTGTTTTTTCTCCTCTGTGTTAAGTGATTATTTTCCACTGTGTGTAAGAAATAATTCAAGGAAAAGCAGTATGTGACCCTAGATCTAGTAAGGTTAATGTGCACTGATACAGTGTTGTAATAAATTTGGTGTTTTTTACAACTTATTGTTTGATTTGTCAACTTCAGTGACTTCCTTCAAGTGATACATCCTAATTTTCAAAATTGCAACAGCATAGTGTAAAGTCTTTAGGCTCATTTCGTTTCACAATAGAAATAGCTCATTTATTGCTGCCTACAGTTGCTTGACTGAGACATGTTTTTGTTCAAACCAAAACTTTACCTAGTACTCATGATTGCTTATATGTTTACATCTTTTTCAGGAAGCTATGACCTAAAATTCTTTGAGAGGTGAAGTAAATAGTAATTTCTCTTCTTTGGTCATTATACTGTTGACATTCCACCAAGAGCTCAAAGAAGCAGGATTTGCCTTTATGGAATTCTACCCATTCTTTCCTATTACCTTGTAGTTATCTGCTCTGTTTTAGATTTAGCTCATTCTGAAGGTGCCTGGCCTAATAATTATGAATGTCATTACTGGTTTTTTTTTTGAAAGATAGCCACACCATGAGTTGCTTAGGCAACCTCCAGTTCTTATGCGAAGCTAAAGAGTCAAGGCCAGATTTCATCTCTGTGTGAGTACTAACTGATCAAGACCATACAATGTAGTCCAGAATAACCTAAAAATTACTGCTAGGTTTTGTTTGTTATTGGTAGAGTAACAATTCACTATTAGCAGTGTTGTTTAGTAAGCCTACTTCAAATGTTCAAACCTAATTAAACCAATTTTCTGTTAAAATGAAATTCCCCATTCTGAAACAAACTGTAAGCGTAGTTTATGGGTATTTTAATTTATGCTTGTTGGAAACTAGGTTTTGCAATATAAATATTTAGGTACACTGTGGCTTCAGAATTAGATTATATGACTGACATTTAGATTTGTGAAAACAATATCTCTGTGATGATTTATTGTACAAAGATCTTATGACAATTATTCTGTTAGCAATGTGTAGTTAATCAATTCTGAATATAGGATTAGTTCAGAATCTACTAGAGAGGCTTTTGGTAATAGATATGGTTTATTTCTATAAGTACTTAGAAATGTTTAAAAGACCCTAATTGATCTTAACTAAACAGTCACAAAACAGAAGGGTAGACAGACAGCAAAAGAGTCAGTGGAGCATGGTTATGGGGAATAAGAATCTGTCTTGTTTGTCACAACAAAAGTTGTTCTGGCTAGTTTATGTAAATAAGAAGGTTGACCTGCTGCTTCATTTTCAGAGGAGTATTTAACATATTTACCTGTTGTTTGATGAATGAAGGTGAGAAATTAAATAATCTGTTTACATATAGACCGAATGATGGGTCTAAACTATTGTCAGGGAATTTAAATTCATGCTGTGCTGTGAATGCTACTGATTGTTTGTGTTAATTCTTGAAAGAAAATCTAATCAAACTGCAATTCCATGGGTTGCCAGTAAAGGCTTAAGCAAATATATTTATATTATAATATATAATTTAATAATATCTATATTAAGTATTTAAATATACTTTAATATAATATTTAAAGATATAATTGTAATATATATATGCATATATATAATTAAGCCTTAAATAAATAAACAAGTCTGAATTCAGTGTAAAATGTGTAAATGTCTGAATTAAATTTGAACTTCAAGGAACTGAAGAAAGGAGACATAACCTTGGATTAGCTTAAGAGGCTATTTTATATAGTAGAAATGCTGTATGTTGTAGTAATTGGAACAAAAAGAATACATGGATTGGTGATGGAGGCAGAAGAAGCTAGAGTTAGTAAGTGAAGAAGGAGAAACTTTCACAAAGTAGCAAAAAACCCAGTGCATTGGGAAAAAGACAAAAAAACAGTCAACCAGTGCAAATATTTATGCACAGGGGAGATTCTGTGTCACTGAATTACATCACTTGTAATTGTATTGGATTTTGCAGGGCTTATTGGACTTGTCAGGGCTGTGGAAGACTTGGTTCTAGATCTCGTTGGATCATAAACATGGTTACCCTTAAGGATGAAATTAACGCAGGTCATCATTGGTATAAAATATCTTTGGACAGCTAAGACTTGTCTGTTATGCCTCATCTGTAGAAGGGAGGGAAAAGCATGTTAGTCTCACAGAGGTGATAAGTAAGCAAATAAGTTAAGATTATGGAGTGCTGAGCTATTATGGGGCACGACTACACTAAATCCATGAAGATAACTCATTACATGACACTGCAGAGCTCCTCAAGTCAGTACTGAGTTTACTTGAGAAGCTGTGTGACTGCTTAAGGAGGTCTTGGGCCACTGTGAGATGGTTCTTGTGAGGGCAAGGCTTAGCCATAGAGCAGTTAAACGGCTTTTAGAACATCACGTTTGTACAGGACTGCATTGTGTTATGTAGTTCACATCCCAAAACTGCTATGGGCATCTCTGCACCACACTGTTCTGCATACTGTTGTCTCAACTTCAGTGCCAGTGTTTAATGTAGCCTAAAAGAAAGCAGTATGGATGGTAACAAAGTCTGAGAATGTTGTATTGCAAGATTACAGTGCTTCAGGGGATTATCAAAGGCAGAGATCAAGCCTTCTGGGTGGCACAGGATGAGACTTTGTTGCCTCAGCTGCTGCACCGTAGCCATGACTGAGTTCTAAATCTTTGTGTGTTCATCTAGTCACTAAAGGGAGCCAGGGAGCAATGCTGTGCCATCAAGCATTGTGCTTGTCTTCTGTACTCCCAGATTCTCAGTTTTATATATTTATATTTTGTTCTTTGAGATTCTTTGGAAATAATTTCAAGAGGGTTGATACCTATTTTCTGCTAAGTGTTATTTTGGAATAGAAGGAAAACTAATGCTGTGCTTAGTTTTATGCTTTGATTAGCAAACAAATGCCACGTCTTTGATTTTTAATAGTTTGTGAAGAATAACATGTTATAGATGTATTGTGCATATGATTTGTGTGAACTGTAGCTCACTGACAACCATCAGAGTTGTGGTTATGGTAACTGCATGACCTGCATTGTTTTCATCTCACAAAAAAGCAAAACTCCATATTGTCTATGGAAAAGAATGTTTAAATCATGTCTGGTATTGTAATGTTTTTGTTTTACTTAGCTGTCACTGCCGTTACTTATTTGCCCTCATATTTAATTATGTAATTTTATAAGACACTATTGTTGACTTGGTTTCTGGCTGTATTTGGCTTATTTTTATTTTTAATAAATACACATTTTAAGGAATACAGTCTTTCCCACTAATACAAATTTGTAGGTATTCCATAAGTGGGAATCATCATGAAATAGTTTATTTGAATAGTATTTGTCAGAAAATTTGGAGTAATCTCTGGAAACTGGGGTGTAGACAGTGATACTTTATATTATATTGGAAAATACTTGTTAAAATACTTATTAATGTTAAGCTGCATGCATTATAATAAAGAAAATTCTGCTAAATATTTTGAAGACTCACGTTGCCATCAAGGATTAACTGAATATACTACCTAATAAGTTGATATACATGCCAAATTAAGTTTGATTAAAAACTTGTAAAAGATCTGATGAAGGCAGAAAATTTGGATTCCTTTTTAGCAAAGATTAAATAAACTCATTAAATAGTTGTTACTGCTAAACTAACTGAATATACTATTGCAAACAATCCTTTTTCATGTCTCCTCTAATGATATATATTGTCAAGATCATGCCTTAAGGTCTGACCTCTGCTAGGAGGGAATCTTGACAGATGGCCTGTTTAGGATAAACAGGATTCCACTTATTTAAGTTATAAATAATTACTGGCCTACTGGCCTAATGGCCTAATGCTGCGGTTACTCGTAACAGCTTAAATAACTAGTCCCTTACATAAGTAAAGTATATGTTAACACAAAAGGTAATAATTATGTGAATAAACATTTCAATAATACTACTCTGATAATTTTCAACTGCAATTTCCGGAAAAAAAATACAAAACTAGGCCTTAGAAGTGAATGTGTAGGTACAAAATTATGACTTAATAGGTGAAATAATACTTTGTTTAAATGGGATTCTCATGAGACAGTAATAGTTATGGTGGCATAATTATTGGAAATAATTATTCTCATATCTCTGACTGCTGCCAAAAAGTAAATTAGAAATTACATGGAGAAATTGAGTAGGAAAGAAGAGAGTTGAATTATGTAGTCCTTCTAGTTTTTATGTTTGTAGTTAGTGAAATAAAGAGAATGTTTTGCTGAATAGATAATAAATCTGGAGAGGTGCCAGAAGATTGAGTAAATGTCAGTATGGCACCATAAACCGAAATTAGTGGAATTCTTTAAGAGCATTTGCAAATAGTTTCAAATTAAGCCTGAACCTAATTTTTTTTTAAAAAAAGTGGCAAACCAAAACTTTAAGTAATATTAAGGAAATACCATTCTAAAATATCAACCTATTACTCATCATTTGATAAGCATTTATTTAATGGTAAACTTTTATGCTATGTTTTTTTTTGGGAAATAAAGCACAGAGTCTAAACCAATAATGAAACATACTTTTACAAATCAATAGTTTCTAAGCAATAGGATTTGCCTTTCTTTCCAGTAGTGATGGCCATGGTTTAGTGATGGCCATGCTGTATGACCGACATCACAGGAACTGGATCCAAACTGAACATGAGGTTTCTGTGTTTAACATTGTCAAATAAAGATGGTTTATGACTGCCCAGAACATTGGATTTGACAGAACTTCTGTTAAGAATACTTTTCTGAAAAAGGGTAGATACTTCTCTTGGACCACTCGTGGTTGTAACACACTTTGATATGTGTACGGCTGGCACTTCGGTCAAATGAGATTGAATATGATTTTCCCTTTGTTCTTAAAAATTCATTTAAAATCAGTATTAATTACCTATCCTTTGAAACAAGGGTGTTTGTCTTTCAGACACCTTAACTTTATTGGATTTTTTAAAAAATGCTCCTTCTGCTTTCATATTTTAAGTCAATAGTGAGCTCTGCCAGATTCAAAGTGGATTTTATCTTACAAAATACATATACTCTTCTTTAAATAAACCACGTAAGTGTGAAGACTTTTCCTTTTGCATATGCAGAATAAAGTCCAATAAAGTCTTAGTTTAACTTCTTATGCCCTGTGCATTCAGATAACTGTATGCGTGCACTAACACTGTGAGATAGTTAATGCTTTATCTTGTGAATTTTTTTTGCTTGTTACATTTTATGCTTTCTCCATGGCCTCCTCAAAGAACTTCTGTCTGCCAGTGGTGCTCAATATAGTTTTAACATATACACTTGCCAGTCATGCCTTTCTTTTTGATTGAAGCTTTGGTTTAAGCTGCTTGATGATTATGTGTGGTTAAATATATGCAAGTTCATAGAGAAAAAAACATGTATTTCATTCTTGTTCTGAAAACTATGTTTGTTTCAAGACTATTCTCCTTTCTGCTAGGAAGTCTGATGCATCTGGAATTTACATGGAGGTGTCCTGAGGGAAGGATTAGGCACCCTTTTACACTCACTTGTAGGCAGGAACTTGCCAGAGGCGCATATCGGTGCATTGCTCTTGAAAGGTCTGAGGACAATTCCATGGAGACATCTGTTCTAGGGTGAACAATGCCTTCCCAAGAAGAGTAGTTGTGATATTTGAATATGGAGTAAAGGTTGCTTATTAAAATAGTTGAAAAGCCCACACAAACTAGAATTAAACTGCATAGGCAAATACAGAATAGGCAGTATCTACCTGTGTAAAAATTAATTTTTAAAGTATTAAAACAGTAGCCACACATATAAGTTTCTGCTTCTAATTGCTCAACATTTTCTTCTTACAGTTTTCACAAATGCAAAGAGTAGATTTACAATGCTAAAAATTTACCATGTGGGAAAAAATCTGTCATGGTTTCTGTAAAGAGTGATATAAAATTGCTTTCCGCTTTAAATGAGATACTTTCCATTGTGGAAAAAAATTATATACATGACTATAAAGACAAATATCCCCACAATTTTTCTCTCTTTAGTAACCCCAAAGACTTTCCTTTTGAAAGCTTTAAAAGATTTCTGTCGTTCTTTGGATGTAACATTTATGGAGTAGCTAGACAAATTAACGTTTGCCTCAATAATTTTTGTACCAGTCATCTTAAATTGATTTATTTTCAATGATTGGACTGTTTTAAGTAATGAGTGAAATTTGGATCCTTACTTATCACAAAAAGGAACCAGAGTCCTCAGGGGCTAAGGACAACTTAAAATACATATTAGCGTTACAGAAGAGAACAAAACATAGGCTGACTTGAGTGGGAAATGATGATATGGTTAATTATGGTACATGAACATCAAAACAGCCCCTTTCATAGTCCCTGAAAATTGATTGGATAATACAGGCAGTAACAGTGTGATGCATTTGGTAAGCATAACTAAGTTAAATGACAACTCTGCTTTGCCTTTACAGCTAGGGTAAATGCATTTATTTGTGCATAATTTGGTTTACTCTTGAAGTAGTGCACTAGAAGCACTTCTGAAGTCAGTCATTAATAAATTTGACAACATGATTGAATTTGGATTCTTACATCCGCTTAGTGCAGAGGAATGTGATTGTGTATATGCAGTAACTATACAAGGAAACAGGTATTTTGATCAATACCATCATTCTAGGTGTAAACTTTGTGATTTGTGGGCAATTGTGCTCCTTTTTTGATGGTTTCTGCAATTTTCTTTAATGAGGCTAGCACATGATGCAAATATTTTAGTGAATTGGTACACATACCAGTCTGGAAGATATAATTTTTCTAGTTTGACCTTTGAGGCTACTGAGATTGCAAGATACATTAATTAAATGTTGGACTCATCTGTTTCTTATAAAATTATTCCTCAGGTTGGAGGGGTAGGTGATTCTTGGCACTTGCAATAAGAAAAGAGTTTTTACAGACATTTATTGTGCGTATGTAGCAACTAACTTTTTTCCACTGACTTGAAAGAACCACCACTGGATTGTACTCGGCTGGAATATTTTACAGCTGTTGGCACGATCACATTTATTTTAATACTTTTTTTTATTCAGAGATACTTTTAAAGTTTGAGGTTGAGCTTCTTATTTCTATAAATATAAAGTTAGAGTAATTATGCTGTTATGCTGTGGCTACACTGAATTGTTCTTGTCAAACACAGCAGTCATAGGATGATATTGACTCACTTTTTTTGAAAAAAGCGTATAGTTCACTTGTGACACAAAAATAGCACAAGCTTTTAGCACTTTCTAGTGCATCCAGCACATGAATTTATATTCATATTCAAATTAGAATAATTGATTGCAAGTCACAGCTTGGAAAGACTCATAGAAGAGGTGCACTAAGAACAGTATTTCTGTTACCAGAACTCATCAATTGAAGACTCTTTTGCTTTTCAGTATTCCTACAGTTCTAGTCTTGGAATATTTTGATTATCTGCCCAGTCATGCAGTGTGTTTAGTTTTTGGATGAATACCATCACTTTGATTTCTGTTGGGAATCTTTCATTACAGATAACAAAACTATTCAGCTCAGATAACAAACACTATGTTTTGTGTTCAATTTCCTGCTGTTTCACAGTGGCTGTTAGGTCCTGTTAAGGACCGACAAGGTGTAACTTTCTCATATACCTCATCTTAATTCAGTCTTTGTTGAGACCTTTTGTTACCCAAACCAGATTATATTCCTGAATTCCATACTGATTCTTTTCTCTCACTAGATTAATGAACCTTCTGGAGGCATTGTGCTTTTATTTCATATATCTGTTTGATTTTAAGGCATCGTTCTTAACCAACTCCTATTTACTTAGTATTAATATCATACAAGATGTCTTTGTATCTATAGTTCTCTATGTCCCTAAATTCTAAAAAAGAACTGTCTCATCTGATAAAGTATGATTAAAGTATTTTTTTATTCTAAAACAAATTTATTAAGATTTTTTTCAGGCAATGCATTTGAGGTGATGACTCCTCAGTTCTATGCGGAAGTGCAGAGTATTCATTTCACTTGTGATCTGTACAGCGGTAGTCATCATTTTGACTCTTCAGAGCAAAAAGGAGTTGCAAATGTTCTGTGTAGTTCTGCACCTCAAATAGAACAGAATAGGAATGTAGCTATGTGATTCTCTGCCTTCACAGATACTGGTGATATAGAAAGGTTTGATTTATCATTTACTGAGGGAGGATGGTAGTGTCGCTCTTTGTAATGTTCTCCTTGCAGATCCTTGTGGGACTGTTGCCACTGGCAAATGGCACGCACCGATCTTGGGTATGCACTCTGCTTTCTACCTGTGGCTAAGGTAGTCTATGGAGCTCTAAGCTAATGTGTTTTTAAAAGGCTGTAAAACTTTGAGAACATAGACTTCTTGCTCGTTGTCATTATAGAACATACGCTTCAAATTGTTAAAATGTCATATACCTGTCTTGACTGCATAGAAACTCGTAATGACTTCGGGTAGTTACCTTTATCATACTGAACCACAGCTGTTGCCTGGGGTTTATGGTTCTTTCTCAGGTCTAAGTACCAGGAGTATCCAGCTGTGCAAGAGTCATTTTATATAATATTCCCTATACCGAGCTGTTTTTTTACTTCATCTGTAATCTAACCCAAACTGTGGGGTTTTTAAAAATAATCTTATATATAATATATGGAATTGCATTGTCTCCACCCAAAGCATGGAGAGCACAGGACTCTACAGATGGTGGAGTTTGCCTTACTTCTCTATACTAAACATGTCTCTGGAAGAATTTACCGTACACTGCTTTTAAAAATGAGCTCTTTAGACTGGCATGGCACTAGAGTGACACAAATCACTCAGGAGGAGGATGTAAACAATTATTTCACTAAACAAGGTGCACACCCTTAAAACACTGGATACAAACCATCAAACAACCCATACTGGGTAGAGCACCGACAAGAAATCGCAACAGCTGAAGTTACTGGAACACTCCCTCACTTAGCAGCACCAGCAATATTGTAGCAATCTGCTTAACAGACCTGAGAACAGCACAGAGAGCTTGATACTGCTGACTAAGAAGCAAAACCAAAACCCAAAACTGCCAGGTACAGCCCACTGCAGCCATACGTGTTGCAAGGAGGAAAGGGAAAGAAGAGAAAAGGAGAAAAGATTATAGTTTCCAAGGTTCTAGTGTAGCGACATGAGTTTCTCTTTTGAGCTGAGTTTGGAAGGTGGTCACTTCTGAGAATCACCTACTTCAAGACATCGTTTAACCCACAGGATGCCTGTCCATGCACAGGGTTGGAATAGATAATCTGCAAAGGTCCTTTGCAACCTCAACCATTCTGCGGCTCTGTGATTCTGATAGGCTTAATGCAGTGGTAAAGCAAGTAGTACCTCTTTGCCAAGCCCCAAGTTCTGTCAATAAATGGTGCAGCAACAGCTCATGCCGATTTATCCAGTTTAATAAAGTTGACTAGTGTCATACCTGATAGAATTCCCCTTCTCTCCTTGTAAACTCCAGTTACTGGGCAGTATGTGAAGAACCACCATGACAGGTTCCAGAGCGGGAAAAGCAGATAGTTTATCTTATTTTGAAAAGTCTAAGTGATACTGGAATAATTTCTGCTTGAAATTTTGAATGAAACCCAGGAAATTCCAGAAACATCAGAACAGTTTTGAAAAGACTTTACTTTCTCAGAAGATTTTTATGTTTTCATTTTAAAAGTGTGGGGGGTGGGTCTAGCTCTAATTAGAAGTCAGTCTGCAATGTAAAAATTACTGGGAATTTGAAGTAGAAATTATGTAGATAATGTAGAATTTACCTGGAATTTGCAGTAGAAGCTTGGGGGGAAAAGTTGTGATTATTTGTCTCATATTAAGTGTCTGTCTTTCAAAGTTGCTGAGTAGGACATGCAACTGCTTGTCCTTCTGATACTTTTTCCAGTTTTGCTTCATGATATGTTATATATGCAATGAAAAACATTTAAAACATTGATTCTCTCTTTGTATCTGTATACAGATTGTTGAAATGCGCAAGTTTTTCACTTCCTTTACTCTTAAAAAACTAGTTTGGCGTGTAAAGTTCTGGTCATTGTATTCACAGAATTGAGGAAGATATACAATCTTGGGGGGGGGTTGTAAGAGAGCAGATGCTCTGATCCAGTGGAAATCATAACTACTACAAACTTCCTGACAATGAATTTAGTGAGTACTTCAGTTGAATTTCTCACTCTAAAGCCATTGCTGGGCTGTACTTAGACCCTGGAGTACTTAGAAGCCAACAACTGAAAACTCTTATAATGGAAAAACTGATTGGACTCCGTGGGTGGTTGACAGGCTGTGTGACAGTCTTCATGATACTCGTGGCATACCTCATGTTAACATATCAAGAGACTGAAAAATTAATAAGAATCAGTTCACCTGTAGACTCACTCGTCTAATCACTCCAATATGATAAAGCTAAGGCTAGTTTCCACTTATTCCTTACTATAAATTCCGCAAGGTTGTGTGGAGAAATACAGCTCTCTGCATTTCATTCTTCAAAAATTATGTATTAATGGTAAGTGTGGAAACAGTAGGGCTGTAGTTTGACTGAATCTGGTGAGATGCAAGCCTACTATAAACACAAATGTGTCCGTGTGTACAGCACAGAGAAATATGGCAGAAAAAATAAACCTACTTTAAAAGCATGTAGTATTCATTAACATAAAGTAGACACTAATTTTCCCTGTAAGATCTTTAGCACTATTGTAGTTGCGTTCCAGATCTATTCAGTCTAGTGTTAACCTCATTTGGAGTACTAGGCACTCAGTCTGGTTAATCCTTTTCTTATGTCTCATGATGTTACAGAATTACACATTTTAAAATAATAAAAAAGGCATAAACAACCAGATTATAAATTGCTTCAGATATTGCAGAAACAAAAATACTGAAAATTATTTTTTTGTAATTAATTAGCAAGATTTTGCAATGTAATTAATTAGCAAGGTTTATCTCTGTTGCATATTTCAAATGAAATGTAGATTGTGGCATTTTAGAAATGTTTATGGAAGTTTCTTACACTTAAACCCACCAATTTGGTAGTGCTGTATTTTCACATTGGGTTAGTGTTACCTAAAAACCATCTTGTTACTGTTGCACATGAAAAAGAAATTCACCTGCCCTTGCACTTGGCATGTAACATTTTTTGAAGGTGTGTGTATAGTACCTTTTGCTATTTTCAATACATCTTAGTGTCAAGACAAGCCAGGTATGCTGGTGTGTGGGGGCATGAGGACATACACGTATGAGTGTTTCTACACTGTTGATTTGTATTTAATATCATCTACTACTTTAGGACTCTTTCTAGTGCTTTCAGGAAACGTGGGGTGTTGCATCCAAATGTTATAAGGTTTTAGAAATTATGCTAGTCTCACAGTTATTTTGTAATAAATAATTTTGTAAAAGATAACACCTTTTAAGTTAAAGTGACAACTTTAATGATGAGGAGGCACTGAATTTTCTGACACTGAAATAGTATTAATGTGTGTAAGGTATGCTGAAAGGTTTTTTTCTAACCTGCATGGCATAACCCATTGAGTACTTTAAATAAACATGTTCTTCTAAAAGTATGTTTATTCATTTGTTTAGATATAACTTAAAACGCTGTTTTTAAAGGCATACATCCAGAGACGTGCACACAATAAATTCAAATTGTCAATGTTTCAGGGAATCTAAATTATTTTCAGAATTTCAGAAATTGAGAAGGGATAATTGGAAGGAGAAAATGTTGGGCTGGTACCAAGCGATAACTCGTAACCCTCACAGACTTCCAAACAGCACAAGAACACCCGAGGTCTCAGGTGATACTTCAAATAACTCTACACTGGTGAGTGAAAAGTTGCATTTCATGACCGTGGCATGTGCAGATGAACTTCAGAGATGTTAAATTCATTTTAAAAAATGTAGTGTTTGCCATCAGTTGCATTGCCTCAGTGTGTGAAAGTTTTTAATGTTACAACTATTTACTTTTACCATTTGCTATTTTTTCATCTTTTATGTTATGCATGGTCCATGCTAACTTGCATGCTATATGTATAAATCAGTATTGATGTTTTGTGAATGGTAAAGTCTTTAAATAGGAAATGTCCTGATATTAATTACTTATATTCGCTTTGATTAATACAGCTGGACATTATCTAAAGGTAGCTTTTTTGCTCTTTACTCCTGCTTGTAACAGGAACAAAGTATAACATATCTGAACTTGTGTTAGAGAGATGGATTTCAAGAATATCTTCACATGTATAACATGATGTTGCAAGAGATGGTTGACTTTCTGCATGCAAAAGTGTTGATAGGAGATACCTTGCAATGCATATAGTGTAGTTGTCATGAGTTGTATGAAGTTAAGTGACTCCATGAAATCAATTTAATCCTGCAGTTTTTGTTCATTCATATAAGTCTGTTTACATCAGTAGACTTCTCCAGGTGAGTAAGAGAACTGGTACTTGAATGTAAAGGCCTCAGGCTTCCCTGCATGTAAGAGCAAGAACTGTCTATGTACTTGTTTTTCTTCAACTCTATTGACTTTTTCAGACTACAGCAAAACTGATTGTTTGAAATACATTCAATTAAATATACCTAGTTCAATATAATTTTTAAGTTTAAGAAAGGCACAGCATTTTCCTATCCTAAGAAGAAAGAGGTATCAGGAAGTACTGCCCTCCAGTTCTTGAAACGTGGACATGATAACATCTAAGTAGAAAGGTGAATAATTGTTTATAACCACTAATAAAATGTAGTATTCCAAAGATTGTGAAGAGAGTTATAAAAGAAGAGACAATGGTCTGTCTGAAGTTCTGGTGAAAAAAAGCTCCTACTTAATATGGCAAAATTACCTTGTTCAGTGGTAGATTATATAGAATTGAAGTTTCTAGTAAGGAAGAGAATGCAAAAAGGCAGCACTAAAAATTCCAAATTTTATAGTTTACTTTGTATCCTGGTTTGTTATTATAGCCTACTTTCACCTGAAATTCTTTTCTTTTGGAGAAATTTAAAAATTGAGTCATGAGAGAAGAAGTTTCAAGCATATTATCCCTGTATTAAGTTACTATTCCTATTACTGTTTTCTGATAAAATTTTATTTATTTACTATTAATATCCAGGTATTACTAGTAGTAGGTGATAGCTGTTAGGGAATTTGTACCTGTGAAAATTCTCATGTTTTAATTTTTGTTTGACTGCTAATCAACATTTAATTCAGTTTGATATTCTGAAGATAAACGCTTCAGTCAATCAGATGAGATTTAGAAATGATGAACTGGGAATACAGTTTGTAACAGTTGAATAAGTAGAGTTACCATGTTTTAACCTTATTAGTAATTGTGAAAAAATAAGTTTGCATGAAGGTGTATACACAGCATCTTAGTTGGTGAAGTGTGTAGGAAAGCCAGGGATGTAAACAGCTAGGGAAGACAGCATATGTCCGTTAATGTTGTGATTGGCTATAGAATAATAATCTTCACAACGGGAAATAAAGCAGTGATAGGTCTTAAGGCCTGTCAAGCTTTCCTCTTTATTTTCTTCACTTCCTGCTCTCTCAATTGTTTCTCTTTCTAACCTTCACTTCTAAAGTAAATGGCACTCAGTATAAGCTTTTGCTGGCAGCATCTTTCCAACTTGTGGGATCTAGACTGAAAATCCTCATTTTCCTTCTGAATATTTAAAACCTGAAATCTTGTTTCAAATCAGTTTTTGTTTTGTTTAGTAGCCTTAGCCCTTCAGTGCTGAAAAAATATAGACTTTGGCGCTGGCAAATGAGACGTAAGAAACAGCAGATGATAAATTATATAATATTTGTTGTAAGTGTACAAAGCCACTTCCAATGGCATGAATTCAGGTCCTTTCTGAATTAACTGTAATTTTTCAGTGCATTAGAGCTTCTCTGGGGTCTTTATTCTCTTAGTGAGGGTTTATTTGTTCTGTCTTGTGAGCACAGTTGTGGCAGGAAGAAGGAGCTCTTTGCTTCCTTAGAATGTAGGTGGCCAGTCTAGTTTTGGTGGGAAGCAAACTGGAGTGTACACTGCATCTTTTTTTTACCTCTTCTTTATGCATTTTGTGTACATTTCTGATTCAGGAGAATGCCTTTCTGTATTTCAGAACTTCAGCTAAGGCTTTTTAAAATAAACTTTTATTTCCCTTTAAAAATACCTCTCCTCAAAGCGGTCATTTCACAATACCACTTTCCCAAATGGGGAATGATCTGAAAATTGCAAGTATGTCTTACTAACTTTTATGAAAAGAAATAGTTTTCTCTCTTAGTGAAAGAGGGAAACAGGCTTGTGAAGTAGGAATAAGGCTATGATCATTAAAAATTGCCTTTTTCATTAAGAAAGTAAATGGAATACTGAACAACAATGTAGGGGGAAAAAAAGAATAATTAGAATTTAGAGAGCTTAAGAAAATCAGGTATGCCATTTCATTTTACTGGATATTAAGATGTTCTAGACTCAACCAAATGAAATACTGCTGAAATACTTCAGCGAAACTTAACTAAATATTCTTGGAAACATTTTTTTCATTATTCTTTTCAACTTAATTATAATATTATCCCCAGGCTTTATCACCGTAATCTACTTTATTTGAAGATTAAAGCCTTTGTGTTCAGTTTTAGCTGCGGTACATGAAGATTGTATCAATTCAAATTATTATTGATCTCTATTCTTTTCCATTCACTGTTTTTAATACTTATTTTCCCATTTAACTTTCTTTCTTAAAAATTTGAGTATGTGGGGGTTTTTTTTTCCCCCCAATATATTTTTTTAATTGCTTTCTAGCGTGTTTCCTTACTTTTCTATTTCATAGAGACTTCATCTACTGTATTTATCTCTTCTGAAGTAGATATTAATTCAGACAAACATGGAGATGTTCAGATTGTTCTCTACACATTTTTTCTTTTCTTAAATTCAGATTCATGTGTTTTCGTTTTTCCCCTTTCTCTGATTTTTACTAGAGTTGGGGAAAGAACAGTAATTGATCTTGAAAGCTTGTAATTATATGTATTAGTATTTGCAGCTTTTTGTTGTCTGAAAGAATAGTGGATATAATTGAAAATGAACCATTTTAACTTCTTTCATGAGTGACTTGTCTCCGTACTGACAGTGTCTATGCTGTGATTCTGTACCAAATGTATATATGTTCAGTTCAAATGATTTTCATGGAAATATATAAATACGTATTAACATTGATTAAACAGTTTGACAGAAGCAGCTCTGTGTCTATCTTTGCTTGGTGTCTTGTGTTTCCTGGGGTACCAATTTAGAACTTGAGGATTATCACAATGTGTGTTCTTAATAATTCTTCTCAGGATATGGACTAGTCCTCGATTCAGTACGTCATGTTAAATACATGAAGCTAATGGGAAATAAGCACATACTTAATGCTGATTTGTAGTCATTAGTACATTCAACTTTTCCCTGTTGTATTCCCCACTAGAATTAGGGGTGCATATATGTGGAATTATAGTCATATGAGTAACTTGAGTAACTAGGTAATTTATGTTTGTATATGCAAATGAAATTTAGAAGTCATGGCAAATGATCAAGCATCTGATTTAACTCTAAGGAAGGATTTTTTTTAATAGGCAAGTAAATGATACCATCTGCTTCTTCAAGAGGAACTAAAATATATTTATGAATTATTTGTTCGACATAGGCAGATCCCATATTGCTGCATCTGATCTATAGATGTTGGCTAAGCAGGTTAATAGTAGACAATAGTCACTCCAAAGTATAATTAAAAAAACAATGGAAAGTGGTTTTCTTGTGCTTTAACCTTAGCAGGCAGCTCATCCCCACACAGCTGCTTGTTCACTCACCCCTCAGTGTGATTGGAGAGAGAAGCAGAGGGGAAAAGTGAGAAAAATCATGTATTGAGAGTAAGACAGCTTATAGGTAAATTAAAAGCTGCACACATGAAAAAAGAAAAAAAAAGAAAACAAAAAAAACAAACCAAGAAATTACTTCACTCCATCCCATTGGCAGGCTGTATGCTCAGTACTCTCCAGGAAAGCAAGACTTTCATTATGTGTAATGGTTACTTGCAAGACAAGTATCTCTGAACCCATCTGAATGTTCCCACTTCATCCTTATTGCCCCCACCATTATATGCTGAGCATGATGTCATATGGAATGGAACATCCCCTTGGTCAGTTGGGGTCAGCTGTTCCAACTATGTACCTCCCAACTTCTTGTGCATCCCCAGCCTAATTGGTGGTGGGGTGGTGTGAGAAACAGAAAAGCCCATGGTATAAGCTGTGCTAAGCAACAAATAAAAGTTACCTGTGTTATCAGTACTGTATTCATCAAAAATCTGAAACATAGCAACATACAAGCTAATGTGAAGAAATTTAACTCTGTCCTATCCAATACCAGTACAGGTTTTCGTCCAGTGATGGTAAACTGAGAAGTTGGGTTTTAACTGTAAGTTCTGCTGACTGTATGAGAGTTCTGAATAGTTAAGAATTTATCACTAGATGATCTTAAAAGGTCCCATCCAACTCAAACCATTCCATGATTCTGTAATCTGTATCTAAACCCCAAAATTTAAACCCAGAACCAGAAGGATCTCATGATCTGAGCTTGAAGTGTTTGGCTGCCTGGTTTTCATGAAGGCAGTAATTTCATGTAATTCCTTGCTCAGCGTCCTGTGAAATGGGATCCATCTAGATTTCCCTTAACAGTTCAAAACTGTTGTTAATCTGACAGGATTTGAGGGGATATTTAAGATCTGTATTTTAATTTCTTATAAGAAAATTGTGGAGTTTAATATTCAAAAGATAGATGTGAGGAAGGAGTAATGATCTAAGTTGGTCTCATCTGAATTAATCTTCATATTTGCACAACTATTAGGTAGGCTTATTAATTAGGCTGCAGAGCCAGCTAGGAAATTCACAATGCTATGCCTACAAAATTCTATATAGAAGATGCTTTTGGAAATCTAGTACTAACTTTAATATACTTGCCAAAGTTTGTGCATATATGAATAAAAATTGAAGATAGAGATTGTGCAGAAATGTAATTTCAAAAGAGGCATAATAATTCACTTAGTATAATAAATTACATGCTATTTAAACCTTTTCTTAGTGTATACTTCTAGAAGAATAAAAATACACCTGGGTGCAGCACATTTAATCACACATTGGAAAAAGAAATTTTTGAGACTACAACATTTTGTGGTTGAGGCATCCTGCTCTTGCTTCTGTATCAGGTAGCTATGGAATCACATACTAGGTCTGAATATTTTTTTTTAGGGAAAAGGAGGATCCTAAATATCTTGTAGAATCATAGAATCACCAGGTTGGAAAAGACCCACTAGATCATTGAGTCCAACCATTCCTATCAATCACTAAACCATGCCCCTCAGCACCTCATCCACCCGTCCCTTAAACACCTCCAGGGAAGATGGCTCAACCACCTCCCTGGGCAGCCTGTTCCAGAGCTCAGTGACCCTTTTGAAAAATTTACATATCTCAGCTCCGCTGATTCCTTCTATTCTCCTAGTGCTGTGAAGTTCTGTCCCAAGTGACCAGGTTTTTCTGATCACATTGTGAAACTTCAGTAGCATTTCGGTTAAAGCCAGCATTGAACTGATATTCCTGAACTAATACTCTTGTTGTAATCGTTCATTGTACTTTCTGATATACCTCACCTATTTTTCCTTCCTCAGATGCTCTAAGACCCCTTGAGAAGAAATTTAATTAGATGTGTGTTCATTTTTAGTATTTTACAATAAGATACTTTTCAGCTTTTTATTTAGTTAGTCCCTTAGTATCTATTAGTTTTATGGTATGGAAACTTTTTTTTGATGTAGACATTCCACGTTGGGCTCATCATTCTGCATAATGTTTCATGCTCCTCTGCAGGGCAATAGTTTTAGCTATGTTTTGCTTGCTAAATTACAGGGTCAACTTAAACTGTCAGGAGCCTCAGTAGCCATGCTGCCTCAGGCCAATTTTATTGATTTTCCTTATATTTAAAACCAATTAACAACTGTTACCTGAGTTTCCATCACCTTCTGCCTCATAACACCACAAATGTGTTGTAAGGATGTAAAGTTGTCAAAGAGTTCACTTTTGCCTCTTTTCTGTTCATACATAAACCAATAGAGCAGGGCCAAAACTTTTGGGTAGGTCTCTCCCAGTGCTCCATTTCTTCCTCAGTGCATACCAGCGTCATTTAATAATTTAAGAGCAGGGCAGATGTGGTCAAATTTTATGTATTAGAACAGTGATTTCGGTTGAACTTCCCCTATGACAGGCTTAAAATGACAGTCTTCACATAAACAATTTTAATTTCAGTTGTGAAAAGGGTGACATACTTCCTGAACAAAAATGGAGGCCACACAGAAAATTATTATTACTTTGCATTTATAGAAGCAACTTCAAGACTGGAGGGGAAAAAAAAAGTTTGACTGAATGCTGGCTTCTGTATCAGTAAATATTAGTATTAATAATCATAATTGTTTTTGTTGTTATTTAAAGATTTTTAAAGTTTTTTTAATAACTTACATGATATTGATGTATTTTATAGTTTTTAAGTGTCTGGATTGCAGATACTTTTATTACTGGGACTTTCAAGAAATTATTTTCTGTAGATCAAATTACTATATGAAGACATTGGCTCTAAATACATGCTAAATATCTGTTTGTGCTCAAATAGAATGTATTCAATCCTTTATTCTTTCCCTAAAACATTTCATACACCTTGTTTCTCACAGCAATGTGTTTTCAAAAGACTGGTTCAAATCTGTTTCATAGAAATTAGTAATTATTTCTCTTTTTTTATAGTTGAAGCTGTCTTGTTAGTCTGTTTAACTTAGGAAAAAGATGCATTTTTGAAGTGCAGTATTTAAAATGTATTAACTTTTACTTTTGGAGAGAAGAGTTATCTCTCAGTATATTAGGCTCATTCGCATATCTTTTGACTGAAAGCTCAACAATTATTTTTCTAGCAATTTTTAATATGATCATAAAAATCTGAGATTTAGTTTAAAGTGTGTAAAACTCCAGGTTATGCAATGTAGAATTATAGATACTGAAACAAAGAGAAGATTACCAGATCACTATTCAGTTTCTGTCTGGAAAATGAATTCTACAAAATGAGAAAATCAGACAGGGCCAAGTAATTAACCTAAGCTTTTGATAAGGTGCTATGTGTTATTCTCATTTTTGCTCAGCGAAGCCTTCAGTCCCATGATTAACTGAACATCTGCACTGTAATGGGGAAGCCCAGATGACAGGAAGCATCAAAGAAATGTCTCCATTCATTCATTTATTGCCAGAGTAATACCAGGAAGGAAAGCTATGAAAGCATATCATGTTAAAGAAAATTAAAAAAGAAAAAGTAGTAGTGGCAGATGATTCCACAACTCTGTCTTGTGAAAAATCTAATTATGTGAAATTGCAAGTTTACATAGTATTATTCCTGAGCATCCATATTTTTTTTGTGTGGTATTTTGCAGTGCAATACTGTTTGAACTACAAGATCTAGAATCAGTATTAGGATAGGCTTTCTACTGTACTAACTGCCTTGATCTGTGCAACTCAGTCCAGGAGGCAGAAATCTGTAGGCATAATTTGCTTGAAATTCTATACTGATACCATTTGCATGATTAGGGTGAAGTATGTCCATAGAAGTTTGTATGGTAGCAGTTTAGAGCATTGATAGAAAAGGATAATAATCAGGGTATTCCTCATACATATATTTATTTCAACCCTGATAGTTTAAATTGTACCCAATCACATAAGTTTGTGCAGTTTCCACAATAAGTTTCATTCTTACTATTAAGTGATTTACTGCAAAATGTGGTCCAGAATACTACCAAAAATATTCTTACGAGGAAAACAGCATTGTATGTGCATGCATAGAGGGCATTTCATGCATTCCTGTGAATATGTAAGTTCTGCTACAGACAGAGGTTGAAGAAGAACGTAGTTAACCTCAGGGAGGTTCTGAATGCTACAAATGATTTGGTGTCAGATTTGGCGCACCAAATCTCTAGCGAGCTGTTCTTCTGTGTGCAGTTCTGGGCCCCTCACCACAAGAAGGATGTTGAGNTAGGAGGAAGTTTTTCATGGAAAGGGTCACTGGGCATTGGAACAGGCTGCCCAGGGAGGTGGTTGAGTCACCTTCCCTGGAAGTGTTTAAGGCACGGGTAAACGAGGTCCTGAGGGACATGGTTTAGTGTTTGATAGGAATGGTTGGACTCGATGATCCGATGGGTCTCTTCCAACCTGGTGATTCTATGATTCTATGATTGTGTGTTGATATATATTGGAGACATTTCAACCCACGTTCAGCAGTGTGTTCCATCCACCATCTGGACTGGTTTTCCTGCAGCATGAGTCTGCACATATCAGAGCTGTCTTGTGAACACTTAGCTTGTGTTGAGATGAGTTTGAATCCTTGCTGCAGCTCTGTAGTGTCCTTCCTTAACAGAGGTGTGCTGTAGCACAAGAGATTGAATAGGGTCTTGTGAAATCTGTGGGGTGTGTGTGTTTCCTGTTTTATAAGATTTGATGGAGTACCGAAATAGGAGAGGATCTGGGGGAGAAATCAGTTCATCAGACAAAAGTTAACCTTTATAAACTTATTATTCTAAATATTCTGTGTGGGAGGATTCTGAAATCTAATGTTATCACCCTGTTTTCCAATTGGCAGTGTCACTGCATATTTGCCATTGCAACTGCAATTGTGTCTCCTTTTCAACAAAGAACAGCAGCAGAAAGTGCTGGAATGATGAATCCAAGCAGACAAAGGATCATAATCATTGTATATGTTAAACTG
The DNA here is from genome assembly GCA_013389865.1 of Piaya cayana. Lineage (NCBI taxonomy): Eukaryota > Metazoa > Chordata > Aves > Cuculiformes > Coccyzidae > Piaya > Piaya cayana. The sequence goes on along the minus strand of WAAB01004712.1, from coordinate 36,060 downwards.
GTGACTTGTACTATATGTAACTTCCATGTAACTTCCATGTAACTTCTGCTCTGTGACTTCAGCCTCATTAATGTGACCTAATAATCCTGTAGGGATCCAGCAAGACCCATTGCCTGGCTTTTCAAAGTGTCCTGAGGCCCAGGCAAGAATCAGGACTCAGTGGTGCAGCTATCCTTAATGTCAGTCAGTCCATAATTAGCATTTTCAATATAGCCATTGTAGGAGATATATAAGGCAAATGTGTATATAAGGGGAAAAGGTATATTTTGGAAGAAAAAATGATTGTAGAAAATGCTCATTTAGTGATTAATTTGAACTTCTAGTATTTCTAGACAAAGAACCCCTACAACCCTACAGAACCCCTGTCTCTACAAAATATCTCCAAGCCTGAAGATCCACTGCTTATATTCACAGAGAAGCTGTTGATTACAGGCTCTGCCTAGCGTAAGTTTGAGGGTAGGCAGAATAAATCTATGTGAAGTGAAATTTATCATAATGAGGTCATTGATTCAGGGGGCATGTTGATGCTGATTTATCCAAAGGACTCAAACTCACCGTATACAAAAACCACAGTGGCAGTATAGATGCTTCAAAGGGCTCTCAGAGTGCTCTGTTGGTAATTTTTAAGTGTGATGCATCAAAACCATGTACTCAGACTTTGTGTTTAGTGTGGAAATATAATATGTAATATATGATTTGACCTATTCAGATTTAGGCATATACTCTTCTTGGTAAGTGACACTAGTTTAGATGACAGTATTTCCTGATGCTGAAATAATTATATATATGTTTTTTATTATGGAACGCTGAGTTTATTTAATCATGTTGATGTTTGTTTCCTCTGGGTAATATTACTTCAGAATATGCTAATTGCTTCTTGAACTCTTTGTAATCTATAAATATTAATGTTTGTGAAATATTAACAACTAAAATGAAATGCAGAAAAATGAGCAATTCAATTAATCAATTTAAACTGATTTTATAACAGCATAAATAATTACTGAATTGTCAAAACATCAATAATGATGCCTGTTGAAGTACAGTAGCATGTGATAGTTTGAATGTTTTTTATAGACTAAGTATAATTTCCCTTCTGTTTCATTGCTGGTGTAGCTTAAGGCCATTTTATTTAAAACAAAATCTTGAAGATCTCTGCTTTTGGATAGCTAATTCAAGATACTCATGTCATTTATAAAGATGTCCTAATCTCAGTAACTTTAAAAGGCAAATGATGTTCCCCATCTCTGAAAATTCTTTTCTGTAGTCAAAAGAGTTGTTTTCAAAAATGTGAACCTAAAAATTGCTTTAAAATAGTTATTTTTGGATTTCAATAAAAATAGATAGGCTTTCAGAGGAACAAGTTGAAATTATATACTTAGAATATCTGAAGTAATGCATCTTAGAGTTTGATGGTTTATCAAAGAATGATTTTTAGTTATAAGGTCTTATTTAGATAGCATCAGAAAACCTGCCATTACTGAAATCCTGCAGGAATCAAGGTTCTATGCTGTCAAGAATTGTTTGAAATAATGATAGGATGATTCAGGCAGAACTTTTTTCTTTCTTTTTTTTTCATTATTAGTTCAAAGTAATTAATGTAAATCTGTTAACTATAGCTATGAAGATGTGATTTAAAGGCAAAAAAATTCTGCTAAGTGTAACATAAAACTTCGCTTTAATGCTGCAAATGACCAAAAAGCTTTTTGTTTTAATGTGTACAAAAAGCTTTCTTGTAGTGTGGGTTGACTTAAGAAATGATTCAAGCAAGGTCTGTTGTGACAGGACAAAGGGTGATGTTTTTAAACTAAGGAGAGGGTAGATTAGACTGGATATAAGGAAGAAATTGTTTACAGTGAGGGTGGTGAAACACCAGAACAGGTTGCCCAGGGAGCTAGTGGAGGTCTCATCCCTGGAAATATTCAAAGTCAGGTTGGATGGGGCACTGAGCAACCTGATGGAATTAAAGGTATCCTTGCTGTCCTGCAGGGGGATTGGACTAGGTGGCTTTTAAAGCTCCTTTCCAATCCAGAGCATTCTGTGATTCTATGAAACACTAACTCTAGTAAAGTAAGATCTGGTTTTCTTTTTAAAATACCATTTCAGAAGAGCTTTCTTATTGAGTTCAGATATGAAATAATTTCAGCAATATATAAGAAATCCACTTTGTGACATAAGCAACAGAATTTATGTTATTGTCTTCTATTTTCTAGTTCAGATGTTTTCAATTTTCTTTTAGAAGGAGGAAACAAAGTGGAGCACTGCATTCTTAACCCACTGCAGTATCACATCACTGCTCCACACTGTCCTTTCTCACACTGAACTGTGGAAAATACCATGACTTCAAATTGTGTGTAGCTGCAGAGGGAAAGGCTGTTGTGTGGCTGTTTCTACCTACCATTATTAATACATTGCTCTGATTTTAAACTGGTACAAAGATCCTGTCTGCCACCCACAATTTTGTTGGAATTAGTTAACAACCTGGAGGTTAGATGTACGTAGGGGTTTGTTTACAACTCAGTATTTAGTATTTGAAGAACCATTTGCAAAGAGATAACTTCTTAATAATGTCTATTACAGTAATGCAAGTTAGTGCTCTGGTCAGTCAATACCCATCAAGGAAAATGTGTTTCTTACCAGCTTCTCAAATGCATGAGATGTACAATCAGCTTAATATTTTTGTATATTTATTCTCAACTTAAAGCATTAAGTAAAGCAATAGATTTCTTGCAAAGAAAAAAATAATTGAAAGGAATTTATTTTTTGTGTGTGAGAAAATTCAGTATGCTTTGATTATCTTTGTATTTAGGTTGGGGGAAGGCATTGTATTAACTGCATAAAGACCATCAGGGTGTGATCTATTTATGCCTGTCTATATATCAATGCATTCAGAAATGACTAGCAAATTATCTGCATTAAAAAGTATGTTTTGGGCCACAATGGACTTTAATTTAAAAAAAAAAACCTGCAAGCAAGGTGCCTCTTTTGTTTTACAAAAATTTTAGTGATCTAGAGATCTCATATCATTAAGAGTATTTTTCTTGGGGCCATTGTCTGGGGGGGGTTTCATTCTGTTTTTCATTTTATTATTACACAACACTGGCAAATTATTTGCCAAAATATGTATAAATGTGGAAGAATATTCAGAACTTCTCTTTCTATTAGGTCATAGGTGATCAAATCAAGCTCACGAGTGACTTTTTTTAATAGTCAAAGCACTATAGTGGGATGAATGTGACTTTACTTGTATGCCTTTGTTCTGACTTGAGAGACTAGAAACTTGGTGTTTACGTTTTCCTGATTATGAGCTTGTATTTTGCTTTAACACAGATTCTCCTTCAGAGAAATAAACTAAAAAGTATTCTGGCAAGCTTGTAGACTTGCAGCATAGCCCTCTTTGGAAAAGTAAATATAATTCCTAACATAATCTGTTAGAAGTTCTTTAAAAAGTTAGTATATTCACTATTACCCACTATTATTTAATTAACATAATGCACTTCTGAGCATTTTTATGCTTTTTTATATTAGAAGCAATTTAAAGTTAAAAACAAATGGAAAAGACTCCATTGAATAAACTCCTTTTGTGGCTTTATTTAAAATAACATGTTAAATGTATTTGTTTTCATTCCATATTGCTAAGAATGTAGCAAGACATTTCTCTAATACAGCTTAGTAGCTTCTCTTTTTCTGCAGAGACAGTGTAGTGTCTAATTTGATGCACAGCATTTTGGGGTTTTGGGGGTTTGTTTTTTTTTTTTTCTTTTCCCAATTACTGCAAGACCTTATCTACTAAATTAAATCTGTGTTGCCACAAAATTGTAAATAGTAGTGTAGGTGTTCTTCCTCAAACAAGCAGACAACTCTGAATCTCTGCAGACCTTTAGAAGAGGTCTGGAGACTGTGAAAACTGATGTCACATTTCATGTTTCATGGTTTGTTTTTTTTTTTTTTTCTGTCTGATTATGCATTCTACATAAAAGATAAATTTTATAAATTACATGAGATAAGAAAACCTGTGATGCACAGGAATACTGTTAAGATTTTATATATTTATCTATTTTGCTTTTGCCAAAACATTTCAGAAACTCTTCATTTGCTTTGGACTGATCACAACTATCAGAAAATGTAGCTGCTTTGAGATTTATTAGCTCATTGTTAATATCAATAAGCCATTCCATGGATCAGCTGAAGCTGCATCAATGACTGCATCATTAATATTTTTATTTTTTGGTTAAAAAAATAATTAGACCATAAGCATTATTATTTCGATGAAGATTCATAGCTGATTTTGATGATGCACCCAACTCTTCTTACCTGAATGGTCCTCGTAGTTACAAGAGGATTATTCACATAGTAATCATAGTGATTGATATTCAGACAGTTAAGATGAGATATATAACCAAATACATGCATTATGATGCTGTTAAAGAGAGTATTGTTCAATGGATAGGATAGCTAGAGATATTCATAAACATATTCCTTAACAATGATTTATAGATAGTGTGCCTCTATCATATGTGTGTACATGAGTTGAGGGATGAGAAAAACTAAATATATTTGGACCTACTTGAAGTATTTTTAAATTTTTTTAATTCCTTTTCCTTATTCCATGTATCTCACTCCTTGGAGTAGCAACGAGCACATTAACAATGGAAGTTAATCCTTGACTGTTACACCGCTATGCCGCTATGAGCTGTGATCTTGTCAGTTCTTGTAACACAATCAAACCTGGGCCTAATCAATATTTAGAGATCAACAAGGGACAAAAAAAAAAAAAAAAAAAAAAAAAAGCCAGCTCTTCAGAGATGCTGTTCTTGTGAGGGTTTTAATTTATCTTTTACAGGTTTGTGTTTTGAAATTGCAAATTAAGAAACTTCACTATTCATCACTGAATTCTTGGATGCACAGCAGTTATGACATTAATTTCCTTGTTCTCATGTTAAGTAGTGGATAAAGCTTTTATATGAACAATTAAAAGTATACAATAATACCTAGCATGCAAATACATTTATAAATTCAATTGTTTACTTCTTGCCATAGCTACAGATGGATTGATTTTATATGAGACTGTGTATTATATAAAGTAAGCCATAAATTGTATTTTTGATGTTAAAGGATGCTGTGATATGACTGAGTTTGGTATTATTCACTGTAGTCCTAAAAGTGAAATATTATGCTGCTTTTGGAGCTGTTTTTCTGTTTTGTTGAAATGTTGAATGAGAAAGCAACATTGAAATTAAAACCTAAGAGCTTTACATCTTGAAATGATTCCCAGGGCCAGATTCATCCAAAACCCAATGATTTGGATAGTTACCAAAGGATCCCTTTAGACCCGTTGCATGTCTCCTTTAAAAACAACTGATGACTGTAGAATAATATAAATATCACTACTTCTGTGACATGCTCCTCAAATCTGAAGAGATATACAGTCTAAGGTCCTCTTCATCCATTGGGTTATCATAGGATTGTTTGTAGCCCATGATAAATGTTTTTTCTTTTGTTAATTTCACCAGTTGCATGCCTGTTAATATCCATTGAATGTTAACTTTTAACATCAACCAATTTCTCTGGCAGAGTTCCAATATTTAATTACTCGTTTGTGTGAAGAACTGCTGCTTGTTACTACTATTAATGAAATCCCTAGGCCTCTTACTTAGATGCATATCTAATAAATCATCAAATCTGATATGGATTCTTTAGAGAGATTGCCCTTTATGTCGCCTTCATAGTAAAAATTAAAGAATTGGAAGAGTCTCCAAAGGCCTAGCATGTATTTGCTGTTTCTCAAGAATTCTGGGACTACTGTGTGAATTTTGCAAAGGAAAAAATCATCATCACTTGTATACTATCTCTAAGGTTATGCATGGTCAAACTTTGACTGTCCCAATTAAAGAAATTAAACTAGATGCTTTAAAACACCTGTCCTTGTCGAAAGTCTAAAGAATATGAAATACCTTCAAAAGCATATAGAACAGAATGCTGCTCCTAACTCAGGTTTTCTTGCAGTGGATTTCTAAATAAACAGAGCAGGATGGCATCTGTCAGCATGTTTATGGGTGCTTAAAATTCAGTTGAATGGAAAAGTAGAAGGCAGCTTTAATTGTTCCATTTTGACAGACTCCACTGTTTTCCACAGTCTTGGTGCTGTGCCTGGTCACTTCAGGAATGAGAGGCAAGGACATCATGATGAGCACTCAAAATGCTCATCTGGGATCCCATCCAGACATGTGCCCGTTTGGCTTTCAGCTTCATAGAAGTTACTCTTATGTTGCTTCCATTATTGTTTGCAAGGGTAGAAAAGAACAGCAGCTTTTCACAAGCTGAGATATTGATGGTTGAGGAGTTTGAGGGAGGAACTGGAGGTTCAGTGTAAATACAAATCGATGACTTCAGCATAAATATAAAAAAGGAATGTTTGTTTGATTATTTTTGATGTGAAAATATTGAATGTGTTTGGGGGATGGTTTCAGAGCAGAATTTAACCAAGTTTTTTTCATTGATGATGCTTAGGCAGAAAAGTTCTTGGAATCAGGGCAGAAGCTCTCGAGCAGTGGGTTATTCTCGAATACTGCTTCTTGAAAAGCTTTCTCTCAATAGATGCAGATAGCAGTTCAGTTCATAATATTGTACCCAGATTAGTTCTTTAGGTACTTGACAGCAGAGATTTTCTCATCAGGCATCAGCAAAGGTTAAACTATAACATATTTCTACCTCCAGACCTATCTTCCATGATTTCCAAATGTGGAGCTATGTTTGTACAAAAAGTGTTGTTAAAGCAGATGCAGTCTGGTTGTAAACTCAGCAGTGCAGAATGATCACACATATTTCAAAAGTAATTGATGTGCCTCACATAACCTGATTTTGGGATGCCTCAGCTAATACAGTTTTTACAGTGTGCTAGATTCTTCAGCACTGCACAGTACACTTAGCTAAAAGTCAATTTTTAATTTTGGTGTGGGGCAGAATTTGGACCATAATTTTTGCAGGCTCTCTGCAATATCTAAGCACTATAAGACTTGCTAGGAATTTGGCTTTCTACTTTAAATCCCAAAGTCTGATCTGAATCTTACCCTCAAGTTTCATTTCAAAGTAGTTATTTTTAATGCCTCACATAGTTACATGTGAAGTAGTCTTTCATCTGTCTTCATGAATTATGCAGACAGCTGAGTTATCATACAAAGATGGAGAAGTCTTTATGTTCATAAGCTTTAGGGGAGTCACGTTACTATCATTGGAAGCTCTCTCACTGGAAAATAATAATTAAGTTTTTTGATGTGATTTTAATGTTGTGAAAAGCTAGAAGGGTGAAGATCAAGACTTACATCTGTGAATAGGGAAAGGACTGAACGCAGTCTGTGTGTGAAAGCAGCAGAGAGAACTGTCAGATTAGTGTTGAAGCTAGGACTGCAGGTGACCTGTTTAGTTTACACTTTTAACTTATTTATGCCTGATTTGGAGTCATGATGTTTAATTTGTTGGCTAGAAGTGCGTAGGCAATGAATGCATTGTCACAGGACAGTTTTTGTACAATTCCATGTTTATGTTATTAATTGTGCCTATTCTTAATTGTGCAGGTGTTTAGTATACTTGCATTTAAAAGCGTATTTTTTATTTATACTTTCTATTAGTTGTGTGAATATTTAATTGTATCTTTTTAGTATCTAATAACAGTTGCCTCAGGTGTCTTAAAGTAAGATTTTTAAGTGGGATTGTACATCTTTAGAAATGAGATGATTGGATTTTGTCAGACAAGCATTTTTGAAACATTCAATCTTGGGCTTTATATACCAGAAAGAATGTTAAACGAGCTTTTTGCTGTTCTATGTCACAAAGGCATTAGGATGTATACATGCATTTTTTACCACTTATCTATTTAATAGTTTACAGTTGGGAATAAAGTGTAGGGGGGTTTTTTTGGTTTCTATAGTTTTATAATTATTTAATTGTTCTGTTGTATGCATACTATCCTGAAGTATGTTGGGTTTCATCAGTTCCAATTTGAGATGTCAAGGTTCTTATTAACCATAATACTAATTTTCTCAGGTGTGCAGTAAAATACTAGATTGTAAACAAATATCAATTCCAGTAATTTAATGAGTTTTAAAAAAATATATTGGGTTTCTGTTAAATTGCTAAATATGAAAAAATATTGAGTAGTTTGTGTATATGAAAATGAAAATGTCTGCACCGCAGTGTACGTGAAGCTACCTCCAGCTGTGTCATCAAGTACCTTCTATTTAAGGTCATCTTTAATTTAAAAATAATGCTATAACTAGATTTTTTAAGTATATATTACTTTTCTTTATGATTTCCCTTATCTAATGCTCAAATACTTAAAAGTAAGTCGAGATACAATTTTATATTGCTTACAATTAATATGGAATTTACAAGTCTCCCATGGCACCAGCAAGAGCATCTATGTTCTGAAATTCATCCATTAAAATAATGAATAATTTTGCCATATAATACCTTACTTTTTGAAGCTTAGTCAGCAGAGGAATTTGCAGAGTGATTCAAGTACCTGGAAATTTTGAAGAGGCAAAAAAAGCTTTTTTCAAAGTTATTCTTAGTAGCTCTAAAGATACCTAGGCTATTTGCCTAGGGATCAGGGTATGTGAAAAGTTGTTAATTTTTTTTCCTTCAACAGATGTTGACTTCAACATAGATCTGAGACTTTTCAGGGGACACTCATGTTCCAGGCTTCTGACAGTGAGCTGGCACAGAATTCATAATGAACACTGGTGGTGCATTTAGTAGGAGCATGAGCATATCATCAGGCACTTTCTATTAATTCTTATATTTCCAGTATTATGATGACTTTTTTACAGTTACGTAGTTCTATAGCCATGCCCACATAGTGTGATTCAATTTGCTAGTGAAATAAATGGAACCAAGTTGATAGACAATTCAGATCATTCAAGCTGAGGTTTTACACTGAACATGTAGATTTGCATTAAAGCTTTTGATGCTGTTAGCAAATTGAATGGGAATTTTAGATGTTACTTTCTATATTATAAGTCAAGTCCAAAAGAACAGCCAGTGGCACCATTGCATTTTGTTGATAAAAGTAAGCAGAATGGTGAGCACAGTATGAGATAATAAACTAATGTTCAAATCTTCACGTGTCCTGCATTGCAATCCACATCACAGCAAGCTAGTGGTGTCAACAGAGCCATTTCCAGTGTTGCAGATATGTAACCAAGATTCTCTTTAAAAAAGGTGAAAACATGTTTTCTTCTTGTCTTTTAATTGGCCACCGAGAGAAGACATAGGATCAAAGTAGCACATTCCTTTCAGGTGCTGTCTCTTGTCCTGCAACCTTGCTGCATTTGCTTCATTTAGGGCAGACTAAAACATGTTTTTCTTCAACTTTGTCCTTATAATATGTTGCAAAGTTTTGTCATGTCAGCAGCAGATAGTCAAACCCATGAAATTAGCTGAATTAGATTATTTGTCAGAGATTGTAATTTTGATTTTATGCAAGGTTATAGGGATGCTGTGATGTATTGTCCACTAGGCATGGAGAATAGATAAAATTTGGAAGGTAAAATTTACTTTGTTGATTACAACATTACTGTGTTATCACAAATTAGTGTGTTTCTCACTTAATTTCTAGTTTAGCTTGAGTGAATCAGAGTTCTAACAGTATGGCAGTCCCATTTTGTTTTTAATTGGGTGCTGATCATTATACCCAAATCAAATAAGGAAATCCAGTGATATAAACTGTTACCATACTAAACAGAATAAACAAAGAAGAGAGTAGATAGTCACTGCTGTCCTAAGATACAATTTTTATGGTATAATTTGTAACTTAGATATGTTTTATAATAAAATACTAGCGGTGTTAGAAAATCAAAACAGTTATGTATTGATGTTTGCAATGTTTTAGAAATTTGAATATAAATGTGGCCTAGGCAATAAGGTTGTGAAAGTGATACAGATTTTTGGGTAGTTTTTGTTGTCTGTAATTTAATGTCAACTGAACTGACAGTTGTAGAATTGTCTCTGCAGTACAGAAATGCTGTGGAGAAAGAAGAAAATTGTTTTCCATGAATAAAATGCACATGTTCTTTATGAGTGAAATTCATGTAGTAAAGCCTCACACACAGGCTTTTTACTACCTAGTTTGTCCCATAAGTTGAATTGAAAATAATGCTTCTTCAAAGTTTTACAGTAATACCAAAATATAAAATTTACTACAAACAATGAAGAGTAAGTCTAGTTTGTCATATTTACTGATATGGTGGTATTTAAAAATAAACAGACCAAAATTATTTTTTTACCTTTTAATGGTAACTTCTTAGAGTAAGATTTGAACAACAGAATAAACTGGCACTTTCAAACAATAGGGGAATCAAGGTGTCATAGTGTTATAAAATTTTAGTGACAACATCTTAGAGGGTTGTCATGCCCTGGATCCGTGAGCTACACACTCACGTCTGGGCCTTCTTTTGACCTGCACAGCCGAAGAAGGTGGTTTGTTTATCTGTGGCACAATCTAGAGGTCGACAAGGTCATTGTCAGGGCAAAAATCAAAAAGCAAAATTGGCTTCAACCAAAATAAACAGACAAAAAATTTGGGTGCACTGTTGAGATATGGGGATGGAATTTCCCAAAGTTGTGGAGAACAGATTTCAGTGTGTTTAGATTACAATCTGATCCCTGAATAAAGCCAAGGTCACTTGGATTTGATCCAACACACTCCAACACCAGTCAAGAAAACACGGTAAGATAAATGATATATGTATATATGGAGAGAGGGAGGGAGAGAAAGAATCACTATTTCAGTGAGGAACAGCAGTTCCGTGGGAACATGTGGTCAGTGCAGCAGCAGCTTCTTCCAGGCCGTGTGGTCCAGGCTGGTCCAACTGGGGTGATGGGCAGCCTCCACATGGCTCCTTGAAAGTTCTTTTATAAGGCCAGTCCATGCCTCCTCAGCATGTTTTTTTTGTTAATTATTTTGTTTCTGTCAAGATAAAAGAGGAAAGTGAAACTGGTTAACTAAGAAAAGGAATAACTTCTGCTGGCACTAAGAGATTATTATTAAATTAGTAAAAAAATAGACTACTAATCTCAAATTTGATTTAGAACCAGATTTGCATCTTGGATACAGTATTTTATTTTGTATAATGTTGCTGAAGAATGTTCTTATCAAAATATCTGACATTAAAAAATGTGGTTTTCTTGCTGCAAACTGAGCTGTTTTGCACAGTTCAACAAAGAAGTGCATCTAAACTTTCAATTGAAACTTGAGCTCCTGTATTTGAAACAACAAAACCTCAATGCAGGCATTTGTGTATTCATGTCAGTCTTTGCCTTAGTTGTACTGCATTTTGCATGTTACATCTTACTAAATTTTTAATAAATTGTCATGATACATGTAGACTGAGGTCTAAGAGGGCAAACTTCAGAAAGTAGCTTGGCAATAGATGGCAATAAAGTACTTGTGCTATTTTATACTTAATAAGAATTTCAAAACTGCAGTTTGGGATTTTTTTCTTTTTTTTCATTGGAGGTATTGTGCAGGCAATTCATTATTATAGGTACTGGCCAAGTCTGAAACAAAAATTTTCATTTTGTTGGCATTAATACTTTGGAATTTAAAAAAAAAAAACTATTTTCAGTGGAAGCAGATGTCTGAAGAAAAATATTTTCCCTACTAAGCAACAACGTTGGTAAAAATAAGTTACTATCTCTAATGAAAACTACAGAATATTCTTTTCAAAATAAAAGATATGTCTAGAAGGGACCTAACCTATTGAGTCTGGTCGTTCGCTGTTATAATTTTCATGATATCCTTTAATTTATTGTCAAGCAGTTATATCATTTCCTTCCCATACTGGGAAATGTTTTTCTAGCAATTAAGAATCTTCTACATCTATGCTGAATTTAATCTGTGGATACTTTTTAACGAAGTATTTTGTGCATCTGGCTTATCTTGAATTTTTGCATCTCTAGTTATCTGCTGCAGAAACATTTATAGATACCAGCTATCCCATCTCGGCCATCATTTTGCTAAACTAAACCAATCAAACTGCTTAAGACTCTTGGAGACCAGGCTTTCCATTCCTCTAATGATTCCACTGACCTTTCTGCCCCTGTTCTAGATGTAATTAGTTTTTCCTATCTGTCTGTCCTTGTACATGCTATTCTAGGTGTGATCTCATCAGTGCCTAGCAAAATGGTGATAACATTTTCCTGATGCTTTTCAGAAAGCGTTCATCTTTCCTTTAGTGTTTTTTAAGAAAAGAATTGTAAAGAAACCTGTTATTGAAGATTCTGGATTAAAAGTTGCCCTATGCAAAATACTGTGTTAAACCGTGTTGTTTAATAAGAAGAACAATTAACATTTTTATCTTGAAAAGAAGGAAGGATGCAGATTAGTGAAGTAGTAAAGTTTTCAGCTAGAATTTAGTTGCTTTGCACAGAATAAATTGAACCTAAAAGTTCAGTAAGAAGCTTTCATGTTACATGATATAAAAATTAAAGTCTGGTACAAAGCCAGTTAGTTTTTTGTTTGTTTGTTTACCACTGAAAATACTGAAAGTATTAAATAGGTTATACAGCATCCAAAATTAACTCTTTCAGAAAAATAGTCAGTGTTCTGTTACAGATTCCTCAGAGAAATCTTCCTCAGGATTTATAACTATATTCAGTGAAACTAGAAGCATCAGAATAGGTATATTGAGTATATACTGAAATAATGCTGCAGATACTGTTATGACACCATGCAAGTCTAGGGCAAACTCTTGACAAAAGATCTAGAATGCATTATGTATTTCCCAGGAACCATTTCCCCGTCACGGAATCATAGAATCACAGAATCACCAGGTTGGAAAAGAACCACCAGATCATCAATCCAACCATTCCCATCAATCAATAATCCATGTCCCTCAGTACCTTGTCCACCCATCCCTTAAACACCTTCAGGGAAGGTCACTCAACCACCTCCCTGGGCAGCCTGTTCCAGAGCCCAATGACCCTTTCTGTGAAAGATTCTTTCCTGATGTCAAGCCTGAACCTGCCCTGGCAGAGCCTGAGGCTATTCCCCCTTGTCCTGTCCCCTATCACTTGGGAGAAGAGGCCAGCTCCCTCCTCTCTACAACTTCCTCCTGGTAGAAGAAAGCTTTCATTCCCTCTGCAGTAACAGCCAGTCCTGACATGTCTCACCTCCCACCTCTCTTATCTGAACCACATTACAAAAAATTATGACTCAAAAAGATTCAGATCAAATCTTGAGGCTTGAGCATAGTTGTTTATGCTGGGGGCGGGGGAAGAGTGGGAGGAGGTTGGGAAGAAATAGTAACCAAATAGGAAATAACAGCTCATCCCATTACTTTAGAAATAAGGCTCAGTCCTCAATACATATCTTGTTTTTCAGGTCTTCCATATTCCAAGAGTGGGCCAAGGAAGATGAATGCAGAATTGCTCCAATTCGCCCTTAACTTTTATTCCTCTTGATGTGTTTGCAAATAGTTCATCATGGGACCTTGGGCAGGTTTCTCAGAGAAGTTGTGGATGCCCCATCCTTGGAGGTGTTCAAGGCCAGGGCAGGGATGTTGGAACTAGATGATCTTTAAGGTCCCTTCCAACCCAAACTATTCTATGATTCTATTCTAAATATTGGATGACATAACAAACTATTTTGGGAATATTAGAATTTTCTCACAATACAATGTTTTCCACTCAGAACTGAGTAACAACGTAAAGATGTGAAGGGTGGAAAAATTTAAAAGTTCCAGAGGGTATCTGTTGTCCAACAGAGTATGATTCAGTTCTCAGAAGGACAAATGTGAAGCAGCCTACGGAGTGCAAGATTTCATTTTATGCTTTACCTAAATTATTATCATTTGCCAGTACCAATATGTTGAGATCTCTCCTTGCCTCATATGAAGTAAATATTCCCCTTCTTTACCCTAGACAAAACCAAACTTTGAGGCAATACAGAAAATTAATATTTGTCTATATTTTTGATAGTCCCCTCTCTTGCCCTAAAGCCACTGAACCTTTATATACTTGTGTAAATGTTTACTTTGAAGTCTCTTTTCACCTTAGGTGTTTGTGGGGCTGTGAATCAAGACTCTTATGTCTGTATGACTAATGCAGATCAGTTTTTATTTAGTCTTGTTCTCATTTCTCACTTGTTCATTTGGTGCCTTCAAGTTTCCTGTACAATATTCAGTGTAGCTTCGAGTGACCTATTATAGCACTAATCTAGTCAGCAAGGTTTGCAGAATAATTATTCTCAGGAGTCACAGAAAATGAAGTATTCGTCAGTCTTTCTCTCTCTCTTTTTGATGGCAGCCTGTAAAATTATATTCCCACATCACTATTTAGCATCTGGTTTCATTTCTCAAAATGTACCTGGCAATTCTTTACTAGGTTTCTGCTTATCTGTGTGATAATCCCTCATAAAATGTCTTTATAAAAGGTTGAAGTATTTAAATAAACTTTGCTGGAACTTTTGGTAGATGAGTTAAGTACATTGAGAAAGGAAGGAGTTACTAATATGCTATGCACTATTATGCATATATTTGACATGGAAACTAGAATGAGAAAGAGAAACCTTTGTTCTTGATTATTCTGACCAGCAGCAAGCAACTCATTAAATCATGTTGTATCTGATGATACTGGGCTAAATTCAGGCTAGTTCAGAACTTCCCTGGAGTGGAAAGTAAAGTTTTTCAAAGTATACTATGTTGAAATAGTCCTGCCTAACTCCAACAACAAAAGTGTTTCTCCTATTCAGAACAGGGTGGAACTAAGACTCTTCCTTTCTTCCCCCACCCTCCTTGTGTGTTTTTAATCTTTTTTCACTAACTTCTGCATTGTAATCACAGGAATTTTGTAAAAGTTATTATATACCTCCCATTAGCTAAATGTTCTGAATTCTGCTCAAAGTTTTAGATATTCCTTACTGTTCCTTGAGTGTAAGACCTGCTGCTGACAAATTTTTAGCTACATGATCACACTGTGAGTTTAGGATAAGAATTTATGTAGACAGCAAGAACATGCTGTGTAAAGTTACACCTTAAGCAGAATTTGCAGAGATACTAGCTTTGAAACTTTTGATTAAAAAATTAAATATGAGTATGCTCAGATACTATATTTTTTTTCCTACTAGTCTAATATAGGTATGCTGGCTTTAGGCTTTTAATTTTTTTAATTAAGTTTTTTTAATTAAAAAATCTCCCTTAGGAACAAATTGGACAACTAGCTTAATACAAAAAATAGAATCAAATATAATCCTAGTTACATTATGTCATGTGGTATTTGTAAACCTTTTATACGTTATATAAATTATCAATCTATGATTCACCTCATTTTCACATTTACATAAGTATCTCCTCAGTTGTCAAAGCTGTTGAATTTCCGGGAACTTGAAGTTAGTGGGAGCTATATAATTCGCTTTACATTTGCAATGATATCTTCCAGGACTGAATTCACAAAATGCTGTCATATGTAATACTGTACAGCAGCTTTATTGAGTAGCATGAAATGTTCTCTTTTATCTCCATCTTCATAATTGAAATGACAAATTTCACTCTTATAATTATCCAGTTTATGTCTATTGGAGTCAGAAGGTCCAAATGAAGACAAACTAAAAGCCTGTGTAACCTGCTGTGCAATCTCAGTAGCTAATTGTGAATGCTATGAGAAAGGTAAGGGAAGAGCATAAGTTGTTAGTGTGTCTCCTGAGAATATTCTTGTGGCATCTAGTAAATTGTAGCTCCTGTTCAAGAAGTAATTTTTTATGTGTTCTTGAATGAACTTTTCTTCTGCAATGATGCTCCATTGCTTTTTGATCCTCTGTAAGCTTTATAAAAATTCAGATACGTTCATTAAACTTTAGCCACTTGTGATATTTATTTTGTTCAGAATCTATCACCAGCTAGTTTGATTTGCTGTCACCTTGTTCTGGCAGACTGAAAAATAGTTTCCTGTTTTCCAGGCCTNCCTCTCAGCCTCCTCTTCTCCAGGCTAAACAACCCCAGCTCTCTCAGTCACTCCTCATAAGACTTGTTCTCCAGCCCCTTCACCAGCTTTGTTGCTCTTCTCTGGACTCGCTCCAGAGCCTCAACATCCTTCTTGTGGTGAGGGGCCCAGAACTGAACACAGTATTCGATGCACTCTATCATGTTTCATCTCAGTAGTCCCTCTTGTAGTTTTAATGACTGTAGTTTATTTAGTTGTTTCTTGTGCAGAGGCTATTCTGTCTACTGGCCATACAAATTTTCTATCAGACTTCTCGCTCTTCATGTGCTTGTGGGAGGGATGAGAATACCTACGAAAGTTTATGACTTTGGCAAATGGTTGCTCACAGGCTTTTGGGTGGGTTTTTTTTTCCCATATCTTTTTACATCTAATCACCCAGAGGGTATATTTCTTCATATTTTCATCACATGGTCAGAATTTCAGGTTTTTGTATGATTCCTTCACAGATGTATGTTCATTTTTGCAGTACTAAAGGGTACTGGATGCATGTGAGAATTTACCCAGGAGTCTCAAATTTTGAAGTCTAGAGCAGTATGTAGATGTTGAGGCATGAAAAACCATCTTGTCTAGCTGCTTCTTGAGCCAAGATGCAGAATTTCACCTTGAAGAATTTGAGCTCTAAAGGTGTGTTATCTGAGAAAAGTTCATAGGTATTCATGTTGCTATTAATTTCCCTGCAGTTTTGAATAGATAACTGGACATTCTAGATTGATAGTATGCTTTTGTTGTATCTGAATGGGACTTGTCAGTGCTAAACAAGATAAGAAGTGCTGTAGAGACACCCATTGCTCAACAGTCATTCTATCAGCTAAATACAGAGAAAGGCCTCAAAGAAGTTTTTTTGCTTGTCTTAGCTTACCTAGTGAAGCGTCTCACAGGAAGCTTAGTCATAATACAGGCAAAGAAGGCAGATGGTCAATGGTCAATAAGAAAATAAATTTTCATGTGGCCATGATGAATTTGCAAAGGTATGACAAAGGCAAAGAAACTTGGTGAGGAGAGTATTTTTGTCTTTAGGCTACCCTAACTATACAATAAACTATATCATGAATTTCCTATATAGTGGTTGTTACAGCAGGGCTGACAGTTTACAATACATTGAAAATGCATACTTAATAAATTAGCGATTCACTACTTTAGTTCATTTGACAGCTGTGATTCTTGTTCATTGAAATAAATAACTCTGAAAAACAATGCCTTTTTGTGTTGGTTCTGATTTGTTTCATTTTCATTATGAAAAATAGCTTGAGCTGTTTATTGTATATTCTATATCCTTTTAATACTTTTTATAGTGCCTGAGAGTAAAAGAGGAGAGGAAATTACCCTTAATTTGCCACGTTTTGTTAGTTGCCAGATATATACAAGCTTGTTGCCATGGAGATCAGTGCACAATTTGGATGCCTGACTAGCTGCTGGTAAAGGGAGCACCTTAATGGATTATCAAGTGAATATTTGGCTATATTAAATCGCTTAATGAACTACAGGGATTAGAACACATTTATTTTAGGATGCAAGGGAAGTTATTGATGTCCCAAAACCTACTCTCAGATTCCAGCAAGTACTTGTAAAAGACTTACAGCTTCTCCTTCTGTGCTCCTGTTTCATGTCATGTTCTCTCAGTACCACAAAAGAACACATACCAATTACATTCCTTGGGGAAGTGCACTGTAAAACTGAACTGAAAAGCTGATGTAAATATGAACTTAAAGCTGCATATGCTGTGGCACTTAAAGAGCAGGAATTTAGCTTGGAGTGCAATGCATAAGTGATTTGAAGTGCTGTGAAAGTACAATTTATGTGTAAACTGAAAGAATTGATTCTTGCTAATGACTGAGACTGTCAGAGACAGTATGGGGATTTCTTCCTTGCATCTTTTAAATGCTACAGCTGATTCCAGGCTTCTAGTACTGATTTTTTTCTGTGGTGAGAGGACTGAGGAACTGACAGCAAGGGACTTTTACATTTTTTTTAACTGTAAGTGTCCCCTAATATTTCTGCAATTATGAGCTAATCTCACTTTCTCTCTCCTTACATTGTGGAGATTCTTACTGAGAAGCTCGTATACAGACCTGAGAAAGGAGTAATATCCAGCTATGCTACTTCTGTCCAGTTAATTGCAGAGGCCAATTACTGGCACCACAAGAAAGTACTATAGTGAGAGTGGATCCAGGGATATATCTTTGTCTATTCAGAGCTTGGACATTTACATGGCTTCTCTCCCACACCCATCTCCTTATATAAAGAACTGTAATACTTTGTCTTATAGATACATCACAGAGGCATAAAGTGTTTTAACTGTGTAATTTTTAATTTTCTGTCTTGTATCTAGGCATTCTGAGCATATTTTCCACTTTTGCTGGGAAGCTTAATTCAGGGAAGGAAGTGATCTCGCGTTGTGTTAACTATGAATAGTGAGGGTTGAGAGAATTTGGATGGCTGAGATGTTCATGTTCTCAGGGACTGTCTTTTGCATGCACTAGGAAGGGGAAGAGACTTCTACCATCCTTTCCAACTAGACTATGTATGCACTGATTTTAAAGGAGAAGTCATATCAGAGCTGTTGTTATTGGGGATTTTTTTTTTATTATATTGCCTGTAAAATTTTTTCATCTTATCACAGTATGTTATGTTCCTCATCCTGCTAATTGGCATCATATTCAGTTATGTCAGTTTGTCCTAATCTTTGTGCCTCAGTTTGTCTGTAATGTGGATGAGTAAGCTGAGTTATGTGCTGTAGTGCTTGGCTGTATTAAAGTTCAGAGGTTTTAGTACATCTATTTTCTTTGAATGCAAAAGGTTAATTTCATTTCAGTGTAGAATGAATCTAATACTGACCTTTACAACTGGAAAAACAGATCGAATCATAGTTTAATTAACCTCCCAGCCAGGATACATATTTGAAACATACTCTAGGAACCATACATTTTAACTTACTTGAGGAAGTTTTATGAGCATCACAGTGCAAAGTGTGGACCCCTACTTGAGATGAATGAACCAGATCTTTGGTTGACCTCTATCAAGTTGACACTCTGTGAGTTTCTAGTTAAGTACCTGCTTCAGATACAAACAGCAGAGTATTGTTTATTTTCTTAAAATGGTATAACTGTAGTTGGAGTCCTTTCCAACATGGACTGCTGGAAATATGGAATTCAACAGAAGACTAAAAATCTATGAAATTTGTCATATTGAAGACTTACTGTAATGAAATGAGAGGAACTGTTGTCTATTTAGAAAATGGCAATAATGATCTGTGTGTAATGTTATTGCACATTATGTGTTGTGACTAAGAATAGCAGGATTCCTTGGTGAGAAAGCACAGAAAAGAATAGAATGGAATCACACATGCCTCATTGTTGCCTGCAGTAATGGAAAAAATGCAAAGCATAAGGTATTAACTGATATCTAAGACAGTAATTAAAATATTTCATGAATAAGAAACTAGATAATTTCATGGGTGTTTTAACAGCTAGAGCCTTTGAAGACTGACACAAATACGTAGAATATTGTGTGAAAATATTTGAGTCAATTACAGTGTCAGGACATTGCTCCCAACACATTAGTCTAATTTCTATGCAGTAATTAACAGATACAAAAAAATATAAATGTAGTCTATTCTATATTCTGGTAAGTAGTTATTTATAGCCACTGTGGGAAAGTTTGAATTATTGTCTGTCCTAATTATGCCAAGGACTTATTTTTGTTAGGCATGAAGGTCTAACTGGGAGGAATTAACAACTGCTTACAATGTATCTGCATTATAGCGAATCTAATGTCTTGTTAGAGCTGTTTCTTGTATTTTGATTTTATTTTTCTGTCTATCCATTTGTTAGTCACAACTGGAATGAGAAATTGTGCTCTAAAATCTTCCTTTGCGTAAGCTAGGGTGGCTGATTCTCTTCCCCAGGACGGTCTCTTCATTATCTGTTGTCCCCAAACTTTCTCAGTGTTCCTCTTTCCATCAGGGAGATTTCTGTTACAACACAAGTAGGAGTGATCAGTAAATGATGTGCTGTACATGTCCATCTCTCTACATACCTTTGAGACTGAATGTGTAGGTCATGTCTCTCTGGCAATAAAAGACCTGTAGAAGCCTTCTGTCATGAATATGTATGAATTGCTGGGCAAGTCTGCTGAGAGACAGAGATATATTCTGTTTCACAATTCTTTTTACTTGCATTATTTTAAATGGAAAATAGGATCAAAATTCAACCTTTTAATTAAACATTAGGGTAGCTATAAAGAAAAAAAAAAACAACAAACAAATCCTCGTATAATAGTTTCTCTCAATCTCCTGCCTGAATAAATGAATATATAGCAATAGGTACACAAGTGATTTCTAAGAATAAGCCAAATTTAATTTTAATTCCTGCAGCATCCTTCTTCTAATGAATATAGTCAGTATTTCAGAAGGTAGAGAAAAAAAAAATTGCGGCCTGAACCTTACTGTCCTATAATTTTCCAGATGTAAGTGAACCAAGAATCTAGTCTTTGTCATGGAAGCTCTTTGAAGGATTGGAGTAAATGACATATTTCTGGGTATGTGTGGTAATAAACTATGATACATTTCTGCTGATGATTTTTAATGAGAAGACTCAGTAACTTTAGAGATGCAAATCAGACAAAGCTTACCTGTAAACAAAAATGATCATTTCTGTGATAAATATCTGTGATAGTATATACAGAAACTTCACGTTAACAATGGCTTGTATTACCTTGATGGTAGATCCCATTATTTTTGAAGGATGGTGATCACTGGATCAATGCACATAGAAATAAGACTTGAGTGAATGTCAGTCTTAGTTCTGAAGCAGAGAAGTGGCTGTGGATATGTATTTTTGTCTTGAAGCTGTTTTTCCTCCAGATTTTCTATGTATTTTAGTATGAATCAGTATATCACCCCAGAAACTTTCATGTTAAGTGTGGTTGAAAAGGATTTTGATAAGGATTTTGCCATTCAAGCACTGAAGTTTGTATTTTGCTCTTTCTTATAAAGAGAAGTTGCAATGTTAAAATTTATGTTGAAAATCACAAACTACATGAGTAAACTGGTGGGTAGATAATTAAATTAAACTATAAGCCCAAAATTGTTTCATTGTTTATTAACCTCAGTTAATCTAGTATTGAGATGAACACTGGGATTTTCAAAAGAGGTAGGAAAGTTGCTGATGAATGTGTCTGTGCAATCTATGTGCATCTCAGATTCAGCTGGCATAAAAATTCTTCATATCCTCACATTTGTTATTTCTCCATTTTGATTGTAAGGTTTCAGATATGCCAAGCCTGTAGCACTGAGAGTTGTGGGTCTTTTAATCTGGGCCTGCTGACACAGAATTAAATTATTCAGTTGGTAACATTTCTGACTTTTCAGCTCTGTCTGGCAGTAGCAACACTGACCACAAGGGTTCCCTGGAGGTGTTTAAGGCAGGGTGAACGAGGTGCTGAGGGGAATGGTTTAGTGTTTGATAGGAATGGTTGGAGTCGATGATCCTGTGGGTCTCTTCCAACCTGGTTATTCTATGGTTCTATGATTCTATGATTCGTTTCTGTAATGAATTTGGAGATGCTGAGATACAGGTTTGCTGCATATTGAAAGCCAGGTGGATAATCAAATTGTGTTGTTCTTTATGCAGGTCTGTTGCCATTATTGATTTCCTTAATATTATTACTTAACATGTAGGGTTAAAGTCAAGAACTTAATTTTTCTATAGTTTTGCGGCTATTCTTGCTGCAGTTGGAGATCAGTGAGTTTAGGCTAATAGTTAATCAGATTGGTCAATGAAAGGAATCGGATACTTGGATATCCTCTAGAGGATTGAGAGAAATGCTTTTTCCTTTAAATTTCGCTTTTAGCAAAATGAATTTGTGTTAAAGGGACAAGGAAGATGTAAAACTCGTAATTAGATATAAGGTATAAAAATGCTGATATTGGAAAATACATCACATAACCAAGTAATGTTTTATAGCTGTATTGTAAGTGAGGCACTTTTTAATGTATTTAATTAATATTTTGTCTTTTGATAAATATTTGGCTGTTAGACAAGTACTTGGCTACCTAATGTCTTTCATCTCTGGTACTAACTTATTGGAATCCAGCAGGTCACAATAACAGGCAGATAACAAAGTGACCTCTCAATTCTGGCTTCTGAAACAACTCAGTTTGTCATTTCAATTAAAAAATTCCATATAATTGTACTTAACAAAGAGGAAACTAAATGCATATCAAACTATGAATTAAAAATCAGGTTTACAGGCCTTGTCTACTTTCCTTTAAAAAAAACTCCCATCCACTACTCCTTGTAACTATTTGCTGAAACTTGTATACTCACCATGAAGAATGTTTATACAAGAGAAAATGATTGCAGAGATCAGATGTTTGGGGAAACATCCTGAAGGATGACAAAAGAATGTCACTCATAAGAGGAAAATGCAAAGCATTCAGACTGATAATTGAACAGACACTGACTGGAATTCAACATGGTAAAGAAATTACTAAATCTTCAGAATCATGATTCTGTGATTCATGAATCGTGATTCTATGATTCTATGAATCACTGAGAGTCATATGAAAAATCAAAATTTCATCATGCACGGGGAGCTTTGGATAATAAATGTACTAGCTAGCATACTAAAGTTCTGTCATGCTCTAGAAGATTGAATGAAAAAAAAATTAACAAATCTTAATTGACCAGAGATGGAAGTGCTCATATATATGGTTTGTAAATGATAATAATGTGTAAATGATAGAACCATTTGATTTAAGAATGCTAGAGCAAGATTTATTTTGTTGCATTTCTGTTCGTCATAGAAGATAAAATGATAATTTAATTTCATAGTGAGGGGGTTTCTATTTCATTTTCTTGCTTGATCTTTTAAAGCCATTTAAGGAAGGTAACACTGTGAAAATAAACAAAAATTAAAGAGTTGATTTATTAGATATTTGAAACCAAGAGATGTACAGTCACATATATGTGGCACACTTATGTAGAAGTTATAAAACAAAGCTGAACTGACAGTGTTACACTAGCAATACAGATTGACAAAGCAAATACCATGGACTGCTGCATTCGTATTTCATAGGAAAAAAAGCCAGAATTTCATTCTTGTCTTCATTTTATGTAGCTGAGTACTCCCAAGAAGAAAAGTTATTTAGGTAACATTTCCAAGGCAAGATATCATGCAACAGCACTCAGACACAAAATCTCCTGTATCATATCTCTGGTAATGAATGAATGTAAATCAAGTTTTAGTGCAATCATGCAGGTTGTTTATAATTGCCTAGTCATTTATACTTGTTAGCAAACATTTAAACTTGTTAGCAAACAAGTACAAGAAGGTGGTTTTGACATGTAGAATCTATGACAAATTGTGTTATTTTCTGCTGTAACTAAAGTGCTCTGATTAATGCAGTGATATAGTAGAAATTGAACAGGCTGTAGTCAGACATGGATATAATAATAATAACAAAAAGCTTTGTTTTTTTGCAGAAGAGAAATGTCTTGGCAAATAGCAATGTAAAAACAAAGACGACATAAAGATGTTTTAGACCAAGAAATTTTTGTAAATGTGGCAAGTTAGAGCCTTGTAGTGAGTGTCAATACACACACAGTGCTCTAGTGAAAAACTAACAGTAATGAATTTATGCAGTTTCTTAAAAATAAATTGCTCTTTTAAATGCCTGTATGGATAGGGATTTTTTTTAATATGGTTCCATATTTTCATAACATGGGAAAATATTTTCCTAAGTTAATTTTTCGTTCCATCTCTATTCCTTTGTATTTGCCTTTTCTGGTTTGAGTAATTATTTTTGTAATCTTTTTTTCCTTATAATGAATATTTTTCCTCTTTGATTTTTTTCATTAATTCCATTCGAGAATAGTATTCCATCTGTCTTGATCCTACCAAGGTATGTCATTAGAGTACAGACTGTTTGTTGATTTTTTAATTATAGCCGTCTTGTGCTTTTTCCCTGTGACTTTTTAATGAGAAGATAATGCAAGTTTCACTCGTCGAATCTTTGCACCTTTTAATTTTTAGCTATGTGATCAGCTTTGGATAAAGACAGGTGTCACTTGTGTCTTGCTAGATAATTACTACTAGGAGCTATCACTTTGACAGCATTTTGATCAGTTTGATTTGTTCAAGTTCTTTTCTTGCATTCAGTGAGGTGGTCTCCTTCAGCCTCTGAACTTAATCAAATGGCTCCTCTTGGTCTGCAGCTGCAGAAGCAAATCAGAGCCACTTGCAGACCTCAATTCCTGGTTATTTTAATTGCACTAGGACAAGTTCACCTTGTTTGTAGAAAGCAGGAGGTACTAATGAGCATGACCCAATGACTGCTGCTGTTTGGGTTATTTGATGCAAGGTACTTGCTCACCTTTATATTTCAAACTTCTAAAATCCCATTCTTTTTCATTTTCAGTTTTGTTCCTTTAACCTCATTCTTATTAGTATTAGGCATTACCAGAAATAATTTTCCAATAAAAGCTTCTGGCTATCTTTTTATCTCATGATCAGTCAAGGGCAGCTATATGACACACATTGTGTGTTTACTGATTTGTGTTGAACTTATTTCCTAATTCATTATTGTTTCATTTGTTATTTTGGCAAGGATTTCTAGGAACTTTTGCTAAGAATGATATAACAAAGTAAATTCAGCTCTTTATGTGAACTATTAAAGGAATTGCATTTGTGTCAGGTGACTGTTTAGTCACCTGTTTTCTCACTGTATTCTGTGCATGCCCTTGCTGTTCTCCATGGTTGATTCAGTGCTGGATTTATTTTTTCTTTTAATGTAATGGAGTATTTCTTTCTGGTTTTAAAACAATTTTGACTTTGTACATTTGTGCAACACAGAAAAAGTAACTAAATGTTGTAACATGGAAGTTGTCAATGTAATTGCAGGTAGAAGCATCACCGTGAAGCCTTTATATTGTAACAGCAAGCATGCTATTGACTCATCTTCACCTTTGATGGAAATTGTTCTGGATCTCATTAAATTGTAATTAGCATTTTCAGCTCAAATGGATGGTGGATCAGATTCTAATATATTTGTAATGCTTATTAGCAGCTTACGCTATAAAAAACCTGCTACATTGACTCCAGTCAAACTAAGGTGGAGTAAGACACTGTATAATATTACAGGAAAGGAACCTAGCCCACTAGAGATACCAATGCAAGAAGCTGCTGTAAGTAACACAATGGTATCTGTGCCATGCAATTGGTTACATCCTTTTTTCAGTGGGAAAATGGTGAAAAAGAAAATAACAATTTTATATGTGGTGATTTAGTAATATGACTTATATGGCTGACTGTTGAATATTTGAAAGCATGAAAAAATTAGATAAAACATTAACAACATAGAAAATAATTCTATGAATAATAAAAGATAACTGTCAGTTTGTTATGAGCTTCTTTCTCAGTAATATTTTAGAGCTTAAATCTCCTTTGAATTCCTTCCTCCACATCAGTTTCCTATTACTCTAAAAGTTGTTAGGATGCTATCGCCAGCAACTGTTGCCACCAACCAGTTCCCCTGCCCCTCCTTCCCATAGAGAGAAAGGCTGTCCAAGTCTGAAATTACCAAGAGGCCGTTTGTATGCTCTACCAGCAGTAATAGTGGCATTACCTTCTTGGCATAAGTAGTCATAAATAAATATGTATAGATTTGCATTTGTTTTAATAATTTAAATCCTAACATGAGAAACTGTGAAACTGGTCTTGAATATTTAACAATTATTATTTATATATAATAATTAATATTATAACAATATCCTTGTTATATTTAACAAATCTGCACTGTAGGAGGCAGTGTTATCCTGGTTCTGAGCATTCCTGGCAAAGGTAACTAGGAAAAGAATGAATATGTTTACACATCTATACATATGAATTTATTAATATATATAGAGAGAGATAGATATTATATGTGTTTAGATATTGTGTTTGTAATGTATAGATGTGATATAGAATCATAGAATTGTAGAAACATAGTATCATAGAATGGTTTGGGTGGGAAAGGATCTTAAAGAGCATCTAGTTCCAATCCCCCTGCCATGGGCAGGGACACCTCCCACTAGACCAAGCTGCTCAAAGCCCTGGAGTATATATGAGTAATATAACCAATACATATCTTACTCTANTCCAGGCTAAACAACCCCAGTTCTCTCAGCCATTCCTCATAAGGCCTATTCTCCAGCCCCTTCACCAGCTTCATAATTTATTATTCATAATTTAATTTTATTAATAATTGCTATTTAGATTTTATTACTATTTTAATTAACAGCTGCATCTGATCACAGTCTGTAATATTCCCAGTGGACTTCTGTGAGTTGGCACTTTGAACCCAGCTGTTCTTTGGTATTCAAAAAACTCTGGGTCCTACAGTAAAATTATGCATGATGCCCAGTTATTACACTGTGTGTTTATGTGTTAGTTGATTATGGGCATCAAAGTTTTTGTTTATCAGTTAAATCAAATGCTGCCTGTTTCTGTAATATTTTATTTTTTTTATTTTCAAGTTAAGGTATTGATATAAATATTTCAAATTCACATATCTGTTTTAATAATGCTAATTCTTGCTCTGTAGATTTCCAGTGGATAACATTGCTAGTTGGGCAGGGACACCTCCAGTAGTTCCTGTGTGTTTAAAACTTTACAAGTGAAAAGGTGCTGAAAGGACACTCATGTGCTTATGCAGTGAGGGGATACTAGGTAGGAGAGGACTTCAGGCAGATAGAAATTTGTTTAGTTAGTTTGTGTTGTGCTTAGGTTTAAGATGCATTAATTTTTGTGGTATGCTGTGGTATGACTTCTAGAAAGAAATCCGTTGTAACAGTCATGTATAGCACTCTAAGCCTGAGGACAGCGTGCAGGAGTGAGAAGCAGTGTGTTGCAGTACAGGGATGCTGTTTAGCACCCACAGGCAAGAAGACAAGTGAAGTATTTTGTGCAAACTTTTTTTTGGGGGGATGAGTTGGGTGTATGTGTGTGACAGAGGTTGTTGTTTAAGATTCTCCTGTAAATTGAGATATTGTGATTAGTTCTTGATGCTGCCGTGCTCTCTTCAGGGAGATGAAGTGCTGTCTGTTAGCAAGCTGCCTGCATCAGCCCAAGTGATGCTTAGAGCTAGATCAGACGAAGGGGCAGCTAAAGGAAAGAAACCAGACAAACAGGTTGGTTAGTTTAAAATCCATGTGGCTACCCAGCAAGACATTAAATCATTATCAGTGCATATGAAAACTTAGTGCAAGTCAGAAAGCAACCAGCTATTCTACCACTTCCCTCCTCAGAATGAGAGCCTGAACTGTTTGCAGCAGTATTTAAGAATTTGTTACTACTACCCTGTTTATTTTTCTGCTTTAATAAAAATACTGAGTTTTAGCAATGTAAGTTACATTTGCAAGCTTGGAAAAACAGTATCTTTAAGCATCAGAAGGTTTAACAGGCTTGAATCTTAGGTGGTCGTTGCAAGAAAACATCAGTTAGATGGTGTTAGGTGGTAGCTCACTGACACAGAAAAATTTACATATTACTGTATTTTTAATTCTTTTAATTCCTTATTACAACCAGAGTTGGTTTCTTGGTATGATGTGTTAGGACAGGCACACATAACATCTCTCCAGAAGCAGTTTCCTGAACAAGTCAATATCTGAAATTCCACGGTATTTTTTTTTTTCATCTTCTGTCCAGAATTTATATTGAAAGTTGAATTCTGTTTTCATTTATATTCTTGTAAATGAACTATATAAATTTCCTAAGAATTCAATTTTACAATCAGAGATTGATTTTTCTCAGTATTCCAGTGGAAAAGTTATGGGGACTTTTTTTCTGTGCTATTACAGTTTTGAAAAGACATTTGACACAGATTTGCAGCATGTACCATAATAGAATAGGTGAGATCATGGTGGTTCAGGATGTCTGGAAATAAGGAGAGGCATTACAGTGTAGGTTTTGAACTGCATAATACAACATACAACCTGAAAAGCTCATACCTGTCATGGCCTGGAGGAGTCTTCAAAGGAGGCATTTTGCTGTTGTTGACTGAAGCAAAGACAGTGTGAGAATTCTAGCAAGAGATCTCTCTGAATATTTTGCTTGTACTTTGCATAAGGGCCAGAACTCTGTATGTGTAAATCTAGAAAACTCATTTAGGGAGATCAAGAGCCGTAGTTGTGGACATTAAATAATTTCTGCTGAGAAGTGCTAATTCTGAAAGACAGATGCTACTTTCCCTGAAATAATGCGTTTGGAAGAACATGATAAGATATTTCCCTGATCCACAAAAGTATTCATAGATGTTTGAATGTGTATTCCTTTGGGTATAAGCTTTCACATGTAAATTAATATTGAATGTATGGGGGAAAAAATTATTAGTGATTCTCAAGCTTGTAGGAAAAACATTTTTCAATAAAGATAGTTCCTCTTCACTTATAGTAAGAAAAGGAATAAATTATTCTTAACAATGTGAGTATTTTGTATAGATAAACCATTAAAACAGAAACACAGAGACATTCTTTGAGAACACTTTTCAAAAGAAATTTTGCCATAGCTTTTCTATTCTGTTCTTTCATTATATGATCATTCATGCAAGCTCAATGTGAACTTGAATTAGGAATTTTATCTCATTTGTGTACTATTATTTAGTGTAACATTTTGTGTTTTATTTATATATTCTTCAGGATAAAGTGCCTGAACTTGGGAAAGATGATTATATTTGTTTATTTATCCGTTTATTTATTTTCCCCAAAGCTGTAAAGCCAGCACCCTTTCTGTCAACTGAGACCATTTTATGTATGAGCTAGGACTTTGCAGAGTGAATGCTAGGAGTTTTCAGTTAGAGAGTCAGGAACTTGTAACTAAAGTGATGGAGATGTGTGGCATAATGAAAAATGGATCATGTAAAAAACCTAGAGAGCTGTAGTCAGGAAACAGGTTTTCAAAATGAATCTTAAATGGCAGTTTATTAAAAGAAAGTAAGTTAGAGTGCCAGAGTTCACTACTCTATCAGAAAATACAAAATACTTCTTTAATCCAAGTGATGAAGAATAAAGGTTGCATGCTTTTAGCAGTTATGATCCTCTTCATAATTTCTAAACACAAAAGGGGAATTAATTTCATGGGTCCATAACTTCTGTTATTTTGAGGTCAAAGCAGAGCTTCTCTGAATGTTGACCCAGAATATTGAAAGTGTATTTTCTATGGATATAAATGAAGACATTCAAACCTGTATATTTTTAATATTGTCTAGAAAGGATAAGTAGTAATTTATTTCTAAAGCTACAGTGGATAATCTATCACAGAAGTCATCTTTGAATCACAGAATACTTCACACGTCAGAAGGAATCATCTGGTTCACTTCCCTATTCAAAGCAGGGCCAACCTCAAGGACAAGATGTAATAAATGAGTCCATAACTTGAAGAATTTGTTTTTCAGTTTTTCCTGTAAGAAGAAGAAACTGACGCACAAACCTGAAGGTAAAGTCCTGAGAACTAGCCAGTGTGGTAGAATAAAATGGAGAATGATTTATGGTCAGGAATCTGAGTGAAGCAAGAGGGCAAGAGTCCATTGTACTACTTACAGCTAGTGAAGACAAAATGTAAAGATAGTTCAATATATTAATATTTGCAGCACCAAAGATTGATGATGCTGATTGAACAAAAGTATAAGCTACCTACAACCTGAAAGAAGACAGATATAGTAGGTATATGTAACAATGCCTAGGTTTGATACTATTTTCCATATGAATATGCTTACTGGAGTTGAGATTGAAACAGCTTTTTTAATGTAAAAATGGCAAAATATTCTTTTCCTGAACATTTCCTGACAAATTGCCTAAGATTTGGTGGGGTTTTTTGATCATTTTTGCCATTAGGAAACAGTTTTGTCTAGAAATTATTGGGGAATACTAATTTCTAGACTAGATATGTGTGCTAATGAAGTAGAAAATTTGTCCTTTTCTAAGTGGCTGCTTTTGTATTTTGTAGTTCTTTAAATGAAGGCTGATGAGAGATGGGTCATAGTCAAGTTGAAAGCCCTTTATGGACATGTATGCGTGTAATTATTAATTAAGTTGCATAGGCCAAAAATCTACTTTGGGTTTTGTCCCTGTGCTCCCCTGGGTATGTTATCTAATGAACTTGCACAGATGGTATCTAGTTCAACACTTTGTAGGTGAAAATCAGTCTTGTTTATATGAATAGTTCACCTGGGTGTTTGAACTTACGTTCTCAGTGCTGAGAAAAACATTTCCATGATGTCCCTAAGAAGATGAGCAGTGTTTCTGAAATACCTTTTTACCTTTTCAGTGTATACGATGCTGAACCTATTCCTGGGAAAGTATAAACACTGAAAAAATTATAGAACCACTTCCCTTCCTCTTTTGGATTACCAGAAAAAAAAATGTACTATAGAAATGTACCCATTTAACATATACTTTATTAATGGATTTCAGCCTATGATGTTGGCTTGTGTATCTGTGTTTTTTGCTTCAGCAAGAGGGAAAGGAGAGGTAGATGTTAAATTGAACTATACCTATGACTGGTTGCAATTTATTGTTTTCAGAATATTTTTAGGCAGGAAGTCATCTACAACTCTTTTAATTTTCCTGAAAGGATGAATTCAACTTTTTTAGCAGGGAGTGTAACCAGGTGGCTTTAATTATTTATCATGAAACTTTCCTCTTCATACAAGAGTTCCAGTTTTCATGAGAAGCTGTGATGATACATTAATCTTTCAATCAAAATGTTATTAAAAAAAATAAACCAACAATAATTAAATGCTAACAGTGATTTATTACAGAACTTTTTTTTCAATTTTAATAACATAATTTGTATGAATATTCTAATGGCTTATTTGTTGAGCTATCTTCCATTGTACAGTCAGTACCCAAACTGAAGAAAATGTAGAGGAAGAGCAGCTCTGTGCACCCACAATCACAAAAGGAGTACAACTTCTTCGTAGGTAGAATTGAGATGGCATAACTTTTTTCATTTTTTAACTTTTTTCTAGAATGATAAATCTCCAGGGCGTTCCACAAGTCGATCAAGTAACATTTCAAAGGTATGTGAAATCCATTACCTTAGTATTGAATTTGAAGAAAACTAAGTTTATAGAATATAATACAGTACTTTACTCCATTTAACCATATATGCATATTCTGATGTTTTCTTTATAAACATCAAATTTTAAGTTTTGCTGCAAAACAGTAAGGTTACCACGCACAAAATATAAATACACAATTGGTCATTGCTGTTACATATGTAATAATAAGTGATAAATAGCAGTTGCACTTTTTTCACCTGCTTTCCTTAACTGCTTAATGTTACATTTGCCTCAAGATAGAACTCCTGCTTGATTTTTTTCCTCCCATGTTCTACCCAAGTATTAGCAGCTGCAATGTGTAAAGCTGTGAATATGTTGACATTTTTGGTCTGAATTCTGAATTACTTTTTTTTAGGATTTATTGTTCACTGAAGCCAGAACTTTATATTTAGATGCTTTTTTAGTTTCTAGGAAATTGAGAGGGAAAACTTTAGAAAAGGGAAAACTTTAGGAAAAGGCAAAGTGTGATTTCTATTGGAGTTCTCTGGTTTTACCCCCTTTTTTTTCTGTATTTTTGGCTCAGATGTGGCTGAAAGCTACGCCAAAAAGTCACGATATACACAAGGTAGAAGATAACGAATACCAGCCTGAACCTCTACCATGTATTATGTTAGTATCTAAAAGTTAAATATTTTACATTCAGTGGAAACATGGTATCCTTAAGCCTCTTCTCCACAATGTTATTATCTTTTGGGGTACACACTTTAAAACTGTTTTCTTCTCAGAGCCATTTTATTTTTTAAAAATAATTATTTATCTGTTGGGTTCAGCTCTTACATTAAGAAGTTAAAAAAATACAGAGAAAATAATCTAGACAATATCCAGCCTGTTGTACATATGGCTGAATCTCTTCCTGACTTTCTGCCTATTTTTAGGTAGTATATAGTAATATATTTACAAACTTGATCACAGTGAATTGTATGTATTATTTTCACTGAGTTTTAAATATCTGTCTATAGTTACAATTACTGTAAATTTATGTTGGTTTGAAATTACTTTTTCTGCTTTTTTTGACACAGTTGCATGGGTTACACGGTGACAAAGCATAAGTATATTCACTGACACAAGAAATGTGACAGAGGCTAATATTTATTTTGAAGTAATTTATGGAGGAATAGGTATAAACACTATTATGTAGAAGCACATTTTAAAGTTAAGTTAAAAAGTAAGGTTTTCAGGCATGCAATTAATCTTTTTCTGGTACATAGCATCATTCATTCTTTTGGATCAGTTTTTTCTCTACAAGGCTACCTGCTAGTGAAGCTTTTCAAATTCTGAAAGACGTCTTATTAGAAATATGTTTTCCAATTTGTTGTCTGATTCAAAATGCTTTTTTTTTTTAAAAAAAAAGCAAGGTAGATATGTGTGTATAAATATATATGTATGTAAATAGAAAAGCAAACATCTGACTTTTCAGCTTAATATTGTGTGGCACAAAGTAATTGTAACAAATATTGCACCTCAAAACAAGATTGGAAGCTTTTAGGCAACGTATACTCTGTACCAAAGGCAAGAGCTGAATTCTCTGCAGTATCAGATCTTGCACACAGTAAAAATTCTTGTTGACAGAAAAATTAGAAAGTCTTTATCTAAAAATATTAATTACAGTTATCAAAACATTGTCTTTTACTGTTTTCATTCACCTGTGTGAATAAACTAAAAAGGTTCAAATCGAGTTTAATAGTTAGTATGCATTGTGTATTCCACTCTTGGTTGTATATGGGAGCTCCTGCCCCAGAGCAGAGTAAATGTCCCCTCATATCACTGGATTTTATACTACGCTATTTGAACCTGTGTTCTACTGGATCAGATAGTAGCCCAGGGGGGAAGTTGTTTCTTCAAGTGTGTCAAAAAGATTGTGCAAAGCAGCACAAAGTGGTCTGTGTGGCTAGAAGAATGGGAAGGAATCCCAGCACTGCCCCCTCCTGTACTATGCCTACACCATTTTGGTCAGTGGGTAGGAGGGAGAAGAGCATTTGCTTAAACAAATTTGCTGCTCTATCCCCATATTCTTTTCCAGCTGATTTGGGCAGTGGAACAGGCTGCCCAGGGAGGTAGTTGATTCACCTTCCCTGGAGGTGTTTCAGGCACAGGTGGACGAGGTGCTGAGGGACATGGTTTAGTGTTTGATAGGAATGGTTGGACTCGATGATCCGATGGGTCTCTTCCAACCTGGTGATTCTATGATTCTGTGATTACAGTGACCTTAGATATCACTGTTGTGGGGTAACCACTGGGTAATCGCAGGTTTTTGAAAGTAATCTGACATAATTTTGTACTCTTCCATACATGCCCAGTTCTATCTGCCTGTTTCCTGGTACTTGTGACTGACAGTCATTCATTCATTTACTTCAGCCTATAGATCAATAAATCTGACCTTCACCTCCAAGAGCAACAGCTATAGTTGGTTTTCCAAGCACAGAAAACTAGGAAAATATATTGGTGTTTGATTTCTTCTACACTTCTGGTAATAACCTGGATTTTTCCTGTAGAATCAATAAATCAACAAACAGGTCTTCCTGCCTCCTGCCCTGTTTGCATTAGGAGTGATAGATTATATTTGGGATTAATCTGTGTTTCCTATTTGTCTTGTAGGGACAAATGGGGACCCTAGTTACGGCTTTCAATATCTATCTACTATAATACATCTAAATAAAAACATAGAAATATTGTGAATATCAGGGTTTGGGTTTTTTTAATCCTTAGACTTTACTGTCTCCCACCCATTTCCCATAGTGCTCGTAGTAGAGGTAACTTTATTTTTCTTTGTAAGAAATAGTCTTGTTCTGGAGTTCAGAAATAGAATTATCTGTTTGTGTTTAACATCTAAGTAAATTGAAAACTTGATTCTGTTTCTTAGCTATTTGCTACTACTTAGTTCACTGCAGTTAAGATTTCTTTGTTAAACTTTTTTGTGTCTTTGTAAATATTTGTATAATTTAAAAGGACTGCTAGTCTGAGAAGGATCTGGTGGATTCATTTCTGTCTGCTGTGGTTGATCAGTGGAACAAATCTCATGTTTGATTTACAGTCCATAGAGCTTATACTCATATGTATTTCTGAGTCTGCCCAGTTATCTTAAAATACTTCGTGGAAGAAATGTTTCTAACACTTTGTAATTATCTTTCTGCGTGTTGATTATGACTCAAGAGCTCCTCAGAGAAGAATGCTCTCAACACTAAGATTTTAAATTTTCTGATGAGAACTTCGGGCTTATTTTCCAGTACAGAGAAACTCAGGCTTGGAACAAATTACCTGATTTTTGTTTTGGCTCAGGTGCTTCTCAGAAGCATAGAGCAGGTGTTAGTATACTTTTTATTTGCAAGTCTCTGAAGCCTTCATGTAATAAAAATCCATTGAGTTATGTCAGGAAGAATTGAGGTGTTTGGTTCAGAAAATTCAGTGTTGTAATATTCATTGGTCTAATTTAGAATATGAAAAAACAGGAGAGAAATGAAAGAAGGAACAATTGATTTTACTACATGTTTAAGCATTTTCTGCACTGATTTCTCATGTCAGTTTGGGTTCCTCTGTGTAAGATACAAATGAAAACTAAAGGCAACTGAATGTCAAAAGAGTGCCCGCTAAAGTTTTAGATGAAAAATTTATTGTTGTGAATGTATTGATTATTGATTTGAGCGTCTCAGTTTGTGATATTGAAATATATTTCACAAACTGAATATTACTTTGTCTAAAAGATATTATTCTACTTCTTGAAATTATAAAATTCTATTTATTCTCTTCCATTAAAATTGAATGTTCTTTGACGTGGATTTCAATGTTCTCTAATTTTGAATCCTCTTTCATTACAAGATGAATGTATGAAGAGTCCTGTACCACTGAAGCAGAACTCATTATCACACACTATGAATTTTTTTAACAGGTAAACATACCACCATGTCTTTGGTAGCGGTACCAACAGATACCATAATATATTTTGTCTCAGCTATTATAAGCACAAGTGATAGGTTTTATGATGGAAAAAGCATAAAGAAACTTAAAAGGGGATTGCAGTATCTCCAAGATACCTGTTCCATGACTGAATCCTAATGAGCAACCTCTTGCATTTTGCTGTAGGGGGCTCCACTGCTACAAGTTGATCCACATTTTTTGTTCTGTGGCAATTTCACACTTATCATAAATTGCAATTGTCTTCCAGATTGCTGGGATTTTTTTCGAGGAATCATGTAGCTCCATCCTTTCAAACCATAGCGTCTACGTTCTGTAATGTGCAACTGCAAGAACACTTAGAGCTTTTTTAAAAAAAAAAATCCGATAAAAAACCAAGTCTTTACTCTTGTAAAGTGTAAAATGTCAGCCTTCAAAAGTGCTGTTACAATGAATAATATCATGTATACAAAAATAGCATTAAAATATGAGTGTAAATGTTGTGTTAGTCATCTAAATTGTTCTTCTTGCTCATGAACAGAATCATTAATATTGAAGGTGAAGACTAACTTGGCACATAACTCATTATCTTTGTGTTACTGTAAAAAAAAGAGCACAAAGCAAACAAGTCAGTGAAGAGTATTTAGTTCACAAAAACTAAAGCAGTGAAAGGCAAAAAACTAGAACTATATACAGTGTCATAATGACTATTTCTGCACTTCCCCCCTGCATTAATTGTAAATGTTTGATTTCTTTGTCTAGAGAATACATCAGAATTTATTCTTTATTTACAATAAGCTTAACAGAAGTCATGACTGCACAATTTACCTAAGTCTGCGTGATATTTAAAATTCTGAATAAAGTTGCATTGAATAAGTCTCAGTTCCAGGGGCAGCCAGTAGAAAATAATGCATTTTCAATTTATTCTTTGGTACACTTGGCCTGTTTTAAACTCTTGTTTTAATGAGAGGAAATACAGACAAAAATAAGATTGTATATATGAAATAGTATGTACAATTACACAGATTCCGTTTTATTAAATCACAGTTCTTACCAAGAGCATATTTCACAGAATCACAGAA
>WAAB01004711.1:3272-14643 GCA_013389865.1 Piaya cayana | reverse complement strand
GGTTATTCTATGATTCTAATGTAGGACAGCTATGGCCATTTAGTTCAAGCTGTAAATGCCTGTTTCCCAACAGACACACAAACTACCTCATTTTGGCAACACCCATACAGACACTTTCCTGTGTTCATCACAGTTCTGCCTATTAAAGCCACTCTTCCCAAGACTGTAACAGCCGTGTACCTCGTCTGACCACCATCTCTCCTACAACATTACATGATATTACCTCTCATCCTAAGGACCTTAGTGCGAACGCACTCACAGCCACACTCACAACAGAATATTTCTAGCCTTAACGTGATTTTTCCAAACAAGGAAAAGTGATTTGTACTTCATTCTCTAACATCAGCCCCTCAAGGCAGGTTTTCACAACACCGGAACGTTGCAGGCAATCGAGATTCTCCTTCAGTTCAAACGTTGCTACAACAAGCATGAGGGATGGGAAAGACACACCAGTGCACCTGCTGGAATACCAAGGAGTGAGATGACCTTCCCATCCCATCAGATTTTGTATTCCTATTGCATAACCGTATTCCACACCTGAGTACACACGGCTACAGAGTTCAGGCAAACACATCAGCTCCCAAACGCTACCTTCGCAGCTCCTTCTCCATCATTCAAAGAGAAACCAATTCATCACTTCCTTATCCACACTGAAGTTCAGAAGGATTCATTATATTTTATAGTATTTTCAGCTAAATTAACTTTTTTCCTGTCCTTCCTGCCAGTCCTTGAGAAGACTACAGTGAATTTCTGCAAGAAACATTTGTAGGTTCCCCTTATTGTAACTAAACTAGTTTAACTCTCTTAGTGGAGCTTAACAGAACAGCTTCCCCTTTGGTTCATAAAACCCAGACAGAAGAGAAACAGGCACCCAGCACAACTGTTTGTTTTGGTTTATTTTTCCAGCCCTGAGACCTTTAAACCTACTGTAAGCAGCTTCCAAAATTATTTGCAGAGGAAGAAAAACTGCAGGAAGAGTAATTTTCTCCATCATTCTTTCCTAAAACCACAAAATCAAAACTTTCAAAAAGTCAAAACCAAAAAAAAAAACCAAATCAACCCACAAAGCCTCCCAAAAACACCCCTAACACCAAGAAAAAACTTGGTTTTAAATACATTCTGGTACCCCAAATAAAGGCTCTTTTTACCAGCCACAAGGGAATAAAATGACATTCCTCCGCTGTCTACAGGAAAGATAATTTAATTTGATGCATGTTGATAAACACTGAACAGAAATAAAAAGATGGCAGGAAGCTGTGCATTTGCTGGAAGGCAAATCCAAGGATCTGTCAGCCAAAATAAATATTAACACGTGCCCATGGACACACACAGATGCCAAGATCAGGTGCTGAATAGCGGATAAGAAGAGCCAGGTATTTCTGCATGAATTTGAGAGAAAGATTTCTTAAGTACAGGTTAAATCCCAGGATTTGAGGTGCTCTGCATAGCAAGGGGTATCCAAGAGTTAAAATTCAGCAACAAGACATAAGCCAAATCCATCCAAAACACAGTGGTTTTAGCAAATGTGACACAGTTGGCATCGCTAAACCAAAAACCTGAAACACGGATTTTCTTGCTGTTTGCTGTAGGAAAGTACCACCCTGGTAAGAGGGACCACAAACCAGAGCAACACATAGTTCTGCTTCAAACCCTTAATTACACCCTGGAAAAACAAGCAGGAGAGCTGCCTGCTGGAAGACCTCGGGTCAACCTGCACTGGAGGGGAGAGGGAGAAGGAAAGGAAACAAAACAGGCGACTGATAAGATCGGACGAAGAATCTGAAGCGACTCCAGCTTTCAGCCTAATAAAGAACAGCTTTAAAAGCGACCCTGAGCAGAGCGAGTAGGCACCGAGGTTCAGCCCAGAGGTCACACTACAAAACCAGCCTTAAACTCTGCAGCTGAAAGGAATGTAAATTAATGTCCTTATTCCCCTGTCTGCTGCTGGGATTGAAGGTGCAGTAGCAAAGGGACAAGGTGCAACTAGGATTCATTTTTCAGAAGCAAACCAAGTGAGCAGTAACTAGATCCAGTTCAGCTAAGCGCAGAGTAGGGCCAGAGGAGACCATGAAGACGATCCAAGGACTGGAACAACTCCCATACGGAGACAGGTTGGGAGAGTTGGGGTTGTTCAGCCTGGACAATAGAAGTCTGCAGGCAGACCTTAAAGCAGCTTCCAGCACTGAAAGGAGCTCTAGGAAAGCTGAAGACAGACCTTTTGGCAGAGCCTGTTGCAACAGGATGAGGAGTAATGGTTTTAAACTAGAGAGGGCAGATTTAGACTGGACATAAGGAAGAAATTTTTTACACTGAGGGTGATGAAACAGTGGCACAGGTCACCCAGAGAGGAGGTAGAATCTCCATTCCTGGTACATTCAAGACCAGGTTGGACAGTGTCCTGAGCAACCTCATCTCGATGAAGATGTCCCTGCTCATTGCTGGAGGGTTGGACTGGATAAGCTTTAAAGGTCCTTTTCAATCCAAACCATTCTGTGAGTTTATAATCTGCCAAAATCCATTTAAGCTACTAAAAAGTACAAAATTTTTTTATTTCAAAAATCAAAAGTATCACCATAAATCAGTGAGCTTCCCAGTCTCAAAGGATTTAATCTTTCTGGAGGAACTAGCAAAAGGACATGACTCTTCAATGAGGAGAGATGCTTCCACCTGTACAACACACTTGGGAAAGGGCCAGTGGTCCCAGAAATGCAAGCAGATGGCAGCAATGCTTGCAGCAGAACAAAAATAAACACCTTCCCTGTCTTAAACACATCAGCAGCTCCTCTGAGAAATGTCAGCAAAGGCATTAAGTCCCATGGCCTCCCAAAGTACACATTTTCTAACGTCTAACTGTTTAGAGAATTACTCTAACAAGAAACAAGTCTAAGGCCTTGCTCCCAATTCAGCACTTTTTGATAACAAAGCCAGGTCCCTCTACCTTGTCTTCTGCTTCAAGTTTATTGTTTAAGGTTTGGTTAGACTTTTTTTTCAACAATCCATAGGTAAAAACATTCATTCCTTTGAGATCTGTTCAGGGTAACCTGACAATATTAATCATGTTTACCTCGATACTACGAGAGCTACTGAATATTTTCCATTCTCTTACTATGTAATTAAGCCTCCAGTATGCTACGAATTTTTAGCTCACCCCTGTTGTTTTATGCTGGATAACAGGCTTCACTTTGTCCTCATTCCACACCTTACACTCATTTAACTTGGTAAAGTACATGCTTCACAAAAGAAGTGGTCCTTTCTTAAAACTGAAGCTACTCAAATTCAACGATTATTGCAGAATCACACAGAATCACCGGGTTGGAAGAGACCCATCGGATCGAGTCCAACCATTCCCATCAAACACTAAACCATGTCCCTCAGGACCTCGTCCACTCGGGCCTTAAACACCTCCAGGGAAGGTGAATCAACCGCCTCCCTGGGCAGACTGTTCCAGCACCCAATGACCCTTTCCGTAAAAAACTTCCTCCTGATCTCCAGCCTAAATCTCCCCTGGTGGAGCTTGAGGCTATACCCCCTCGTCCTGTCCCCTGTCACTTGGGAGAAGAGGCCAGCTCCCTCCTCTCTACAACCTCCTNGTGGTCCTTTCTTAAAACTGAAGCTACTCAAATTCAACGATTATGGCAGAAGGGAAGGGTAACTCCACCAGGAGTTCGTTATAACCTTAAAACCATGAGGAACATCACACTTAAATTCAAATATCAAACAGGAAAATATCCCCACAGATGATGGTACAAACTCAGGAAGAAGTGCTGATAAGCCAAGAACAATTTCAGGATGGCGAGGAGAAGAACATGTTACCTCAAGCCAAAATTCTATATAGAACAACCCAGCCCAGGTGAAGCCATACATAGAATGGTTTGGTTTGGAAGGGATCTTCACAGGACATCCAGTCCAGCCCCACTGCAGAAGTGGGGACACCTCCCACTAGACCAGGTTGCTCAGAGCTCCATCCATACATCTGGGTCACAAAATCTAGTGCTGGTCAAGTTGCTATCAAATAAGAAACAGAAACCCCCGTTCTTGCACAGAAGTTCAAGTGACGTAAAACAGCAGTAAAGAAAAACTTAATATACAAAGATTTTGCTCAGTTATTCCCTGTACTCAAGAATGCAATTCAGCAGTTTACACAGTTGTTATTCCTGCCACACTTGCTTCTCTGCCCAGCACCTTATAGAAGGTGCAATCACAACTACACAAAGAGGCAGCATTTTCATTGCATAATACTTTAAATTACACTTCTTTTTACAGCATTAAAACCCAAAGATGACTGCCTTTACATGTGAGGGATCTAGGAATCCATAGAACAGGCAAAACAGCCAGAAGGCAAATGCTTCTAAGAAGTAGGTCACTCCTGCTGCTTCAGAATTATTTACAATCCCCAAACACCACGTTACAAACACAGTTAGCGTTAACCACAGGTATTACAAGCAAACCAAGCACACATGCTTAAAGATGGGAAACTAAATTTTCCATTTCAGAAGTCGTTCTCAAATAATCTATACCCTCAAATAATAGATACTGACTCCAAACAACCACCTTTCTTAAAACCTAAGTGCTATTATGGTAGAGCAGTGCATGGTCCATTTAAGCAAAACCTCAGTTAAATGGGGTGCAGTTGTCAGAAGTGCCATATAGAAAACACCCAGGTGTGTCGCATGAGGATTTGCACTCGTGTGCTTTGGGAAGCACATATTGGGTCTCACGAAAAGCTTGCATTTGACTACTTTCCACTGCTTTTTAGACAGGAAAAAAAGAGAATACTCCCAAACTTCTGATCCACAGTAGGCCAGACACTTCTCCAGCTCCACATCAGCTCCTGCTAACTTGCACGAGCTCTTCTGGGACACCAGCAGCAGCATCTGTAAGACTGAGCATTTGCCACAAGACATTGCATTCTGTTTTCCCACAGTAATGCCAACAGCATCCTGGCTCGTACCAGGAACAGCATGGCCAGCAGGACCAGGGAAACCATCCTTCCCCTGCACTCAGCATTAAAGAGGTTCAATAAGAGGCTGAGGGAACTGGGGTTGCTTAGCCTGGAGAAAAGAAGGCTGAGAGGAGACCTTATCACTGTCTACAACTGCCTGAAAGGAGGTTGTAGCAAGACGGGTGGTGGTCTCTTCTCCCATGTAACCAGAGATAGGATGAGAGGGAACAGCGTAAAGTTCTGCCAGTGGAGGTTTAAATCAGGAAAACTTTCTGAACAGAAAGGGTTCTCAGGCACTGGAAGGGGCTGCCCAGAGAACTGATTGAGTCACCATCCCTACAGGTGTTTAAAAGACAGGGGACAAGGTGCTCAGGCATACGGTTTAGTAGTGGACAGGTATGGTTGGAATTAATCTCAGAGATCTTTTTGAACCAAACAACTTTATGATTCTATTAATTCCCTGTTTAGGAATACTGAAAAGCCAGAAAAACTAAACGACGAAAGCCAGTCCTCACGAACATGATATTTAGAGTAGGCCTCCAATAACGCTGTCGTGGAATATTCAGCTTTACTCCGAGGCCAGCTGTCCCCTTCGTAGCCTTCACATCAGAGCGCACTTCAAGCGGATACTCTCCAAA
Organism: Piaya cayana; assembly: GCA_013389865.1. Taxonomy (NCBI): domain Eukaryota; kingdom Metazoa; phylum Chordata; class Aves; order Cuculiformes; family Coccyzidae; genus Piaya; species Piaya cayana. Next base: position 9,063 of record WAAB01004711.1, on the reverse strand, counting down.
CCAACAAATTGAGGTCAACCCACAACAGAAACGTGACTTCCTAATATTTCATTCAGCTGGCAAACTAAAATGCTTCTGCAGCTGTAATCGTCTTTGGGGCTCATGTATAACCTTTCACTTCCCAGTTGAGAACTCGTATCTTCTTTCAGGACACAGTAACATCAGCGGGGGAAAAACATGTCACCAGTACCACTTATCCTGAACAGGACATGTACATGGCTTTACCTGAAATGACCTTTCTTACCACACTCAGCTGGGCACACCAGATGGGATTTAAATACAACATTCCCTCCATCCTAATACTACTTAAGCGTTTCCCGCTGTGGTGTAAGGGATGAATTAGTACCTGCCACACAACAAAGGAAACATGGTTCAGACCAATCCCTTCCTGAAATTATTTTAAGTGTAAAAATACCCCCCTAAGGTCAGGTAGAAAACAACATGTGACAGAGCCAGCTCACAATAAGAGTTAAAAACAAGATCCCTCATCACTTTAATTAGTGACAGTAAACAAAGTGAAAACTCTATGGGTGGCACCAACATATTTTTCATGACTAATATTAAATCTGGCAACTATATAACTAATATTAAACCTGGTAACTTGGCCCCCAGTGCTTTAGTAAGAGAAATCCATGCTGGAGTCCTGGATATTGAAGGAACCAGTTTAAGGTCCTTCTGTGTCTCAGTCCACGCGGGACAGACAGAAACCATCCTGATACTCAGTTCCTTCCCCTGCAACATTGCTCACAAGAGCAGGTGGGTGGCAGAAAGGGAGGCTCTCCCTTTGCCTTGCTCCCAAGAGCTGTAATGACAACTCGGGAGGTGAATATTCTACTTCAAATAAATCAGCATAAGTTATAGGAGCTTGCACTTAGCAGAAAAGGTTCAATGGCAACGCAGGCATCATAGAGCAGCAATTCTGTCACTTCACCCAACAGGCTTGAGTTACCCAAAAACATTGGCACCTAGTTGCTTTCTAATAAGATTTACCTCTGAAGCACGTCATGCTGCTAACAGACCTACACAAAAAAATCAAGTCCTAATCCTCTGCTACGTATGGATATAGAATCATAGAATCACCAGGTTGGAGAAGACCCATCAGATCATTGAGTCCAACCATTCCTATCAAACACTAAACCACGTCCCTCAGCACCTCGTCTACCCGTGCCTTAAACATCTCCAGGGAAGGTGAATCAACCACCTCCCTGGGCAGCCTCTGCCAGTGCCCAATGACCCCTTCCATTATTTTTTTTTTCCTAATTTTCAGTCTAAATCTCCCCTGGCAGAGTTTGAGGCCATTAAAACAAACGTGAACATTTCTGCTCTCTTAGCATCACAAGCCCCTCACACTCGCGCAGCACCACTCATCTGAGATGAGGGACAAGGAAAGAGAGAGCACAGGGCACTCATGTTAGTACAGAAAACAATTTCACAGCTCAGTCAAACACTGTCTTACTGAAACCACACCAACAAGCTACACAGAGGTAGTAACGCTGTANCAAACTAGATGGCCAGAAGTCAATTGTCTTGTGCTACATTTGAAGTTTCATGAACAAAATTCATGCCAGCTTTCACCACAGCCTTAACACAATTCTGCTTCAGTTCTCCCAGTTCCACTACATGCATGTATTTTATAGGACAACTGCTCTGTAGGCACAGCTCTGTGTTCAATTTACAGACCCCTTCCAAGTCCCTAAAATTATTGGTTTAGCCTTAGCTAAAATACCAATGTATTCAATCACCACTTATCTCTTAGAAGCAAAATTTATTTTCGTCATTAACTGAACCAGAAATCATTTGCTTAAAACGTGTCCATCAATTTTTAAACTCTGGTTTTCTAAGAGTGAGAACGTGAGCTGAAAGGGCTTGTATCTTTTTGACGTGAAGGCACGTGAAAATAGACATAAAACGCCTGGCGTATTATAAAGCCAGGTGTCCAATTTTTCTCTTAATGGCTGGAGGCAAAGAGGGAAAATAGCTTTGACCCACTTCTGCAGAAACCCATCTGACCACTCCATGTTAAGCTCCCACGAAAACAGAACACGTTCCTATTCTCTTAATTCATTCTCTACAGAAAACAGCTGAACCAAAGGGATTTTTAGCTCTCTTCACTTGCCATATAGGCTTGTAAAAGTTATCGCTGGTAAAAAACAAAAATATTTTTACGTAAATATTATTATTTTAATACAAAAAGTACAATATCATGGGTCTTACTGGAAAAGCATGGAAGGAAGAAAAACAAGAATAAACACACATCTGTTTCTCAGATCCGATCTTTCCCATAACAGGAGTGCCTGTGTCATTCCCACCAGGGTTACTTTGCTGCAGAAGCAACACTTACAGTGAATAATCATCAGCACTCCTACGGAATACTGATAAATGCTTCTGAGAATATAGAAGCTCACCAGGACCATGGAATTGTAAGAATAAAGGCAAGTTATTTACATATATTGAGCTCTCCTTCACATCCAGCTTTGTCTTTATTATTAAAGCAACCCCATCCCCCCAGCACAGCTTTTCCTATTACAACAGCAAATCCAAGAACCTAGCTGCATCCAGATAACAAATCAGCTCATTGGGTATTTCCACATTTGAGAAAAACAGAAGAGCTCCTCATAGCACAGGTCAATCAGACATATCAAGCCCATTTTTCTCTTGCAAGCTACAGAGAGGAAAAGAGTCCTTTCAAATAGCTTGCATTTCACAAGACCATAGAACAGTTTGGGGTGAAAGGAACCTTAAAGATCATCCAAGTTCCACCCCCCGGCCACAAACAGGGACACTTCTCACTGGATCAGGTTGCTCAAAGCCTCCAACCTGGCCTGGAACACCTCCAGTGATGGGAGAGCCACGACTCCTCTGGACAACCTCTAACAAACCTATTCTTCTCTCACTCCTGGAAGGTTGCAGACACTTACCCGTGCCCTGCAAGCACACTGCGATAGATCAAGACTGTACGGAAAGCCTGGAGCAAGGGAAAGGACCATAGAGAAAGCAGCAACCAAAAAAAAAATCCCTGTAAGCACCAAAACAACCTGTGGGCAGAGACAGTGCAAACTGAAGTTACACATATACTAAAGTTCGCAGCAGAGCAGAAGCATAACACCACAAGAGCATCTATCAGATCACTTCTGACCTTTCCGTAATCGAGGAACACCAAAATGCACAAAGCAGGGGATAATTACTCATCAGAAGTTCAGAAAAAAACCAACTCTCTTATCCCTTAGGCACTGTGCATTTTAAACATTCTGGAAGGGAAAAACATGGACCCCATCTTTAATCCCCTCAGCAGATCCATGCGCAGAGACTGACAGGCCAAGCGTCAACAGCACCAGATGGGATCAGGTTCAGCAGAAGCCACAGTCATATGCTAATTTGCTATTAATTACAGAAGCTGTCAGGACTCCTGCAGTCCTGTGCACTAAGGGAGGGCGCCGCTGAACAGTCCCTGTGGAAGATTTTTAGCCAGTAACAGCTTTTGACGAAATATTTAATATTTAGTGACCACAACTGGGTGAGAATCAACCATAACCATGACCATGTCCAGAATCACAGAATAGTTTTGGCTGGAATGGACCAGGCTGCTTAAAGCCACATCCAACTCAGCCTTGAACACCTCCAGGGATGGGGCAACCACAACTTCTGAGGGTAACCTGGGCCAGGGCCTACCCACCCTCACAGGAAAACTTTTCTTACCAATATCTAATCAAAATCTCCCTGCTTTCAGCTTAGATCTGTTACCTTTCACTTGTTATTTTACACACAAAATCTGGCATTTAGAACTGGAAAAGCACACAAGGCATCAGCACAAGGGCTAAACTCAGTCCTTACTGCTTTAGGGTTGGATGTTTACCGTGACCTGTTCCCCAAATAATCCTTCCTTACATCAGTCTCTTTTATAAATTTTCAGACTGCTGACTTGAAAGCTCAAGAGTACCAACAGATTTCGGGCCTATGTTGTTACTCATCACTTTTCTTGCATGCAAACAGCTAAGAAAAATCATACCAACAGGTGAAAACAAATGTTTACTTCCTAAGTTCTTACCTCAGCATCCTATCCGTTCTGGAACATAGCACAAATTATTTTAGCTGTCCTGAAAGTCTGCCTAAAGCAAGGACCAACGCTCCACACCCCTAAAAGTTTAACAGGTGTGTAAATAGCTGCAAGTTGCTTCCATCACCAGTCTTGTGACCCTCTGAAGGTACAGAGGGACCAATCTCTTTCCACATATCCGTCACCGTCTTACCCTTCAAGGAGAGTTTCTATACAGGTTCTGTAGGAGTATGTTGTCAGTGAAAGCATCGTTAAGATTCACACCCCTATATAACTCAATTCCTAGAGATTTTAACCCAGGGGTGGTAGTCATTTGTCCTTTCAAATCACACCAGCCAATGCTGCTCGGAGGTGGGGCAGACACCAAAAAGAGACATCAAGAAAGTAAGAAAACAGCTAGAAAACTTAAGGAATTTCCTTCCCCTCAACACACAAATCCTATTAGCTGCTAAGTACTTGTCAGCATGAACGACTAACAGCAAAGAATATTCATATATCATCTGGAAAGAGCCAAGCCCTTGAGATCTCATTATCAGAACCCAGTGCCCCAGCTGACATGAATTATTTACTGCAAACCAGTGCTTTTGATTACACACACGCATTACATGCAGAAGGTGCATCTGTGCCCCAGTTTTACAACCACCACGTGGAAACAAAGCCAGAACCTGAGCTGAAATATAACACCCATTCCATAAACCAAGACGATGCACTAGGCTGAAAGTTGAAGTTTACCCAACACATGTGATAGGACACAGATGTTTTCAATACAACCTGAAGGCCAATGACAGGAGGCTGGAAAACAGAGCATTTTATTCCTTTCCTTTTGACACATTGACAGAAAGAATTCATGGCCTTAATCACATGCACTCAAAGCACAAGGTATTTCATTTAGTTTACCTGAATACACAGGGAGACTTAAACATCAAAATACACTTGTTCTCTTTATGTTCATCTGGTTTAGGCCTGTTTCTACCCTCTACAGTGCGATTCCAGAAGAAAAGCCATTACCCATCTGGGAGATGCACTGACAGCTTGTGGACTGTAGCATCGGATCGCTGACAGTGCAACTTCCCCCATCTTTTCTCCTCCTTCCCCATCAGAAAGCAGCTGTAAGTGGGCTGCCAGACCACAGTTTCATTAGAGTGAAACCTTGCTTGTCTCCCTCAGACCACACCACACGCTAAGGTTCATTGGTTGCTTCCATTCCATTAACGCCACCGAAGCCAACAGATGTCCTCACACAGCATCCTCATGCCTACGGCAGCCACCAAGGCAACTGCCAAATGGGCACGTGGAATCTTCCATTTCAGTATTAAATCCAGTCTGAAACTTATAAAGAACCATTATATTCATGTAACAGAATTAAGAATGTTTTAACACTGGTCTGAAAAACAATCCAAGTACATATGAATGTAATGGTCATTCCCAAATGAAAAATGAATGATTATCACATCAATATTGAGATGCTCATTCCCAACACCTTGTTTGGCTGATTTAAGACACTACAAGTCAGAAACAGTGTGACCAGCAGGTCCAGAGAGGTTCTTCTCCCTCTGTACTCCACACTGGTGAGACCGCTCCTTGAATACTGTGTGCAGTTGTGGGCCCCTCACCACAAGAAGGATGTTGAGGCTCTGGAGCGAGTCCAGAGAAGAGCAACAAAGCTGGTGAAGGGGCTGGAGAACAGGACCTATGAGGAACGGCTGAGAGAGCTGGGGTTGTTTAGCCTGGAGAAGA
>WAAB01004710.1:10545-53580 GCA_013389865.1 Piaya cayana | reverse complement strand
TTGCGTGTGGTGTGGTGGGTGGTATTGCTTTTAATTTGAGATAAACAACAAAGATGCATTGTAGAAAGAATGCATGTGCTTTAATCACTTTTTTGCCTTGCAATGTAGTTGGGGATATATGTAGCATTCATAATTAGTAGAGAAACAGATGGCGAAAGCTTGGTTTAAAACCGAGCATCCACCAAGTGATCATGTGCTGCTGCAAGCTTATTTGGGAAACGGTTTGCTGTGTTCCCTTGGATAGTGCTCTAATACAGTGCTGCAGGAGTAAAGTAGGAACAGTGTTTGTAACAGTTGGTGTAATTCAGTGTCTAGGATGTATAAAGCGTGGAAAGCATCTAACCTTTCAGAACATCTGGATCCTAGTGCCTCATGCTGCACAAGGATTTATTGTCCAGCATAGCTGAAACCTTTTCTTTATGTGTTCATGCGTAGGGTATGTGTCATATATAGGGTAAGTCAGTAAGATTTCTCCTTTCCCCTGTTCTTATTTCTGCACAGAAAAGAAACAATTCTGTTCTCTGCTCAGATTCTGATCAGTATTGTGCTGTAGCCCATTTTTTTTTTTAATAACAAAACAAATCAAAAAAGCCTATATATATTTTCCTTGTATGCTTCCAATGTTACCATTGTGCTGCAGTTTTTCAAAGCTAGAAAACATGAGAGGATTTTGTCAGCATTTCACCATGACACTTGTTTCACATAGAAAGCCAGAGGGCAAAACAAAGTGGTTTCTTTTGGTCCATGTAATCTTTTTTAGAAAGCAGTGGTAGCCCTGCAGGCACAATCACCAGGATTCGTGTGAGGTAATGTTCAGAACATTGAGATCTTGGATGTAAAGGCTGATTGATCAGTTGCATGATTCCATCCTCCAAATTCGAAACTTAAAAATATTTGATTTCGAGGAGAGGCAGGAGCATGGAGAAGAACAGAAGGTTACTAAGGAGACAAATAACCTAAATATGTTTTTCATCAATAAAGTAAAAATGTGGCGTTCTTTATCCCAAAAGAGCTGGATGGATTATTGCAACCATCCAATCTAGTCAAGATTGCATTTTCTCTTTTTCTTTTTTTCCCTTTCTTAAAAGATAAATGAACTCACGTTGAGATGTTCATCTCTGTGAGATGACCTGTATTTACCTTTCAAGTCACAGTGAATTGGGTTTTCTCTTAGTCTGTGAAACTATTTTATATCACTCCTTCTTCATGCGGGCTCTGCGGATACAGACGTAAAATATTTCTGCGAAAACAGTCGTGCCATTCCTACTATGTATGGAATTTTTTGGGTGGTATCTGTAATAGCCAGTGAAATGATATTTGATAGTTCAGCATATGGAGAAAAACAGGAGATATAAATTTAAATACATTGTGAATTGTGTTTTCTTTTTCCAATCATAAACTCCCTGTATCTCCTCACAAAAGCATTTTACAGAATAAACATGTAGTTTTGTGTTTGCCTAGGCATCTCCCTAATCTCCAATTTTCATGTGAAACTGGCTTAAAAATTTTCCAGTCTGAAAATTAAACTCTCCAACTGTGCCAGCTTCTTCACTGACGAGATTGAATGAATTGTTTATCCTTATTCAGTTCAATTGACAGGTTTTCTTTTTAATTCTTGAATGTATTTAGATCATAATCTGTTTAGATATTGGTGTAGAAACGCTTCTGTGTGTTTGATCATGCAGTAGCCAGCTCGCTGGGGAGTGTCATCTTTGCAAGGGCTGCTGACCAATCCAAATGTTATCATATAAATAATTAATCTTTATTACCAACTGATGTGGCCAGTAGTAGAACTAGATTAAACTGTGCCCGTATGAGGTCTTTTCTTGTTGACAATCTCTGCCTTCGCAGTGTGCTCCTCTTGTTAAGAGTGTTTTGCTTAGATCAGAAACAAACTTCAGGTAAGTTTATTGAATGAACAGCACTTGCACAGTTCTGACTTCTCCTGGGCCCTGTGTACTTTCTCTTTCCTCTCGCATACGTCACAAACCCAGTTCGCCTTCAGGAATAGCCCTTACTAAGTTAGCTGAAATAATTTCAGTTTGGTATTGAATGAAGTCTTTTCAATTTAGAGGTTATCAAGAGTGTCACAAACGTTACATTCTTGGGTAACAGAATTCCAGTCATGTTAGTATTTGGCTACAAGAGCTACTAAAGGAATATAAAACTTAAGTTGTCCCTAACAAGCCTGAGCTGCTTAAAACTTTAGTCAGAAAGAGTTCCTTCACTGAGAGTTTTCAGAAGTTATTTAGAATATTACAACCACTTAAGCCAACAGGTTCATGAGACATAGGAACTTTGCCTAGAAGTGCTCTACTCTCTCCCTCATCTTTGGCAGTAAGGTGGAGAATTTTTAAGATGTCTGTTCTCATAGTTTTTCCTGAATGTCACATCAACGGCTCTTGGTTGCAGCATGTTCATGGGTTCAGGAGCAGATGTTTCTTAATTGCTCAAGTGTGGAATAGCAAGATAAAGTGACTTATCACCCAGAATCTGAAGTTACTGCAGCTGTACTACTTGCAACTGCCTTGAAAAGCTGAAGAATTCCATAGTGTTCCCTGTAATGATCAGGCTGTGCAGTTACCTGCTGAGTTGCAGAATTGATCCTTTCAAGTTAGACTATAACTGACACTAATATGACTGCGCAAAAATCTGAGGAAGGAATGAAGACCACCTAGCCCGCTCTCCCAGCACTACTGGCACAGTAATCCCAGTGAGTGTTTACTGAGTGGCTGCAGAGACTTTGAGAGAACATGAGGAATTTAGGGCACGAAGGCACAGAGAGTTGGTGACTTGATTTGTTTTTATTAAAGCATCATTAAATTACTCAGCAGTCGAACATGAAAAATATAGAAAGCCACATGAAATCCAATGACAGGGGGTAAACAACTCATTACCAATTTTGAGGAGTGGCAGGAAGGAAAATACAATTGGATTTTGTACAGCAGATTTTCATTTGCTGCTGAAGGGAATGTTTCTTTTTGAGGAAGGGAGAATGCAAATTGTTGCTCAGTTTTGTTCCAGAACTCCATTTATAGAATGAATTCCTGATTTGGAGGAATGGCTACCTTCCTGAGCTTTCTAGCAAGGCTGATGTGGTATTAACTCAAACCATGTAGCATTTACACCCTGCTGTGATCATACAACTCTTTCTCCTCCCAACTCCTTTACATATGTCAGCAGCAGCGCTACGCCTTGGCCTGCTTGATATTTCTGAGCACCACAAATCCTTTTTTGCTGGGGCTGCACACAGAGACCATGCACAGAGGAGATGGATAGTGATTCCTTTATATTCCTGCATAGAACACACCAAGTACTTAGCTTTTCATCCATGTCTTCCAGTTCATCACTCCTTGTACATCTGACACCGATTTCAATTCTGTGCTTAGTTAAGGGCACTTCTATTATCTTTTGCCTTCACATGCACGCAGTATGCAAATAAGAAAAGCTAGAGCGCTACGTGAATAGCTCCTCCTTATTTCAGCCTCATTGTTTGTCTTACATAAATAGTTTTATTTTTACTCTCAGCTTTCAGTTCTGAAAAGCAAAGCGAAATAGATGGATTTTTAATCTCTAAAGTCTTGCTTGTATCCTACTGAATATAAGAAAAAGGAGGCTGTTTTCCAGTGATAAACCTTAGATCGTGCTGCAAAAAAATCATGGTAAATTCCCAAAAGTGAAGCAGTGGGAGCTATCGCTGTAAATTAGATAATGAAAACAATAAGAAAATGCCAGACTGTACGTCATGGCCAGCCACACTTAACAAATGAAATGGCAAACTACCAGATAGCTTTAAAAAGAATATCCAACTGATGCTGCTTTTATTCCTATACAGCTGGCAAGGCTCCTAGGTGGGTGCCTGAGAGAGCGTTGAGGCTTTGCCTGGGTGTGACAGTGCGTAGATGGTCAAGGCCACTAAATCATTTGGCACTTCCAACAATTATATCCCAGCAGGGCACTGGGATTTTTGCTCGTCTCCATCAAGCAGGATGACTGCTCTGGGAGAGTAANTTATATCCCAGCAGGGCACTGGGACTTTTGCTCGTCTCCTAATGTGCTTGAAACTTGAGTGGAAAGGATCCAGTGGCATTTTCAAGTATTTCAGAAGTTCGGACAGTACCAAGTGCTGGTGCCTCTGTTACTGATATTCTGAGGGGAAAAAAAAAACCCATGAAATTTAAACAAAACAAGCAAGCAGCTGAGATTAAAACTGGCTCTGCAGATTGTTTGCCTGAAAATTATTCACACTCAGAAGCAATTAATTCAAACTTTTGTCTAAAATGCAGAGTTTCAAGCCTAAATATAAGCCTGTTTGGGTAAGTTTTACTGTTTATTCTCATTGAAAAATCTGTAGTATTTTTCATTAAAATGTTTCAGGGATCCGCGTGCACATTTTATAAAGATGTCATCTGTAGAGTGACTCTGCCTTGTTCTCTAAAAGCTTTTTTTGCCATCAAAGAAATACTCAGGAGCAAAACAAGCTGCTTTTGTTACCGTTGCCCTTAGTATCCGCTATTCTATGGTTCTATGATTTTTGTTTTGGTTTCCTCTCAGAATTAGCTGCTGTTCCTTTGCTGTACTTCGCAGTGAGTCAGGCTATGAGGGAATCCCTTGTAATTTATTGAACTCTCCTATGGAAATAACAGACTGTGATAACAGAGGCCAAATGTTCATGATTTTTGGAGATACGAATTTTAATGTGATACTAGACCTGAGAAGAGTCTTTGATAATGGAAATTGGACGTTTTGTACCTATGTGATCTAGAGAAGGCAAAACCAGCTAACTGGCCGTTATTTTTCTTTCTGATGATGAGTTCTTCAATTGTCCACCTGACCAGCTAGTCCCTTGCATCATTTGAACAGCCTTTAAACCTGCAGTAGCTTCTGGGGAGGAAGAACAGTGTCTGCCAAGAGTCTAGATTCTTCAATAATTAATAATCCAGTAGGTAATGATGTTTCAGAGAGATCAAAACTGTGAGACTCAGCAGCCCTTTTCAAAAAGGGACTTGACTCTTGGCCTTTACTTAAGACTTGACTGAGCGCCTATGGTGTCACTGTTTTCAAGGTAAATTCTTTCTGTTCTTCAGGGCTTCTTGCTTTGTCTCCACATTCCCTGGAAGCCATTAATTCTTATTTATCTTTGAAGCCGAGTTGAAGTCAGACCTCAGCTCTCAAGGAAAGAAAGCAATTTAAAGGATTTCTCATAAAAATGTTGTTACCAAGGCATACTTAAAAATAAACTGCTTCTCGCCTTCCCTTCTTTCTAGAGTGAGCTGAGAGGACAAGACCAGTTGAATCATCCGTCTGAGTCATGCAAACAGCTGTCATTGTTAGATGTAAAGATGAACTAAAAAGATTTCATTTGCTTGGGAGTATTTTTATACTTGACTCACTTGCCCAGTCAACGGGAGAGGGTTTTGGTTTTTTTTTCCTTTTTGTCTCCTTTCACATGGAAAATTACAATGAAGCCGTGTGTTGTAGTAATGGCCATAAACTCTGCTGCTGGAAAAGCTTTACAGAAATCTTGCACCTCAGAGCACCTCTCATCCTGAAAATCTTTTTTTTTTTTAACACTTGTGCAGAAGCTCTGGGAGGATGTGCAGACACTCACGCGATCCTCCCCTCAGAACACCAGGACCTGTGCAAATACCTTCTTCTTTTGCATCTGCACTGTAAATATGGACCATGCTTACCCTGACATCTAACATGCGACCCTCAGATTAATGTTGGGGTTTTATTCCCTTGCCTTTCACCATCTCTTTTCTTGTTCTCTATTGTTTTATATTTCTACATCTCTTTTAGTTGATTCTGCAGCTCCTTCTTTACTTTGCACTTCACTCTAGTTGTATTTTTCTTCCCTCTATCATCTCTGTTGTCCATCCTCATGATGCTACTTCAGAGTCCTAATTTCTCTAGTATTCTGCCCAAATTTAATTGTGAGCATTTGTTTAAAGCTCCCTAATTACAGCTTCTCCCCCAAGAAATGGTGTTTTGAAAAACTATCTAGCTTGTTACATAGAAGAAAATCCCTACTTTCCGTTCAAGAGAGTGGAAAGGAGATGAAGATGCAGCTACGCTTTATTATTATGTCTACCACCAAGCCTAATATCACTGACTTAAATGGCTATCATCATTGTATCTCTGATATAAGTCATGTTTTTAATATTTTTCTTAATTAAGGCATGTAGCAATACAAATCTTACATGAACTGGAAGGCTTAACTGTCCAGTTCTTGAGCACTTAAAGTTTTTTCTATGAGCCACATTGAAGCAGTGTGCAGTACTGTTAAGTGTAGTAAATTTGATATTTATTATAGTTGATCTCAGAGTATTAAAGAAGGGAATGGTGATATTTCTGCTTCAATAACCCTACAGCAACATTTATTTATACTGTAGAGGATGGAATTTATGCCCTGTAAGAAGCTTTGAGGCTAAGCCCAAACACAACACTGACTTTGCTCTGTGGCTTCTAGGTTGCCTATAATGTCTTTTCCCTCGTTTATCCCTAATTAACAAGGAAAAGTTCTTTACCAAGATGTATCACTCTTTAAATTTTGTTGGTATGTTTTTGAAAGCTTTTCTTGTCCTGCATTGATTTTACATTTCTTATTTCTAATCACCTGGAGACAACCCAGCAATCAAAAACTGCAGTGACTTGATGTGATGCTGACAACTCCTTATAGTTCCTAGTGATCCTGTGAGTGACATCAGGTGTTTCTTGCTCTCTGGGAAGTGAGCTGTGCAACCTGGCAGAGCTGTAGGTTCAGAGTGGGCTAGTGCAGCACCACCTCTGCTGTTCCACTCCTCAGTTGCTGCTGGTTAGTTTTCTGATCAGCTGCTTTCATTCCTTCCTGCCTTCTCATCCTACTTTTCTTGTATGTACAGTCACTAACCTTAAACTTATTTCTGTTATTGCTTTGGGGTGGTTTATTTTGTTTTTTCGTTTAGGTTTTTTCCCCCTTCTCTACAATTATTAGATCCTTTCATTGTATCCTTTTTATGGATAAAATCATCAGGTATGATAGGATTTGGTATGTCTGTGAATATGTCGTGTCAAGTTGGTTCTTTAGCTTAGCCTTCGTCCATAAGAGCTTGGGATTCCAGAATAAGTGGTGTATAGATACTGGATTAGTTAAAGTTTAGGTTCCTGAGGAAGGGGGTTATAGCTACCAGAACAGTACAGTCTTCCCAGCAAGTTTAAAGCCGAGCTGAAGACATTAATTTTTCTCTTAGACAGGAGATCATTAACAAGTGCAATTTTGTCTGCCCTGAAAATAAATTGAACAGAGCCTCTTGGAACACTGCACAAAGGATAGACACTAACATAAAGCAGCTATACTCATTTAATGCAGGAAATAAAGGTATTACATAAAGCCAGTTGCATTATGTAAAAGACCTGTTTGAAACCGAAGGTTAACACTTAGTACCAAGAATTCAGCATTTTATAGGTGCTAGAAAAATTAATTTAATTTGTAAATGTCATACTCTATTTCAGGGAAATGGTAGTCATGCCATTATTATGTAAAATACCGTGGAATTAAAATGCATTCTTTTGATTAAGTCAATATTATGTTAACTAATTTCTGTAGCCAGAAGTACTAAGGAGACAGCATGGGTGCATTATGTTTTCAATACCACGCCTGAAGCCTCAAACAAATTGCTGTTTGTAATGAAGTTGTGAAGTGCTGACCTGATAAAGCTTTATCATGTTCAGATTGAAGATATGGTTTAAGCATATTTCAGAAATTCAGAATACACCCCCCCACCCCCAGGTTCTCTTATCTTCATGGAAAACCATAGTTTCTACTTATCTGGTCACTTACTGTCAAAACAGTTTCCCTGAGAGCTTGAGAAAATGAAGCGTGAGGCATATCACTGCCTCTTCGAAGTCCCACTCTGTTTTTATCAAAGAAAATGTGCTGGAGTTGCTGGTATCCTTCCGCTTTAGCTCTAAGTCCACCATGTAACCACAGGGATAAAAGCCTGCCATATATCCATTCTGCCGAAGGGTATTCTGATTTTCCAACCGTTTTTGACATTTGCTGAGTTTTAAACTTGCATTTAAGCCCAGTGCAACCAGGAGACTTTTTGTATGTCTCAGTAAGATGTTCAAGCAATTGGGCTCCTTCCACTTTGAAGTGAAAGAAATGGATAACCTTTCTGTTTATATTCTGCTGGTTTTATCAGCCAACTGAGTACAAGTTTGTATTCAATTGCCTTCTGATAATTTTTTCTTATGAGTCTTAAGACATCTTGTATATGGCAGTATAATGTATAGCGATCCGTAATACCCGCTGAAGTTTAAAACCAGTTTATTTGCAGCAGTCTCTTCAAAGCAGCCTCTACTTCTCCATGTTTGCTTCTCCACTGTGCTGTTTCTGACATGAATAAATAGGAAAACATGAAAAAACCCAGAAAAGCAGCCTTGGGTAAGGCGACGAGGAGAATGTTTTCCTTTCAGAGACATTTAGAATACATTAAAAAGAAGAAAATTGATTATTCATGAAAACATTATGGGTTGTGATAACTGTAAGCAATACACTAAAGGTTAATTTAGTTAAATATGTAGAAAGAATACTTAGAGTTTCCAGATCTGCCGATGTTTAAGAATGTGTTCAGCTGTGGAAGGATAAGAATTGAGAGCTCGGTAAGCTCTGCTTGCATGTTCCACATCAGGGTCTTCTTTGCAAGATTTATCTTTAGAGATGCATTTGATTAGCTACTGTTGATATTTGAGCCCAAACAAGACTTTGTGTGGTTCCAACTTTCAAAATCTGTTTGCTGTCACTGGCAAGCTATTTATTTTACAAAAATAATTTAGTGGTGGAGTAGTTATAAGAAGACTTTGATTCTAATCAATCAGAAATTCTGTTTTTCATTGTGATGACCGTGTATTGATGCCATAAAGTCATAAATACATTATGAAAAGAATAGATACGTTTGAATCCTACAGACGGTATTTGGGAAGATTTTCTAGTGACTGACTTATTCCTGAGATTTCATAAAAATTGTGAAATGCAGTATGTGCTTTGGAAATGCAGCTGTCTGTAGGGTAAAACGTGGCAGCTGGTCTTACACACATGAGTTAACCCAACCTGACCGTGCGAGGCTTGGTATCTGGCAAAATCACAGTGTGAGGCTGCAAGGCTACAGGCAGCCTGGAAAATAAGCAGCATAAACTACTGACAGTTCCAAATAAATGACTAAGTGTTGTAGGAGATACAGAATGGACTATTTTGTATTTTACTTTGTGGGATCACACAACGTATAAAATCTGTTTTATTTTATAGGATCAGGTGTACTTAGAACTTCAACTTTTTTGAAGTCGAACTTGCCTCTTTTTTTGTAGTGGGGTTGATACCTCTCTATGAACCCACTTCACTGGCTTTGATTATGGGTCCATTTTGGAATGACAAGGTGACGGTATTTTCTTTCCCCATTTCACTACTGTTAAATTCCAAGTGCTGGCAGGGCTGAAATAATAGTCTCTGGGATAGGATTGCCATTATTTTCGAGAAATCTGGTGACATATGGGTGCTCTGAAGCTTTCACTTTAAACAAAACTCAACTGACCTTAATGGTTGTCTTAACTCTTGTTTCATGACTGAATGCTTCTCTGCCTGATGTGCAGTGCTCTTCTCTCTGTTGCTGATCAAAATAAAATTAAATGCTTGTTTCTGAACTTCTGCCTCTCCCAGTGTTTTCCAATATTTGGCCACTTGCAGGTGTCAGTTTTGTAATTTTCAAGTGCCTCATGTTTAAGGTTGAAGTTGTGGTCCTGCTGATGTCAGTCAAATTTACCTTTAGTGGGATTGTGTTTCTCCCATGAAAATGTTAAACCTCATACATTAATCTAAAGCATCTTCCTTTCCAAAGGCAAGAAAACAATCCTATTAAAAGAAACCTGTTTTTCTTAATCATGTCTGTATTTTGCTATGTAAGTCAGCAGCCCTAAATAAAAAATCAGAGATGTAGGCAAGGAAACGACATGTCAACACAGGAAAATTCTTGCAAGTGACCTCTAGAAATTCTTCGATAGCAGAGTTCACTTTAGCACGTGCCTTGCTGCTGTCAGTGCTGCCTTCTCGTTGAGCTCTTGCTGGTATTTCTCAGCTGCCTGCTATGGTCAAATCATTACAAAGAAACAGATGTTTCTCGGTTGCAGATGTTGGTGATTGTGGGTTTGTTGCTTGTTTGGTTTTTATTTAATTTTCTTCTGTCCTTTTGGAAGAAAAGGTTTTAAATTAGATTTTAGCAAAAGCTCAATTTGAAGCTCTCAGTTGATGTGATAAGCTGGTGTATTTTTTAATATTTTTTATTGGTCTTAATACCGTGGCTCTAAATGGATATGAAGATCAATACTCTCCTTCCCTTTAATTATAATGTGTCAGAGAAACTATTTTATCATCCAGGGTTGCTGTCTCTCCTCTATTAATGGCAGTTGTCACTGTGGAGCTCAACCATTCCTCAGAAGTGTTACATACCAGCCAGAGCTGAGGAAGGAGACTTTCAAAGGCAACATGGATTTCTGTGCTTTAGTTTAATGCGAGTGGAGAGAGGGGAACCTTTCAGAGAAGATGAGCAGTTTAGTCCTATGTACCAACAGTTAAGGTCCATTCAAAACCCTTCTATGATTCTATGAATTTGGTGTTTCAGTCTTGGACAAGTGTAACAAAATGAGTCATTAAATCACACCCAGAGTATATTCATTATCACTACTCCTCCCTGTTAGAGGTGCTACTTTGCAGCAAGATCTCTGTGCTGGTGACTCCTATCCCAAAAGTCATCATTCAGTTTTACTTGCACCATCTTTTTTTTTTAATCTAATTTCTTATTATTTCCTTTATTTGGTTTGCTCAGTATGAAGTTTGGCCAAGAAGGCTACAAAATTAATTTGATAGCAATAAATCAGACCCTTCACATAATAGAAAGCTTGGGTTTCTCTCTTCTTGTGTTGTAGCTTCACTTATTTCTTTTCTCTTGCAATCTCAGCCTTGCATCTTTCCATTATTTTCTTTAGCTGCATAATGTGGTTCATTCTGGTTCACGATTGTCTGTCTGTATGCAATTCTTTCTTCCTTAAATACACTTCTCCATTGACTTTACTTCATCCTTTCTTTTAACTATTTGTGTGTGTCTTTCTGTCTCCCTTTGCCCTGTATTCTACTTTTAATACCTTTCTTCTCTCTTAACGTCGTATTTCAGTCATCTTTAAACTCCTCCAGTAGCTCCCATACCAGCTGGAAGCATTCAAGACATTGCTGTGTATTATGGTTAATTTTCACATTATTTGATTCAGAGTGCCTTTCTGGAACACTTTGAATGTAGAGGAGTCCAGAACATTTACTGAGAAGTTGTAGCAGGTCAGATTGAGACACCAACTGGAATCCAAATTATTTTCTTGATGATTAAACTGTAGTCGGTCTCCACAAAGTCATTGAAGCTATGCTGATTTACACCAAATGAAGGGCCGATTGATTTATTTTTTTAACATAAACTTCATTGTTATTTTTCAGCTTGGCGTTGGGCAGTATCCAAATTTTTCTTTTTTCTGCTCTATATATGAACTCTCTTAGTTAGAATACAAATGATGCATGAAAGGTGGAATAAGAGTATCAGTGCTTCTAGACTACTAGCCTAACACTGTGCTAGTAGAAGGGCTGTTGGTTGGCTTATTGCGATGTGTGACTGAAATCCTTTCTTGTCCGTCTGCAGTGAATGTGTAAAAATGCAGGAATTAATCACTTGCAGGAAACAGCGTCTGCTGCCTTTGAAGATTACATTAACCTTCATAAAAAAAGACTATATTTGTATACAAGTGTTTCTGTCCTTGCTATTGATATTCACAATGCTGCATCTAGTTTGTTAGAATGAAGATTTTTCTTTCCACCACAAAAAAACTGTTGGTTTTTTTTTTTTTTTAAATAAATTTATTTACTGTGTTTTATAACAGTATCAGCAGGAGTGCCTGGAGCACTGTGGCAAGGTAATTGTATGAGTCATCTATACATGCAGGAAGGCGTCCTGGATGCTACTTAGTTCTTTTCTGCAATATGAGTTCCAAAGCATGTACTTATATATGTCACGTCCTAAACTCTTAAAGTATGAACTAAAAGTTCATGGAAATAATAACTGCTTCTAAATATGAGGAAGGAAAAGGAAGCAAGGGAAAGGGCATTACCTTAATGATGATCTGGCAGTTTTAATCTGTTTAAATTAGCGGTTTTAATCTAAGGGAGCTCTGATATTCCTACTGAATGAGTCCGTGCGTCTTTTCTGATACTTCAGAGTAATTTTGGATACAAGCGGTCTTCTCAAATTGATTTTATTTCCTGTGATATTGCATTTGATACGGCAATTTTTACTATTAGCATTTCATCTGACAACCCATTTAAAGTGCCCCAGATACAGTACTTTGTGCTGCTTCAGTTTGCGTACCAACTGGAGGAGAATATTGAAGCCAGAGTTGGAATGCTGCATTGGTATTCTCCATAGTGAACCCCCAATTTTTAATCTGAAGTGGTATGTATGGCAGATTTGAAGCTTTTCATCTGGGTTTCCTTAATTTGTGTTATACTTGGTTATAATTCACAGAATCACAGAATGGCCGGGTTGGAAGAGACCCATCGGATCATCGAGTCCACCCATTCCCATCAAACCCTAAACCATGTCCCTCAGGACCCCGTCTACTCATGCCTTAAACACCCCCAGGGAAGGTGAATCAACCACCTCCCTGGGCAGCATATTCCAGTGCCTAATGACCCTTTCCGTAAAAAACTTCCTCCTAATCTCTAGCCTAAATTTCCTACATTCAGTAGGAATGTATCCTGTTGTTGTTCTTAAAAAACTATGTATGTTCAGGTATGTATGCTCTATTCCTCAAAAATAATTTAGTTATGACAGTGATTTGTATAAGTGATGATTCTCACAAACTTTTTTTTTGTGAGAAACGTGGAAATATACTCAGTTATGTGGTTATCTTGTTGAAAATACGACTGAAAAATAACATGAATATAAAAAGCTGAGCAAAACCCCACACTTCCCTTTTTCTCATATCTTCTGGAAAATCCTGTCATGTTTTTGGCTCATGTGTGAGGGTTTATAAAAATAAATCCCTTGCTCAGGTTTTCTTCTCATGCTTTATATGTGCCGTTATCCACAGTAACAAGCCATTGGCAGTGATAGGAGCTTGCCAATGGGACTGAAATTGCTACATTTCACCAGTAGTGCTGTATTTGATTTCAACGTTTGAGCAAAATAACGTGGCAGTGAGATGTTTATGATCAGAAGGCATTAATTCACTCACTTGTACTTTACTGGACATCAGCTGCAAGGGCGAATGATAAAAGAAGAAATAAATACGTTTTATTCTGTCCCAAAGCAGTTTGTCACTACCCGCTGTTGATTCAGTGGGCTCCAAGTTTTAGGCTGTGTAACACAATCTGGGAGGCATCTCTGAAGTAGAAAAACATGGTTTTATTGAGACTGACAGACCTAAGGAAGAGAAGGATCGCGTTAGAGGAGAGTGGATGGATGTGGCTGTTCCTCATTTATTGTTCTTAACTAGATCTCTTCCGTAGGTTATTACATTTGCTCTAGTTGAAATTCCCATTTCACACTAGTGTTGCTACTTAGTGATTTATGAAAGGCGGTGTCCGTTTTCCGATTAAGTCCTATGCATTGACATTAATGAATGACAGTAGAGTATTTTGAAACACCTTTTTCTTTTTTCCCTTCCCTTCCATATAATTTACTCTTTGACTTAAGGTTGCTATTGATTTGTTACACACTTGTCCTTGGTCATTCTGCTGTGTGGTTTCTTGGTGTAAATAGATAACCGCTAAGCATCAGATAAGAGGGCATGAATGACACTTCCCATTATACGGTGCCGCGCTGTCAGTTACCAGGAAACATTTCCTGCATTCGAGAGGATCCTCCTGTGGATTAGCTTTTGTCATGGAGGCTCTTCTGTGGTATTTGTTGATGTATTATCCTGGATGATAATGGAAATAACTCTTTTTGTCGCATATGATTAATTACGTGCCAACAATCACTTTGCTATCAAATGCAGCTGCTTAACCGTACATGGTTTGAGTAGAAGGATAAAAGCAGGGAGTTTATTACGAAGGGCTGGTTTTAATTAGTTTTCTGTTAATATACGATGCCTGTAAGTGATGCCGAAGAACTTGGATGCATTTGGAGAACTTAGAAAGAAAATAACAGCTGTTGTCACCTGCAGTTCCTATCTTACTCTCACAGATGTTATTTGCTTGTTCTGAGTTCTAGTGCTTCTGTGGCGCAATGCAACATAAAGGTCTGTTTGCTGTGACAGCCAGATAGGTACTACGCATCTAAAAAATCTTATGAGCCAATAGCTAAATCGGTCCAGAATTCTGCAACTAAATTCAGCAGTCGGAGTGGGTCGGTGTACGTGTTCTCTCACACTACCTAGAACTATGCATGTCTCCTGTACCTCATGGCTCACTGCCAATGTGGAAATCCACTGAAGATGAAAATGGCATCGGCAGGTAAAGCAGAAAGTTCTACAACAGAACAATGCAAAGGTTGGTGTCTGATCTGGACT
Organism: Piaya cayana; assembly: GCA_013389865.1. Lineage (NCBI taxonomy): Eukaryota > Metazoa > Chordata > Aves > Cuculiformes > Coccyzidae > Piaya > Piaya cayana. Next base: position 38,997 of record WAAB01004710.1, on the reverse strand, counting down.
GCTTTTCCACAGACCTCAGGAAGAATTCTTGTATTTTTCAGAGAGATCCATCCCGTGTTTCTTCTAGTCTCTTGAAGAGCTGTTGCAGGAAGGCAAGAAATAGTGGCCATCTGGTTAGACTCCAGAAGAACTAGGGATGAACCACTGTCTCCTGCTGAATGAATGCTAAAATCAGCAAACCTTGATGAAGTTAACAGCAGACCTCATAAAAGCCAAGTAGCTGATTTTATTAAGGCTTTATGAAGTCTTTTGTTAGCCTTTTCTTATATATATGCATAAATGCATGCTGTCTTTTGCTCTCTAGTTGATAAATTAAGTGTTATTACTATTAATTGAAAAATTGTAAATATCCTGGGTCATCAGTGAGCATTACCCTTTCCTGGTGAAAAGACAAAGTAACATTCCCTGACCTGGTGATGCAAATTTTCCCAAAGGCACCAGGGAGGAGTTGGTGAGTTTAGATGTAGGAGTTGCAATTCACACCTCACAAAAAGAACTTTAGTTTCACATAGTTCCTTCTGCTTCTTTTATAAGAAAATCTGAAACTTCCTTTGTTAACTTTGTTGAAGAATGGTCGTCACCCTGACAAATCTCTCACTGAGTTTAGTGCAGCTGTATAAAAGCAGAATTCTGTTTCTGGTAGTATCAGTCCTGCTTGGCAATGCGAAAACGTTCAAGAATTATTCTGTCGTTAGCATGTTTATCCAAATCACTAAACACAGCAAGCCTGTCTTCAGGGCAGCTGTATGAATGTCTTCAGGACGTGTCTGTGAATCCTGGACGTGATGGTGGGGAGTGTATCCTGGCAGGAGTCCGGACAGAATGTGGCTCTACAAACAGGTAACGGAAGGGAAGTGTCTCATTATTGCTGAGTAAAGTCAGATTCTTGCCAGTGTGAAGTTCTCCAAAGCCAAGATTCCGCTTATATTTTACAGCCTGAGCCACAACAGCTTGCAAAGAGAAGTGACCTGTGGCCTAAGACAGAAGGAACTGGTTTGCTTTCCCATAGGACGCGCTTGTCAGAAGTCATCAGTGTCTGCTGGGTATTTCCACGGTACGGAAACTCTCCCAGCAAGTTTCCCTGTTGTAGTTATCACTGCTGCTGGACGTAGGATTTCATCCTATGTGACTAGGAAGCCAGAGTGGAAGTCGCTGTCTGACTGATACTCCAGTGACTTACTGCAGCTCTGGGTACCTGCGAGGCTGGCGCTGGACTTGGCATAGAAAGACATCTCAGTAAAAAAGGAGATAGGATGTTTAGTGAACTGATAATAGTGAGAGTCCATAGGAAAGTTAGTCGCTTTTAGCCTGATGTAAGGAGAACTTAATGACCTTAAGAGGTAACAGCAGCAATCTTTCTTTTACAAAGATTCTTAGTGAAAAACTTCTCCTTGAAAGGGATTTTTGGTCTTTGTTTTGCTGCTTCTTTGAGCCCTGATCTTATCACAGAATCACCAGGTTGGAAAAGACCCACAGGATCATTGAGTCCAACCATTCCTATCAGTCACTAAACGATGTCCCTCAGCACCTTTAACTGTCAAACACGCAACAGCCAGTGCCTGTAAGTACAAAAGATGAGCAGTTTCCCTCTGATTTGCCCTTGGAATTTCTATCTGGAATACCAGTCACCACCCAGTGTATGGATGTTGCTACATTTGGTTGTTGACTATGTCCTTGCTGAGTGTTTCTAGTGCTCAGAAGAGTCTCTGTCATGTCTGTCCTTGTAGTCACTGAGCATCCTGCAACACAAAACAGGCCGTAGGCAATAAAATTCAACTCTCGCCTTCCATAGCCTAATGAAGTTCAACTCAGCAGTAAACACCAGAAATTGTCAGTGTCGAAGCACTTAGACTCATCTGCCTAACATTTTCTAATGCTTAGGAGTCTTAACATAACGCTAATTAATATGCTACATATTTCATAGTTTTGCAATGTGGAGTAGCATGTAACAGATAATTGATCTAAGCTCATATTTTGCCTTTATTGCTGTGCAACTGGAAAAATATACTAGCTGCTTTATTGGAGCTGGCTTTTAATGAAGATAATGGAAGGAACAGCAATAAATGGAGCAGAAGCAAGATCTGAGTATTGCTTAGAGCGAGTTACAGGATAAAGGCTCATGAATGTTGTCTAGAGGTCCTTGATTCTGAGGCTATTCTGTGCAAGGTCAGCAAGGACATGGTTTTCATAGCCAGTAATGGCCTATTCTAGTCTAACAGAGTGCTCCATCAGTCTGGAGATGTGATATGTAAGGACAGTCTAATTGTAAATTTTCTTTTGAATATGTCTCTGACTGAAGCATCTGGGATGGTGAAATAACTTATTCAAGAGATTTCAAATCTCGCCACACTCGGAGCTTAGAGTGTGTTCATATTAGAGGCACCAAATGAAGAAATTAATAAACCAGTTAATATAAATGTAACATAAATGTAGTTAGTTAATATAAATAAATGGAGTCTCTTGGAATCACTAGAGAAATCCAAACTATCTATCAAGTCTGTCTCTTCTGCCATCTATTATGGCAGGAAATCAAATGTATTAGAAATACAGACTCATAGCATAATAATAAGCAATGTTCCAAATAATTTGCAACAACTTATAGCTGGAGAGAACTATAACTGTGATTGAGACTGCAGCAAGAGTTTTGCAAGTTTATGAAACTCCAAGAGGACAACAATAAAGCTGTAATAATTCTTGAATCCAATACAGATCAGCAAGGTGCACCCCTTAGCCCAAGGGCTCAGTAAATGGAAATACAGGACCCACAAAGTTGCTTTCCTTTCAAAAGGACTCTGGGTAAGTGTTAGCATTCTAAAAACGCATTCAGGAGAGAGAAAAAGAATGAATATTCAGTTTGCAGTCAACCCTGAGTGCCACGATGCTGTTTGGAATTGTTAAGGCAATGACCCCTGTTATTCAAGGGCTAAAATTTACAAGCCATTACCACCAACATTTTTTCCTTTCTTTCTTTCTTTTGGTTTTATCCTTTTCATTTTGCTTTATGTTTTGTTTGGGATGTTTTTGTGTGATTTTGGGGGACCTGGGGGGCTGGTTTGTTTTTGTTTTTTTTTTAAATTTTTAAAGACCCTTGTTTTGAATTATGTTTTGGCTGAGGCAGTGACAAAAAGAACATCATATGGAACCATAGTCGTATTTTTTCTTAGTAAATGACAGTAACTAACCCTGGATACTTCTAATGGAAAATGGGAAGTGCACTGGCACCTACTAGAGAGCATATTAAGTGCAAGTATTTGGTAGATTTTAGGAGCTCTAGTTTGAAGAGTTAATGCAGAGCATTGTTTGTACTTCAATCCATCTGAACATGCAAGAAGCCCTCAAAGTTCTGATGGACTGAATTCTTTAGACGGTGATTCTGGGAAATCTAGGAGGTCATTTTCCTCTGCCGTGATTTTCAGAGAAACCATGACAATTTTGGAATTCTACTAAGAAGGCAGCAGCCGTGTCCTTTCACTATTTGTAAAAATATGTTTCATCACAGAGTGATGATTTTGCAAAGTTACTGTGAATTTAGTTGATTACAGTTGTAAATAGTGGGAAAAGTTACGTATTTGGGGAAAAAAGGCAGAGGAAATCAGAGGAATTCGTGGACTCTTTAAAATCTGTGGCCCCACTTATCATCCTTTGAGAAACCTAAGAACACTGAAGGGGAGCAGAGGGAGGGAATTGGAAGAGGAAATTCTTTTAATGACACCTTCCTTTTTTAAAAAAAAAATTTCAAAGAAATCTCACTATGCAAGAGCCGCACACTTGTAGTTAAGTCTGTAAAATATGCAACACAAGTGATTGTTCCTACAGAGAGATTCTGAGGCCAAGGAAAACATATCAGTTTCTGTCCTGATACATTTACAGATGTTAAATCAAGGTGAAAATATTTTCTGATTTATGGTGCATTTTCCCAATATGTCCTGCTAAAATCAAGGTTGATTGCCACTTTCATTAGAGGTCATCGAGAATTCCTTTTAAAACAACGTGTGGATCAGCAAATCCCCTATTTGTAGTCTGCCATCTGTAAGTCTTACTGGATCTATTTAATTAGATTTCAGTGCGGCATCTGTAGCACTGGTAAATTCAAATGATGAAGCGTCATGATTTCTTGTGTATTATAAATGTCACAAAACCAGTTGCTGCAGAGCATATAATTCCTTCTTGTAATTGGAATTTCTGTCATGAATTGTTTCCTCTTTTATAGCTATTAGAACTTTGAAAAGAATTTTATATAACTGGGTTCGATTGGAATTACTTTGCTATAAGTTCACCTTCAAAACATCTTTTTTCTGATGTATCTTTTTTTTTTCTTTTTCTCTTCAGTTAAATATTATGTTTTTCCCTAAAAACTCTTCTTGCTCCTTCATCAAGCAGCTGAAATAACTGTGGTCAGGGAGAAACAGAGCTAATGTGACCCAGATGTAAGCTGGGCTGGATTCGTCCCAAAGCATTATATGCTTGTGCCAGGACTCAAGCTCCTAAATGCATGTGACTATGTGACAATCTGTTTCATTAAAAAAATAGAAAGAAATCCAAACAGCGACATAGGAAATGGCAGCAATTTTGGTCCCTGGTTCAAGCATTGACTCTATAGCTTTCAAGGTTTTTCAGTAGTTTATATATAAAGTAATTTGAGTGGAGATTCAAATGTGATCTCCTGGGTGTTCCACTGCATGGTGGTTGCTGCTTAAGCCATCTGAGCCCGAGCGCCTGGTGAATGGAAAGTTTACATGGTGTATTGGACCGATACGAAGTCCTTCTGACCATGTTTCTGATCAACTCGAAGCCACGAGGTGTAGGTTAACCCTGCTCGGAGAGGTTGTCTTTATCAGCTTGATTCTGTGCACTAAACCAGCCGCCTGGCTTCTTGTCAGTTCCTGGCTCAGCCAACTCGCGTCTGCCTGGAGCTGGCTGTTTGCATCCAACCAAGGCTACCAGCCCAACCGTGCTGGTGTCGCAGCCTCAGGGGAACCCAGCACGGAGCCAGGGGGCTTCAGAGACCAATTAAGCACTGTTAATTAGTAGGACGTTTATTATATTTTCAAAGTTCTGTACGATGATACGGTTAATTTGTATTGTGCGAGGCAGAAAGGAAGGTGGGAGCGCCCTACGGATGTGCTTCCTTACAGGACTCTTGTGCTTGTTTTGTCCTGTAACATAGCACGTTGAGTTAGAATTTGGACATGGAATGAAGCAGAACTTAACTGGCCTTTGGCACCTGAACATGAGAGAGGAATTAAACTTCAAATCAGTCTCGTGTGTTTTAGCCCGCGTTACAAATTGGCTCTTGGCGGCAAATCCGACATTTGTATCTACCTTCAAAATGCTGGGAAAGAGTTGAAAATGTAAGATGTACTATAAATGTTCTAAAGCTAAAAGACAAACAAAACCCTTCCACATAAAATCTTCTTCCCTTTTTGAAATCCCTCGGTGACAGTTTGATTTCCAGGTTTCTATGACTTCCTGGCTTATGATGTTTAAATTCATATTATTGAAAATTTATGTAGTAAAACACAGGAGTCTCTGGAAGACTATCAGTTAGCAATGTATTTTAATTGGTCAAACACTGACATTGGAGACTGAAGGTTATTTTAATTCAGGACTGATTGAAAACTGGGACCAGATTTTTATTTACACTGACACTTGCCCTTAACCGAAGGAATCAGTGGAAAATCAGGCACTTTGATCCCATTCTTGGACAGGACCTCAAAGCTTTCTTACTCTTCTTGAGATTTAAAGGCATCTTAACATGTCCACAGTGAGGATGGAGTAGTGGGAAACCATTACTCTTGTACATTGTACTTTCTCTGCAGTCACAAAGCGCGTTTCCATTTCAGGAGTCTGAAGCAGAGAGATGATGTAAATTTTGGGTTTGACACTGCTGGGTGAAGGGCAGAGACAAGAATAGAATCCAGGTCTCCGCAGTGTGATGCTGCTCTAGCTGCCCTGCCTATTTCTTTCAACCTGCTGCTAATAGAGGCTTTGCTGACCCAGCTGTAAGCGAATTTGAGGACAGACAAATTTGACTTTAATTTTATATGTTCTTTATGCAACTGCAATTAGTGATTTTCGTCCAGTTATTGAAAGTCACTGCCTTGCATCTTGCTGTTTATGTGATGATTCTGTCAAGCGATGGAAGATTTGCAGTGATGCCTGTGGGAAATGTTGTATTTATCAAGTGTTTATTACAAATCCCTTGCTGTAATGGAAAATTAAGAGCATGGCAAGCATGCCAAATAGGGATTAAAGAAGGACTCAGTGCATGTTTAAGAAACACTGTAGATGAGGCAGTGTAGATGCTGACCAGCTCTTGAGAATGACCTGAACCACCAGGAGCCAGTTCCCATGTTGGGAAGATAGTGTCTGACTGACCTGTGCTGCTGTTACACTGGCACCTTGGGAAGTTATTGCTTAAAACATAGAAAGTTAGCGTTGTGACACTAACTTTATGGCTTGTGAACAAACCGGAGTTGAGGGATCAGCAAAAAAAAACCCAACATGCTCTATAGCTTTGATTTCCAGGGCAGGCTGCTGAATAGAAAGGTCAAGATGGAAAGGAGGTTTAGTTTAAAAAAAGGGCAATATTGCTGGCTAGGCCGTTATTGTGTGAGCCGTGCATTAATCTTGCACCATGGTGAACGTTGATGCAGCAGTCTCAACGTCTTTGTAATTCTATTGTCTTTTCCAGTGATTAATGAATTAAGCATTATTCTATTATTACCAGCGGGAATTGAGTGGAGTCAGGTATGATTCATAATTTTCCGTTTATGTGAGTTAGCAGTTTCAAAACCATTTCTAAACTGGTGATTATTTTTCTTTCAAGGGGTCATTTAATTCTGTATTTGTTTATTTTGAATATGCTGCATGTGATTCCTTGCGATTTATAGAGCTGACAAAGACTGGGTCGTTGAGAATACAATGCCTGAGTTTGCGTATCTATGGAATAGTAGCTTTTTTTCAGAAATAAACTCTCATGTGTTTGAGTAGTTCTTAAGAAATGTAATTTTCCCCACTTTCCTTTTGTTGCATTTACTTAATGATTTGTAGATTTTATTTTTTAATGTTCTATTTTATTTTTCATATAAACAAATCAAATTGTAGCCTTTTTTTCTATCCCACACAGTTCTATACAAATTATTCTGTAGAAGGAGTTCAGACACTCTGAGCCTGATTCATTATTGTCGATTTGTTCTTCATTGAAATAACAAAATTAATAGAACCACAAAGCATAATACTGGAATTACTGTTATGATCAGCCAGGTTTGGCCATTAGCCAAAAATTTGCTGATCTAACTCCAGTAATCCTGCATCTGCAGAATGAAGAAAGGCACATAGTTTTCAGGGGCTCAACCCCCACAGATATTTAGGTTTGTTTTTTTTTCTTAAATCATGATGTGCTTTATTATCGTTGCATAGTGCTGTTTTTTTCTGGTGATATTTCATTGTTAATATGGATTCTCTGTGAGAATAGAAAAAGAGCATTATCAGAATTCATTTGTATGTCACCTGGTAAATAGTATCATTCAAGCAATGCTATGAAAGCCTTGGGAAACAGACAAAGCTGGAGCTCACTGGCATGAAAAGAACATCCTTAATAGTCAACCCAATGTCTCTTAATCCTCAAGAGTTGTAACAGAAATTTCAGAAGAATGACTCTGTGCTTTTCCAGCAGTGGATAAAAGAAAAATATTGATTAGCATTGTTGTTGTGCTGTTGTATATTGAGGCTTTGGCATGTTCTAAGCATTAGGCTGGTTTGCTTATACCATGGTTTTAGCAGCATTCAGGCAAATAACAAAAATTAAAATCAATAAAAGCATTAGAAATAAACGTAGTTCTCTTGGATGGTGTATTACACCGTGGTGCACCTGAATGAAACATTGGTTTTACTGTATTTTTCGTGAGAAAGCATGATGGGCCAATTGATAGAGAAGATCTTCCAGATACCCTGTCTTCAATATTGGAAAATTCTGTTATTGCCTGTAGTAAAAAAGGGAAAAGTCAATTTTGTGGACTGACTTGTGCAGAAAGCAAGCTTGTGGTATGGAAATTCCCCAAAGTACTGTATAAATATAGCACTGCTTCTTGATTCTGTTTTACTGTGTACTTCACAAATAATACCTTTGCAGCTAGAAGCACTGAAGAGATCCTGTTCATTGGAATCTGGGGCAAACATCTCCCACAGAAATAAGTGGCAGTCCCTGCCTCCTGTAAGGAGCAGGTGCTGAGATGATTGAGCCCAGATGTCCACATCCAGTTTTAGAACAAATGGCTGCAAGGCATATTCTGGAAAGTAACGGACCGTGAGGGCAGTCCTGAAAATTTGGTGCACAACATAGACTCATCTAAGAAATTATCTATTTCTGCATTTATCAGGCATTCAGTAACATGAAATATGTTGTGTGTTTGTGCTTTGACCAAGACCTCCTGGGATCCCTTCTCACCTGAATGAAATGGTGATTCAGTGATTCACATCCTGATAGCAATAGGTTCAGCTAAAAGGATTTGGGGTGGTTTGTTTTTTTCCCCTCCCCTTGCTGTGTTTTATAACCACCAAACTGAAATTAGGTGGCATTGACTACTTCAGTGTTTTGAGTACAGATAGTTGTGACTGGTGAAAACATATTTTCTGTTACAGGAGGTAGTTTTGGAAAACACAGACCTAGAGGATCGACAAGCGGTATTTCTTCCCCTTTCTGGTGGGATGGGGGAGGGGAGAAAAATGTGGCAGAGGGTTCATAAACTGCTGATGGTCCTTTACAGCTGAATTTTGTTGTCCTTACTGAGTGGTTGAACAAACAGTTGTGATGCATGTGACTCCTGCTGAGCTGTGCTCTGTGGGAGTTGAGACACAGTGTTCTTTTCCAGTGGATGTGGCTGTCATTTTCTAAGCGTGATGCTTATATAAAATGTGTTTTTCAAGTATTAGGGTGTCTTTTTTTTTCCCCTCTCTTTATGTGATAGTAGTGCGGTTCCTTCAGATTTATGGTGTGTCATCTTTACGTAAGCGTTTCAAGCTGGTTCAGCAAATGAAGCAGGGAAGAAAGATTCTGTTTAACCCCTAAGTCTTGACGTTTTACTTCTAGTGACTTTTGCATGGAGGGGCAATATTTGCAGGAATTCTAAGTAGCCTTTACAAATAATATTGTTACTCCATATACTCGATTGGACTCAATGATCCAGTGGGTCTCTTCCAACCTGGTTGTTCTATGATTCTGATTCTATGCTCAGAGTTGCCCCCAAAAAATAGTGTGTAAAAATACAAATAGAAGAGAGCAGTTACGGAGGAGCTTTTAACAAATGCCTTTCAGTCAGTAGTTTTAATTTATTCATTCTTCTGATATTAATAGCTCCAGCCTAGAGATGGGAACCTNGATTCTACGTTTCTATGATTCTATCATAGGCTCATTGAAGGAGTACGGCTTCTGTTATGTGTGGCTGAGGTTTAAATAAATGGGCAGTTGAAGGTGTCTTTCTCAGATCTGTGACTAGGAATTGTACATGATATTGCAAGCCAGGAAAATGAAATGGCTATGAAATTTAAGATAGGTAGGACAGAGAGAGACCAGAAAAGGCAGAAGAATAAGTTGCCATGTCGCTGTGATACTGCTTTTCTCACTTGTATGGAGATGCACAGCTGAGTCTGCTTCTGATATTTAAATCAGTGCAGGCAGGGCTTGAATCTGCACGCTAACTCAAGGTAGGCTCTCCCTACTATTTCTGTATCACTATTGCAGTATGTCTAGTGAGGGAAAATGTCTTAAAAATTCACAATAGATTTTTCAGTGAAATGAAGGAAAGCTTAAATCCATTTGAATTCTTGACTTTCAATTTTTTTCCCATATAGCACTGCACGGCTTTTGGTTCAAGTACCTTGTTATTGAAGTTTTAAATAACAAATAAATACAAATACCTCATTATAATATTACTCACATAATCTGGTGACTTGGTTTGATTTATATAGTGCAAGCTAAAGCGTGTTATTTGGCTCTTATGTACCCACAGATGCATGCCTAGTCATGCTGTTTTATGTACAACACAGCTGCTACTGTGTTACTGAGTTTTCCATCTAAGTGAAATCAATTTCTCCCACATACAGCCCAATTAATCAGCCCATACGCAGATTGAATCCAGGCTGTAACTAAAATCTGCCATCCTTACCCACGACTGGACTGGAGAATATCTGAGTGCCGTACTTTTGATGTAAGGGCTAGAGGAGCAGCTGCAGGTTTTAAGTGTCACTTGTACTGTTAAAACCATCCATCGCATCTGCATAGATGGGAGTCTTTATCCCACTGCTTGGCATTTTCAGAGCTGTTGTGGGGGGGATTTCGTGAAGATGACAAATACACAAGCGTTTTTACCCTCGGTGACTGTATCACAGGGGAAGTGCAGTTCCATCCAGGAGGTGCATGTCTGGAGTTTAGAAAACCAGCTTTTATTACATGTCCCTTTGGATTTCTTGTCTGACTGAAGTCACTAAGTTACTGCGTACCCCTGCTTGTTGTCCAGACACCTTGGGAGTGGGAGCAATGTTACTTGTCATTCCTGTTACTTCCCATTCCTGCCACTGCAGGGATAACTGTTAATACAATTATCCCTGTATTGACTATTACAGATAATATACCAGCTTTTGTGAGGCTTGCAAAGATCACCATGCTGTAGTCCCATAAATACCTTAGGTGGACTCTTGTATATGGTTTCCTTGTGCCATGAATGAATGACTCCGTGGAGAACTCTTTTTACCTTAAGCTAAAAATCTCAGGTGCTGAAAGCGCTAGGACTTTCCCCTGACCTTTCCTTTCCATTCCTGCTTCTCATTAGTCTTCTCTTCCCTGTTTATCACTCCATAGTTAGCTGAAATAATCAGGGTTCCAGGAGGAACACCTGCTGTGATTAAACTCAAGTACCATATGTTGGCTCAGCAGGGCAAAGTCACCTATAAACTGTTTTCTGTTATTTTTTTGAACTGGAGGACAGGTCTCAGTTTTGGGGAACAACTCGTATAAAGGGGTAGTGAAAACATCTTTCCAGTTGAACTGGAATCAGTGTCCATACTGCTGTCTAACTCGAGCTAGCTCTGCTCTAGCTGTATTTCAGCCAACTGGTTAGACTTGTTTTGCAACCACACAGGAGTAGATGATGACTTCTCAGATGTGATTCATCTGGATATCTGTGTTAGCATGAGAGCAGTGGTGCCTGCTTCTGCCTGTTGACTAAAGGAGACCTGGAGAACTACCTTAGATGAATCCCACCTTTCATATCTATACTCAGGTACCTTCTGATACGTGTTTTTTCTGTACTTTTAAGTTGAAATAATTTATAGTACTGAAGGGAACAAGTGTTGTATTAAAATGGCACCAAATCTAACCAATTCCAATGCCTTCGAGTTGCAGGGTTTTAACTTTTCTGTGACAAACTGCACGTGCAGTTCTTTAAATACTGCTACATTACATATTTGAGATGATAGTCTATAGATGGCCAAAAAAATTCAGCATTATGATATTAAAATGTTAATGTTCTAAACTAGATGAATATCAAGATGAAATGTGACCTGTCAGGAAGAGGTTCTTGCAGGCTACTCTTTCTCTTATTCCACAGAAAGTAGTTATAATGCTTCAGTATTTTCCAGTAGTTTCAGTGTTTTATATAGAAAAAATATATTCATACAGTGATGAAGATCAATAAATTACAGGACTGAGAGGTGTCCTAGATTTTATTTTGTATTTCTCATTTTTGTGGAAAGTTCTTCAGTGTTTCATTTTAGCAATAATACTAATAAGCTCTTCTAAAAGCAGTTCAGTAACTCTCAGAATTCCTACTTTAAGACTCATAGCACTTCATATCCATTCAGTCGATCAAGATCAGAGGATGATATTATAGTAATCACGGCAAAACTTATGCTGACAGATGACAATTCCGAGCTCTAAAGAACAGTATAAAGTTAACCTCATACTTGCGAAAGTGGTTGTCAACAAAAGATGATGTTTCAAATTTAGGATTGAATCCCTGTGTTGTATTCTTTTGTGCTATGTAGTTAAATAGAGATTCTCAAGATGCTCAGACACAACTAGAACTTTACTGTAACTGAATACTTGCTGCATCGTAATTGTCTGTCTTGTATTCATTTGAGAAGCGAGTGTTTTGTAACAAAGCAGGTGGCTCTATGATACTTCAGAAGTGAGAGGAGATCATTGTAATTTCCCTTTACCACCATACATCTCTGCTGATCTGAGTAGAATTGCTCCACGTCTGCACCTTCAGAAATCAGATGGTTTTGATGTTTAATAATCAGTAGCGATCTTCCATTTGAAATATAAATAATGTATTTCTTTTGCAAAAGAGGGTCAAAAAAGTGTAGATCTGCAGTGGGAAATGTGAAAGAATGTGGCCTTCCCTCTCCAGTACTAAGATATCCTTCACAAGGAGGCCAAAGAAGGAAATTTATTGGCAAGAGGGTAGGAGAGTAGGAGAAGAACATTTTCTTCTCTGTCACGTCTTGGTAACCCTTGGGATTCCTGACAGGAAATCTACACAAAACTTGGCATGTAAAGATGTACTTAATTTTCCACTCTGCAGCACAGAGGGAAATGGCATTCTATCAGGTGTGGGATTCAGATGAGCTAAAGAGAGTATTGCCATCTGATAACCTTATCTGTAGCTTAGATGCTGGATTCTCTTATTGCCATGTCTAGACTGGAGTAAGAAGCGAGCATCTGAGCGTACCCAGAAACAGAATTAAAAACACCTGCGGAGGAGCCAGAAGCAATATTAAGTTCTTAAGCAAGACTCTGTATATCCAAGTACAGAGTTGAGGTGGCAGTACAAGGGGACACCACTGCTTTAAGGACAACATGGGTCTCATAAAATGTTTTGAATGAGTATTGCTGGTAGTATTGTCTGCTGATACATCCTTTTTAATGACATGATAGGATTGCTCTGTCTGTTACACTGCATATTATGTCTGGAAGCATTTCTTTTAACAATTTGCAGGCCTTCTGGAAAAGCCTTAGGGAATGATCCTTACAATGGTGATCACAGCAAACTGCATGCAAGGCTACTTGGAAAAAGTTTGTTCTATTTTCTCATTTTCTAATATGAATATAGAGGGATCTAGGTGTAACGTCAGCTAAAAAAGTTTAAATCACCCACCAGCAAATATCACAGCCTTTGAGGAAGACTTAGATTGCAAAATCTGGAAAAAAATATTCTTGGAAGTCTATTAACAGACCAAGACTCCTGGACTAGGTGGGACAGGAATTCCGTGATTTTTTTTGTTTGATCTCTGGGAGTTTTTTTATTGATATCACAATACATGTTTCCACACCCTGCATATTTTGACAGGGAAACCTCATTCTAAATGGACAGAATAAGTTGGAGGTAAATTTGAGGGGGAGGCTTCCCTGCTTAGGGAGCCATCTGGTTCACAGTTTGAAGCTTCCTGCTCTACTCTCTAAGTTGTCTTTAGTGACAGTGACTGTTCTATATGTGTCCCAACACTTGAATCCTTGTAGATGTGATGGTTACTGTAAATGAAGCAGAAGCATGTGAAATTTGGTCTCAGGATTTTAATTTTTTTTTAATAGAAATGAATTTTTTTTAAAGCATATTTTTGAAAGTTGATTAGAAAACATTAATTTAATAAAAATATATCTTCTTTTTTGATTACTCTTTTTCCTGTCTCATAACACACTGGAGCATTCCTTTAGTTTTTCTCCTCCACATTCAAGAAATGTGCCTCAATAGACTCTATAAGTCATAGAAGTAGCATCCTTACTCCTGTGAACAGCCTTACAAAAGCTAATAGTTGGTTACTTAATGCTGATCGTAATAAATGAAAAAAGTACTTACTTATAAAAGTCATTCAAAGTGCTTCTGTGCAATTCTTCAACATCCTGAAAAGCCACGGAATGTCTTAAAAAAGCTACATGCAGTTGTCCTGTTTTCTTGCCTACTGCAATTATATAAACTTAATTTTTTTTTAGAAAGTGCTGTGTATAATGACAAATGAATTATTTACAGAGAGTTACGGTTGTCATAGAATCATAGAATCTATGACCCAGCCTTTACGCCAGCATAAAGATGCAAACCTAAGGGGAGACCTTATTGTTCTCTACGACTGCCTGAAAGGAGGTGGCAGAGGTCAGTGTTGGTGTCTCCTCCCAAGTGGTAGATGACAGGATGAGATGAAGCGGTGTCAGGCTGCATGAGGAGAAGTTTAGATTGGATATAAGGATAAATTTGTTCACGGAAAGGGTTATCGAGCACTGGGACTGGCTGCCTAGGGAGGTGCTTGAGTTACCATCCCTGGACGTGTTTAAAAAGCGGGTAGGTGAGGTGCTTGGGGACATGATTTAGTAGTAGACAGTTACAGTTGGAGTCGGTGATCTCAGAGGTCTTTTCCAGCTTAAAGATTCTGTGATTCTCTGTAATGAAAATAAGAAGAGAACGATCTGTTCTCTGGCAGTTGATAGCACTGGTGTGAAGATTTCTATTTAGAAGACTGCTTTCTCGTGTTCTTTCTTGTTGTGTCATCCCAGTCATTTTTAAGTAATAGATTACGATGTTGCAAGATCATTTGAGTTAAACAATCCTTAATCCAAGTTCACAGTTGGGGGTGTTGACATTAGATAGCATATAGCTTTATTCAAATATTATTCAGAGAGGTGGACTGAACCACTAACCGAATTCCCCTTTCTTCATTAACAGTCCATCGTGCTTGCATTTTCCCTAAAGACTTCTCCATAAATAATTTTCTGCTGTTGCACTAGATTTCATTAAATTTAATCTAGAAAAGCAGGATCGTTGCAAATCTTGTTAAATTTTTCAACTAAGGAAGCCGAGTACTTCCAGGGGTCAGCTTAAGCAGAAAAGATATATTTTTTTTTTTAGTTCACATTCTGAATAGAAAATTTTAACAGGCAGGGGTAGGAGGCATTGTTTCATTTTTAAAAATGTCTAGGCAGAACATATATGAAGAAACCCATAATGACAGAACACCATTTCATTTCTTCTGTGGAAAGATGTTTTGTCTCTTCTGTATTGCGTGTCTCTTGCTTTTAGCCTTTTATCTAAACTCTTCTACCAGTGGTGAGGATTTTGTGGAGACTGTAGTGTTTGCTCCAAATGTTTGCAGTATTTTTGTAATGCTTGTAAATGGTCTGGAGCCATTTATTAGTCAAATCTAGTTTTTCTGCAGTGAGTTTTTTTATGGAAAGGGTCATTAGGCATTGGAATATGCTGCCCAGGGAGGTGGTTGATTCACCTTCCCTGGAGGTGTTTAAGGCACGAGTAGACGAGGTCCTGAGGGACATGGTTTAGTGTTTGATAAGAATGGTTGGACTCGATGATCCAATGGGTCTCTTCCAACCTGGTTGTTCTATGATTCTATGAGTATGTTAAGCGCAGAATTCAGCTGATCTAGTAAAATGGACAAACTCTTTAGTCTCATTGCGTGTGTTTCTTCCACACGAGAGGCAATTGTGAGATCTCTTCTCCACTAATGTCCAGAATTCAGTGGCAGCTCTTGAAAAGTCACTTGAAAAGTGACTTCCCAGCCCAGTCTCATTCCTACAGGTCATCATAACAGTCCCCCTTAAATATCCCTCTGCTAAAACTGAAAATAGAAGGTGCAGATTGACTAAGAAGTCCTTGTAAAAATACCTGAGGACTGAATATATAAAAAGTAGTTTTTTAAAAGCAAAATCTCATTAGAGCCCAGCAATAAAGCTGAAATAATTTGCATGCTTTTCCAGAAGAACATGCCACACAAATTCTATATGCTATTTCTGACAGTTTATGCATGTTGTTTGTAATTGCACTTGAAATGTTGATGAAATTGCAGCCTGTGCTACATGTGAAGTATGAAACAACCTTGCTCTGTGTGTTGTTCAACAGGCAATTTAGAAAACTGCTGGCTGAGTGTAAACATTGCTGTAAGCTCCACAGGACGTAGCGTATTCCTGTAATGGGGCAGAAGAGTAAATCTGAGGATGCTGCAGAAATACAGAGCTGGCTGCAGCTCTGGTCACCAGGAGTTACTATGTCCAGTGTTAAGTGTTTCTGCTCTTGTACTCATAAGGGCCTTTGGAATTTCCCTCTCTCCTACGGTAGTTCAACTTTTTCTTTGCTGTAAGTCATTTCACTCAGAAAACTGCCACAGGACCAATAAAATCGATTTGTCCATTGCAAGCACATAGACAAATTGATCAGCAGAGGAAAGCGGGTTCCGTGTCTGCCCTATGCGATTTCACTTTGGTGTTAAGCTTGCTACTTCAGCTCTCAGCAAAGTTAAAGAAGCTTCCCTACCTGGATTTGCTACCTCCGTTCTCTAGAGATGGACCTTTAAACTATGGTTTCATTACGTTTCAAGAAGAAAAGGATCTTTCTGAGTCTGCAAGTACTTTTTTTTTCCTAATGAAGGAGGCATGGCATTTAGCTTTTTGTTCTTACATGGAAAACAGACTTTGTTTCTCTGAATGATAACGTCGTGCAGGCTTTCCCTGGAGATGCTGGGCATTGTCTCATTCCCGTGAGGCAGCAGTGAAACCTTCTTACTTTCTTGTGCCAGAAACAAAAGTGCATTTCACGTGTGCCTGGGTGCTAGGTTGTGGTTGTTCCTGGGTCTGTGTGGGAGCTTTGGTGGCACAAGCGACTCTCCCATGTGATGGACGATGTGCTTTTATAGCAATGATAATTAATGGCTGTTAAAAGCGATTTAATGTGACTTGAAACCTAGGATCAATATCAAAGGCTTATAAAGTATATGAAAGAACAAACTGAAATGATAAACAGCTTTAAGTGGTGAGATGATAGTGTTGTTTACACTCATTAAAAAAAGAGAATTGTCCTCTTAAGTAACATTATCATTCCTGCTTATTGAAGTACTGCTAATAAGAACTGAATAGTTTTTAAAACATGCTCGCTTGCTGAACCCTTTGAGGGAGCAGAACTTGAAAGGAGCTGTGCCATTTGAAATGTGTCAGGCACACATGACTGATGTGTCTGTCTGCCGAAGTGATTTGGCTTCATTTGGCTTCCTAAATGGGGTTTTTTGCAGTAGTGTCATACTTCAGAGATGATTAATAGAATGAGAAAAATGAAGCAAAAAAAGGAAATCACAAAATAATTTCCTACCTTTGTGTTATTAGAAGGTTGAAGATTTCTGAAACATCCTGCAGCTGTCAGAAACGATTGCAAAGAAAGCTTTTTTTTTTCTGCTGCAAACAGCTCCATGAAAAGTAAGCATAAAAAGATGTTGCCATTTTTGCAGTATCTTTTGAACATTAAGTCTTTAATGTTAAAGCCTCAGAAACACTTTCCCTGATAGCCTGGGAATTCTCTTTCTTTGAGGTAAGGATGAATCTGTTTGTTTAATCAATTTTATTTAAGGAGATATATATATTCAGGATAATGAAAACCGTTTAAAATGCAAAATTCATCTTTGTTGTGATGAAAGGGTGATAGTAGCTTCCTGCTGAGGTTTGCAAAACCGGAGTCTAAACCTTAATATAGCTCAGAGAGAGGCTTTTGGACTAGCAGCGTGTTAAGAAGTTTCTTCCCTTGCTGTGTTGGGTTTACAACATCTTTTATTACTTTTTTGATTTGTTTCTTTTAGGAGTGAGAAGGGGTGTTGTTTTGAGTGTGTGGGTTTGGGGTTTTTTTGTGGGTTTTTTGTGGTTTTTTGGTTTTTTTTAATTGAGGTCTAATTCCTATTTTTTTTTTAGTTGCATGGAGACTCAAAATATGATTCTGTGATACCAATTGTAAAGCTGTGAGGTCAAGTTCTTGTGCCCTCCCCTTATTCATTTATTTCATTTTGTTCATTTCTTTATTCATTTATTATTTTTCAACATGTGTTAAGCACTCATGGAGCTGCCTGAGTTTTTTGTTTTTCTTTCTCCCTCTCCTGTACGGTTACCTAATGAGTTTTGTATTTAGATCTCTGGTTATAACTGCTTGCAGGGTCCTCAATGAATTCAGGTTGGAGAATATGGAACAGGGAGGAACTGAATTTTACGTTGCTTAAAAAAGATGTTTAATGTTTCCATAGAGTATCTGTGGCTTTAACTTAAAAATTAGTAGGTTGGTTTTTTTAATGTTCTTGAGTCTTTTCTACATGAAGCTTCTTTTTGTGATATCAACTTATAATAAGAAATGTTTTGTAGGATGCTTGGGATTTTCTTTCCTGCATTAGAGTTCGCAGCTTGATGTGAAGTGATCAGAAAGAAATTAAAGGTGACTGTGAATGTACAGGCTAAACCTGTCCAACATTTTCTAAGTTAGTGGTTTCTAAGAAAAGAAAGAGATTGGAATAAAGTAGCTCATTTAGTTCCTGAGCATCTCTGAAAGGGCAGAGGGTTGTCTTCAGGGGCTTGGAAAACCACCTCAGGAAGCACAGGGGTCATCTGGGGTTTCCAACATGCTATGTAGCAGGCAGCGGTGGCTCAGCTTGAGTGTCCCCTCTGCCCTGGCACTCCTCCTTGGACAATTTAATGTGCCAGCCTCTCTGCACTCTGCCCCGTGCCAGGAACTAGCTGTGCTGGGTGTTTTGGAACTTGGTTTGGCCAAGGGAGGTGGTGAACCCAGTTGGCCAATGGTGACAAACTTAGAGGTACCACAAAGGTGAGTTTTGGGAAGACTATAAAGACTGTTAATATATCGAAAACCAGAGTTAGTGGCATAAATTGCATTGGAGGAATGATTAAATTCTTGGATTTTTTTACCTACCTCTTCCTTTTCTGACTTGATTATTGGTTAGAATTACAAGTCAGTTACCAGCCCTGCTCTGTGCCTTATTCCGCTCAGTTCTTCACTGAAAACCTCGAAATCAGCAAAGCTGTCAGACTCAGCTGCTGTGGAAATGGTGAAGAGGTTTAATTAACATTGTTAAAACTGTTTGGTTATAGACATGCTGTGAATTGGTAATGAACATCCAGCATATTGCCATAATCGTGCTATGTAAATCATATTATATACAATTTCTAAATAAAATTATGAAGATTATTGGCACATCAGAGCCTGTAGATTTTCCACAATTAAAACTTACCTTCCACACCATCCCTTACCATCCAGACATCTTAACAGTGTGATCCATACAAATTTGGAAAATTCAGACTCATGAAATACCTTGATTTTTGAACAATCATGGCACTGCTTAATGGAGCAGAAAATTAGATTAATAAATTTCTGGTAGCTCTGTAAAGTTATATATTTCATTACCATATATGTGAAGCGTATTCCTGCAGGCAATTACAGGACTTAGAGGCATCAAAACAGGTGGAAAAAGCAGGACTTTTCCCTTATTGAAATTCTTAACTCTGATACTTCGGAGAAGTCAACAAATGACCCTGTTGTCCCAGGCTCATCAGGCTGCATCTCAGATTGGGCTGGGATTATTATAGTTGGCTTTATTCATTATTAGTTCATCTTTTCCATCAAAAGCATTTGTGTATAAGCCTAATCTTCAGCTAAATCTTACCCTATTATCATCATAAACACATGTAAGACTACAACATTGGTCTGTTTGGCCCCCTGTAAATTACCAAGAATACATGAAATCTCAGAATTTCTTCATATGAAGTACCTGGCACTGCCTGAAATATTAACTTCAAGGTTCTACATCATAAAGCAATGATTTTATTTTACGGTATTTTGATCGAATATTTATAAATTCAGAGTAGACATGCAAGTGATGAGAAAGAAAGAACGAACGTGTTCTCTGCAACCTCAGATTATTCAGCTGAAGGGCTTAAAAAGGCTGGGGGGGAGGGAACACACAACTTGCCTAGCAAGTTACTGCCAAGCTGTGACCTACGCAGCTGTTGGTTTGAGAACTCTTGGCCATAATGTGATTTCAGAGATGATAAATGTGAAGCAATTAGCACTGATTCAGGCTTCTAAGTGCTACTTGAAGGTTCAATCGAGGAACTGTGCTTTTGTGTGATTTGGTATAAGTGGTGCTTCAGCATATTTAATAAGGTCAGTTATAATACATGTTTGAAAACTGCATAAATGCAATCAGGAAAACATTTCTGATTGCATGAATAATAGTTGTTGCTCGTGTTTAAAATGCAGTAAATTATACTGTGATCTAAATTGAGCTCTGGAGACATTTTTACATTAATAAACTTAAAATCTCATGTATTTTGACTAAGTGTTCTGATTAAATAGGCATTTGAAGGGAGTGAGCAAGGAATACTTTGTCATAGAACAGAATTCTGCGTTGTTGACGTTAGTGTGTATGTTCCAGGCAATCACAGTGTATCAGTGCAGGAGCAGGCTTGAATACCTCATGCCAAGTCTGTGAATGATGCAAAGGTGCATCCATAATCTGCGACTTGAATATATGCTTTGCTCTTCTTGATTTACGTAAGGCTTTTTCTAGTGCCTAGAATCTTTTTGCTGGAATTTAAGGCGATAGTCTCCTTGTTCTGCTTACATAAGTATAAACATATCCTCTCCGCATTAATCTTTTAGGAAATTTTTCTTATCTTACCTGCAGAGTACAGGTGTTGTGGGTTACTTGAAAGGGCACAATACCCATTTTTCTCCATTTCTAAAGTCAGAACAAGTTTCCTTCACTGGGGTTCATTTACTGACTGTGCCCATGATCCTGTTACATTCCCCAGCTTTCACCCCTGGAACAACTCCAAAGGCCTATTGAAGAATTCAGTGTCCATGAACAAGTTAATGTGGTTTCTGGTTCACTTACATTTCCTTCCACTTGCGATTGCTTAATTGCCTGTTAATTATGTTCCCTGTGTCCTTTTGATATGCATGTTAAACGTGAAATTTATGTACATGGAAACCGCTCCTGTATGTTTTGCTGTATTTTTAAAAAGACAGCACTGATGATCATCTCAATAAGAGACTCTTTTGGGGAAGAGGCTGTAAGACCTGAAGGACCAATGTGTTAGGTGAGAAGAGTGTAGGGGTGAAGATGATGAATGTGGTTTCATAGATGGATGAGACCTTAAGGAACTCTGGGGAGCAATTGGCTTTGTGCTTAGCCTCTACAGAGAGGAAAATTGCATTGGCTGAGACTGAAACTCCCTTGCGTTTCTCCTTCAATCCCAACCTTCTACTCTCTGGGCCAATAAACTGATAAAGAAGAACTAATAAAAAAACCCCAAACAAACGAATCAGGTTAAAGAGAGAAATCTGTAGCTTCTAGCATAGCTGCAGTTACATCCTTTCCTTGCGTCATAGATTGCTCTCAAGCAAAATCATTCACTAAGGCTGTTGAAAAGACAAAAGCTTCTGTTTTTAATCGTTGCCTGCTGAAGGGTTTGACCTTTGGCTGTGCTGAGGCAGGAGGGCTGCAAAGAAAAATGCAGATTGGAAATTCATTTGCCTTCATTTTTAGGCTTGTTTCCTTTCTCACTGCAGGACATGGCTGCCCATAGGTTTCACAGAACCAGTCAAATTGTCTTGATCAACATTTGTTTCAGGTGGTGTCAGCAGTTCTCCAGGTGCAGAGTTCTCTGCTGCTCTCTGTTAGCAATACTCCTGCATTCTCTGTAAAGAATGAGATCTGAGTTAATGTCTTGGGTTTTTATATTTATCCAGTTATAGCTGGCCTTCTTTCTTCCCTTTGCCAAGTTCAAAATAGCCATTGACTTTAAAAAAAATAAAATAAAAACCAAACCAACAAAAGCCCCCACAGGAAGTTGTACACATATATCCAAGTGCCAAATATAGCTCTGTATATATTTTTTTCTCTGTTCTTACATTAAATTGCATTTCACAAATACTAGTTTGCTTAGCTGGCTGGATTTCCCTGTGCTGTAGTACGATGGCAAAGCAAAATGCTTCTGTGTAAGCAGAAACAAATACATTAAAATAGAAACCTTTCAGCTGGAATGAGTTTACAGCAGGCTTCTAAATGCTGCAGTGCATGTTTAGTACACCAGTTCCCGGTGGTATGTGCAGCACGCTTCATTCAGGTGGATAGCTTAAATTTTATTAGGTCTGGCACTTCTTTATTTCACCGCTGATTAGATGACCTATGAGCAGTGTAGCATGTCACCCTTGCGTTGGAGAAGAATTGGCACTGCCTGTGGAGTTGGATTCAATTGTTGGGCGTATGAAAGTCTGCTTCCAAACGCTTGACAGAGATTAATAAAGTGCAGAGTTTCTTAAAGAGAATCAATGGCGAAATGGCAGATGCTATTTTCTTTATCTTTCTTCTTGAGGAGTGGGAAGGCGAAGTTGTATTTTCAGAGTAGCAAATATTATAAAGAATTTTAGACAGCTCACAAGGGATTGGGAAGATTGGGTGCATCTTGAGCTGTCCCGTGTGGTGGGTTCCTGCTGAGACCGAGGCTTCGAGCCTCAGAGCCAGTCTTGTCCTTGGTGATTTAATGCATAATTCTCCTTAACACAGAGAGCTCCGTGAATGTGATGTGAAGATGGGTTCACAAGTGTAATACTTTATTTCTACTTGTAAAGCATTTGAAGTACCTGTGGACGCCATTCTGTTGATGCAGTCCTTTAAAATGGTGATTTTAGAGGAGCTATTTTATGGCTGTGCTGGGGAAGAATTAATGTAGTAAAGCTTCACTGTCTTCTCTTGGATGTCCATGACCCAGCTCATACACGTTTCTGGGAACAGCCATTTGCCATAAATACTTATACAGCCATGTATGAGTATTTGGGGAAGAAACTGGTCCCTAGATGGGCTTTAAGGTCCCTTCCAATTTGAACTATCCTATGATNTTATTTAAATAGAAAAGGCTTACATGGAAGAATTAGTCCACGTAATTAAATTACAAATTGTGTTGGGTTTTTTTCCTAATTCTAAAATAAACTAAGAACTTCAGAACATGAGGGGAAAAAAAAGTTAACTCTTTTTCTGAGTAACTACCTTTCTAAACTTTATCTAAGCAAATTTTCACATTTCCCTCCTGAAAACCACAAGTTCATTAAAATCAGGATCTTTTTGCAGGAAGGTGTCTTTTTCCACAGAGCTGTTATCAGAACAGAGGGTTTATATCCAAACTGTATTGAGACAGATGGATGAGAGCAGCTCAGTAATTAAAGTATCAGCTTGGATATAGCATGTCTACGTGAAGTCCTTTCTCTGACTTGTTAGGGTGAAGGATTTGTGCAGTTTCACAAGTGGAAATACTACTCCAGGCAGATCCTTGCTTCTTTGCATATCTAAACCTGCCTCTCTGCAGCTCACTGTGGTCTGATGGTTCATTCAGGATGGTTGCATTCACCACACAGAGTTGTATTTGTTTGAATGGAAGAACAAGTAGGGCCAGAGGAGTAGGGCCACCTAAACATGTGTTATTGTATAAGGAAACTTGTCAAGTTAGGCCTCAAGTTGCAAACGTATTTCTTCTTGTAAAGAGCTGAACCCAACGCTCCAGCCCTGTGCAGTAACAAATAGCTTCATCATCTTGGTCTCCTTTATCCATTGAGCAGCTCAGAAACAGTGGCCATCAGAGATGAATTGATGAATTTTCATCAGTATCAAAATACATTCTTTTTCTGCCAGTGAGATTTTTAATGTGAACATCGTAATCTTTTCTACAAATATATTTTTCAGTGTTTGGGGCTTTGGATGTTTTTTTTTTTATTTGGCTTGGGTTTTTTTCTGTTTTTTTGGGGGGGCCTGTGTTATTTTGTCAAAGTACAATTTAATGTGGACCGCTAGGGGAAACAAAACCCATTTAGTAACTAGAAATGCAAAAGGAAGCAAATCACAAAATGAGGAAAAAATGAGGTCAGTGTTGGACATTTAAAATAAAACAAACTTTGAAAGTTCTCAAGTGCTTTCACAAGGTTCTTCAGTTTTGAAGCGTTTTTGCTTTTACCGAAGTCTTAAGTCCCTGCTCTTGTGACTTTTTAGTTTTACCAGATCCTTTTTGAAGCTCCTGGAGGCCAAGGGATGAGTGATCTCACGAGAGGGTCATCCATCAACTCATTCCTCACTCTGTAATTAAAGTAAGAGCACAGCAGGAGGCTCATCTTCATACATTGACCTTCCTGCAGGAAGGGAGGTTATAAAATAGCAAAGCAAAGTTTCTTTCCTAGTGTAATCAAATGTCTGAGACTCTACTCATGTATGTGCAACGTGTAACCAGGACAGGGAACTGAACATTAAACTGACAGTAAAGTGTTTTCTTCTCGCCTTTATAATAGGAGTTCAGGTGTTAAACAAAAGCACATTAGGAAGTCCTCATTTGGCTGACACAGATTTGATTCAAGTCTTTTATTCAGGATTTTGCTGTGTCTCATTAGAAAAAAATCTATTAAATTAGGTTGGGAAAGACACAGGTTTATTGAAGGTGGAATGGAGAAGGTGACATGAGTTTCAGAGAATGGGGCTAAACCCAAATTGCTTTAGTAAAAGACCAACAAATAGATTAAGAACATCATTCACGAGGTGTAGTAGAACACTGAGCAGGAGAAATTGCATATACAGATAGATCTGTGGATATAATGAACCAAGAATGTAAAAACCATATGGAAATTAAGAAATTGAGAGGCATCTTCATACATCCAGCCAGCACACGTGGACAAAACAATCAAAACAATAGATTACTTACTTTTACTTACTTTTAGGTAAGGCAGTGGTGGCAGTGGGAAGCAAGTGAAGTAAAAGGAATGCAGCTTATCAGATTTAGAATTTCAGGGTTAGTTATCTGTCCATAATTGCAGTGTAAATGGGGCTGCTCTGCCTAACATGGTTTCTGGTTTACCCGTTCTCTGTAGCGAACTAAGTTCTGCTGCTTAAACATTTTCACATCTAAGGACATACCAAATGATCCTTCCTTGAATTGTGCACACTGAACCACGCAGTGGTTCTTTGGGATTTTCAAAGTAATCAGTATCAAATCCTCATGACTAGAAACTAATGATAAGAATTTGAAGAAGTAAAAAGTAGATACTGCTGGGGTGCGAACCACATGACTTTGTGAAGACGAGGTAATTTTTCTCCCTACATGATAGGTCTTACGCTTCTTGATGCATCTTCTGTATTGCCAGCAAACTGAAGGTGTTTGTTCTCAAGGTGGGATGTTCTGATCATTCCTAAATTCTCACAGGACACACAATCCAGTGCTGTTCATTGAAATACTGCAGACTTTGAATGTATCTGCCCACTTCTTCAATGAAGGACTGTCCAGTCAACGTGTCAGAACAGTTCTCAGCATCTCTGTGCTGGCTGTTCGTTAGTGTTCAGGAATAGTGTGGTTTTAACTTGTAAAGACTTAGCTGTCTTGAAACACACCTCTTTAAATAACTATTGCTTTGTCCCTGCTGCTGTGATCTGAGAGAGGGCTGATATAAATAGCCTTGTTTACTTAAACAAAAAAAAGTAGAGGTTAGTGTCACCCTTTTTTTTCCTCCCTATTTCTGCAGTTATCTTAATTTGCAACAAGCTGGATTTGTTTCTTCTAAAGGTCCTTCGTATTTTAGCTTTATTCTCAGGGTTTTGAACAGATAGTATGTTTGCTGTGTTGGGTGTTTAATACTGGGTTTGTGCTGTGCAGTAATACTAGTACTTAGGTTAATTGGATACTTGCTAGGCTGATGCATCTCATTATGTACAGTGAGTTCTTTCTGGCTTCTGTCCACTGTGTTTCAACTATAATATATAAATGTGTCTTGTGTCCCTGACCCTCATCTTATTCATGCTGCAATGATATACAGAGTCTCACTGTGTCTTGGTGTATCTGCATTCTGAAATATAGTTGCTTGATGTTTGGCTTTTTTATGCTTTGAAGAGATGGAAAACTGCCTCTAACAATTACCTTTCCCTGTTAAGATTTAGGGATACTGAACTGTGCGGGATTTTCGTACAAGGTTATTTTTTGTGAGGTTATAACACACTTTAATAGGTTGCAATTATTTTAACCAGGGGCTGTAAATATTAGAGAGAATTTCACATGCTGTAACTTTTGCAGGTTGTTAAACAAAATTATAGGAGGAAGAAGAGCGTAGGAGAACGCTTTCATGTGAGATGCATATTTTGGGTCAACAGCCTAATTGGGGACAGGACTAGGATATGTGGGTTGTTTTCTCAGCTGTGTAGCTGTCCTGTTGGGTGACCTTGTGAAATACGTTCCCAGCTTTCTACCTCAGTTTCTTTATCTGTCTAGCTAGAACAACTTCTTTTGTCCTCCAGTTCCTGTACAAGGTTGGAGTACATCATACTGCTGCAGCTACAGTCCGATGAGTTTTTCTGGGTTCTTGACATGCTCTCTGCTAGCATTTCCCATACAAGGACAGACTGAAAGTTGAGGTTATTCAACCTAGAGAAGAGAAGACTGCAGGGTGCAACCTTACAGAATTTATAGGGGGCCTACAGGAAACCTGGGGAGAGGTTTTCTATCAGGGAATGCAGGGATAAAATGAGGGGGAATGGTTTGAAGCTGAAAACAGGGCTATTTAGATTAGATATTAGGAAGAATTTTGTTACTGTGAGGATAGTGAGGTGTTCAGGGTCCGGTTGGATGGGGCTTTGAGCAACTGGATCCAGTGAGAGGTGTCCCTGCCCATGGTAGGGGGTGGGAACTGGATGAGCTTTAAGGTCTCTTCGAACCCAAGCCATTCTATGATTTTGTGGTTTTCTGTGCCTGGCAATTGTTGGTGAGGAAAAGGTGTCTGGAAATCAGATATTTATTTTTTTTAAGACAAATTATTCTAGGTGTGTCCCAATTTGCAAATTGTTGAGAGAAGAGTCACTAGTTGTTTTTAGCAAAGGTCTGGATCTGACACTTAAGTGCCGAAATACAGAGACAGACACCTATCAGGGTTTCAAAACTCACTTTGTATTTCAAAATTATCCCAGAAGCTTTCTCTGCCTGTCCCCAGTTCCCTTCCCATTTATTAACTCAAGCTCATGAATTCAGTTTTATTTAAGAAATGGATCAAATTTGGCAGTGATACTGTCTTTTAAAATTGTGCTAAGTCTATACATCTCTGAGCACCTAAAATTGATTTTAGAAATCTGGCCCAGTGAAAACAGACTTTTTGCTGTTCTAGTTCTATATATCCAAGTGGTTTAGGAGTTTGAAAATAAACATAAAGCCAACAAAATAATCAGACAGCAAAGCTGCTTCAGTTAAATATGAAGTAGGAAGACTTTCTGCTGTTCTAGGATGCTGCACAGACATGAAATAATTCTTGATTGCCTGCACTGCTTTCAGCTGTTACCCATCATTGTATTGAAACAAGATGAAAGTGAAAGGAGCTAGAGCTGATATTACGATAAAAAAAGACTAGGAGAAAAGATAGTTCTAATTTCTCCCACCCACGCTTTGCCTTTGGAGGACAAAGTGGGATAGAAATTACGGGCAAGAAGTCGAGGGGACAGAACAGGCAACAAAGTGCTCTGAGGGCATAAAAAAAGAAGGAAAAGACGTTATATAACAATACGTATGTATCTTATTTCTCCTGAAGTCTTTTACTGAAAAGAGGTTCAAGAAGTAGATAGTAGGTATATTCCAGAACACATTATGTCTTCCTTCCCATTATTTCTCCACATTTTCTTTGCCTTTTTCTTTGGAAAAAGCCAGGTCCTGTATATAAATAGCCGGAGCGGTATTTATAACAAGAGTGGGCAGACTGATAGAAGATTCTTTCCTTAGAGAATATCTGAATAGTCCTTCCTTGCAGCTGTTAGCAATATTTGTCACTCGGATGATAAAGCTATTCACTGGCAGTTGATCAGGCATACTTGACACCATTTTAATAAACATTGCGTGTTTTCACTATGTTGAAGTGGACTGCTTTTATCTGATGAGAGAGAGATTTGTTCCAGACACAGGAAAGGCGTCTGACAGTGGTGCCAACATGCCACTTAGAGTAATATGGTGATGGACTACCAAGCTAGGCTGACTCACTTTGAAGAAGCCAACGCACTTATTTCTCCAAGGACTGGCTGCTTATTTATGTGGATGAAGTATAAATAAAATAGAAATGCAGTAAAAAGTGAAGAAATTAGTATGCTAACTTTTTTTCCTTAAATTTCTCACAGGATTTGGTAAAAAATGACAACAAAAAAAACCACATGGAAACTGGCGTAGGTTTCTTGCCAAATGGAATATTAATTAATGTTTCAATGTTATTCACCTTCTTCCAAATGGAATATTAATTCCATTTGGAAGAAGGTGAATAACATTGAAACATTCTTCACCAAAGAAGGTGAATAACATTGAAATCAGGTTTTCATCTTTAAATCTAACCTTGAGAAGTGGCGTGTTCTTTTATTTATTACACTTTACTATGAGCCCTAATAAATATACACAAACCCATATGATTCTGTATCAATAAAACCTTTTGAAAATCGCACAAGGAAATTGCTCTCGCCATGTGAGGTATTTGCATGAATAGTAATTCATTTGACTTGGTTGGACTCGATGATCCGATGGGTCTCTTCCAACCTGGTGATTCTATGATTCTATGACTTTTGCTGCTAATGCTATTAATG
>WAAB01004710.1:0-10132 GCA_013389865.1 Piaya cayana | reverse complement strand
AAGACAAATTATTCTAGGTGTGTCCCAATTTGCAAATTGTTGAGAGAAGAGTCACTAGTTGTTTTTAGCAAAGGTCTGGATCTGACACTTAAGTGCCGAAATACAGAGACAGACACCTATCAGGGTTTCAAAACTCACTTTGTATTTCAAAATTATCCCAGAAGCTTTCTCTGCCTGTCCCCAGTTCCCTTCCCATTTATTAACTCAAGCTCATGAATTCAGTTTTATTTAAGAAATGGATCAAATTTGGCAGTGATACTGTCGTTTAAAATTGTGCTAAGTCTGTACATCTCTGAGCACCTAAAATTGATTTTAGAAATCTGGCCCAGTGAAAACAGACTTTCTGCTGTTCTAGTTCTATATATCCAAGTGGTTTAGGAGTTTGAAAATAAACATAAAGCAAACAAAATAAAGCGAAGCTGCTTCAGTTAAATATGAAGTAGGAAGACTTTCTGCTGTTCTAGGATGCTGCACAGACATGAAATGATTCTTGATTGCCTGCACTGCTTTCAGCTGTTGCCCATCATTGTATTGAAACAAGATGAAAGTGAAAGGAGCTAGAGCTGATATTACGATAAAAAAAGACTAGGAGAAAAGATAGTTCTAATTTCTCCCACCCACGCTTTGCCTTTGGAGGACAAAGTGGGATAGAAATTACGGGCAAGAAGTCGAGGGGACAGAACAGGCAACAAAGTGCTCTGAGGGCATAAAAAAAGAAGGAAAAGACGTTATATAACAATACGTATGTATCTTATTTCTCCTGAAGTCTTTTACTGAAAAGAGGTTCAAGAAGTAGATAGTAGGTATATTCCAGAACACATTATGTCTTCCTTCCCATTATTTCTCCACATTTTCTTTGCCTTTTTCTTTGGAAAAAGCCAGGTCCTGTATATAAATAGCCGGAGCGGTATTTATAACAAGAGTGGGCAGACTGATAGAAGATTCTTTCCTTAGAGAATATCTGAATAGTCCTTCCTTGCAGCTGTTAGCAATATTTGTCACTCGGATGATAAAGCTATTCACTGGCAGTTGATCAGGCATACTTGACACCATTTTAATAAACATTGCGTGTTTTCACTATGTTGAAGTGGACTGCTTTTATCTGATGAGAGAGAGATTTGTTCCAGACACAGGAAAGGCGTCTGACAGTGGTGCCAACATGCCACTTAGAGTAATATGGTGATGGACTACCAAGCTAGGCTGACTCACTTTGAAGAAGCCAACGCACTTATTTCTCCAAGGACTGGCTGCTTATTTATATGGATGAAGTATAAATAAAATAGAAATGCAGTAAAAAGTGAAGAAATTAGTATGCTAACTTTTTTTCCTTAAATTTCTCACAGGATTTGGTAAAAAATGACAACAAAAAAAAACCACATGGAAACTGGCGTAGGTTTCTTGCCAAATGGAATATTAATTAATGTTTCAATGTTATTCACCTTCTTCCAAATGGAATATTAATTCCATTTGGAAGAAGGTGAATAACATTGAAACATTCTTCACCAAAGAAGGTGAATAACATTGAAATCAGGTTATCATCTTTAAATCTAACCTTGAGAAGTGGCGTGTTCTTTCTTTTATTTATTACACTTTACTATGAGCCGTAATAAATATACACAAACCCATATGATTCTGTATCAATAAAACCTTTTGAAAATCGCACAAGGAAATTGCTCTCGCCATGTGAGGTATTTGCATGAATAGTAATTCATTTGACTTGGTTGGACTCGATGATCCGATGGGTCTCTTCCAACCTGGTGATTCTATGATTCTATGACTTTTGCTGCTAATGCTATTAATGCGCTGGGATTATAGAAACACAAGCTATGGCAAAATANACATTCTTCACCAAAGAAGGTGAATAACATTGAAATCAGGTTTTCATCTTTAAATCTAACCTTGAGAAGTGGCGTGTTCTTTTATTTATTACACTTTACTATGAGCCCTAATAAATATACACAAACCCATATGATTCTGTATCAATAAAACCTTTTGAAAATCGCACAAGGAAATTGCTCTCGCCATGTGAGGTATTTGCATGAATAGTAATTCATTTGACTTGGTTGGACTCGATGATCCGATGGGTCTCTTCCAACCTGGTGATTCTATGATTCTATGACTTTTGCTGCTAATGCTATTAATGCGCTGGGATTATAGAAACACAAGCTATGGCAAAATAAGATATGTCCGTTCATTTTTTATATAGGTAGGGTGTCCTAGACCAACCTGTGTCCAGTGCTGTGACAGAAGCCAGAGAGATCAATCCTACATGGTATTTGGGTGTACAGTAGAAATCCATAGTCGTCTAGTTATCTATTATTCAGCTAGAGGCAATACCCACCTTAAGACGAGCTAATTCATTTGCTTCCAGTTGTTAGGGTGCGCCTGTGGTGGAAACTATTTCTTGGTTATTTTATTCTAAAATTAAGAATTCTCTCCTTGACACTGCAAGGATCCATTCCAGCCCCGTGCTGCTCTGGCTTTTGCATGGCAGTGTAGGAATTCAGATCTTAAAACCGCTGTGTTTGGCAGTGAAGCTGACTGAAAAAACAGAGATCTGAGTTTCCAGTCTAATAGAGATATAGAAGTCCCATGTTTTCTATTTCTGTGGCAACAGAGATTCCTGACAAATTGAAGTGATTAAGTAAGCATAGTGCAAGCCAGGAATTTAGCCTGATCTGTGGTATTTACTTGGCCTAAGGAAATAGCTGATATCCTGATGACATAAGCAGGGCAAAGCCGGTGTTCTGATCTCTATTATACCTGTGTAATGATACATACCATTATGTTTGATGGCTTTACGTGGGATTTAGCGTAGAATTAGATTCTAAATCTTCTAAAGAAGTACAAATAGACATGATGCTTTATCTAGCATCTACAGAAATAAGCTTGTTCTAGAGAACTTGGGGAACTGCCGTTAAAGTTAAGTACAATTGAGACAGAATAACGAGGTGATGGGAGGTTGAATATGGAAGATAGCAGACTGGAATACTTCAGTGAAAAGAGATGTTGGGGAAGGAACTTGTTGGGATACGTAGGGTATTGTAGGGCAAGAGGAGGGTTTACTGAAAGCTTGAGCCTTGATTGTGGTTTCCCAACTACTGCGTGGTGTGTNCTGCTGCTGCTTTTTTTTTTTTTTTTGAGTTAAAAGGTAGTCTGTTTTTCTTGCTACTGTTTCCACAAATAATGAATAAACATCAAGTAAGCCACTGTGCATCTTGGAACTACCCATTTCTCTCCCAGCAAGAGAACACAAGCTTGTCTATCATGCCGTCACCATGGTTTCGAGCCACGATAGCTGAATCCTCACAGCTAAAAATCCTTGACAAGTCTCTGACACTATATTTAATCCTAACTTTGTTTTAATCGTGATTGTGTGTTCTGTATTTCTGAGACATGGTTCTAAATGTGAAGTAAGCTTGTCAGGAAGACACATTTGAAGGCTTTACAGCTTTTGGCAACTGATACATAAAACAGTAACTGCAGTGGTGAGTGCAGCTTGCCTTATCTCAGCCTGAGGAGTGCTCTGGCACCATCGGTTGAATTCTGTGCTGGTGTTGCCACAAAGGACCATCGAATGAGAGCTGACAGCTTCCCTTGTGTGTGTTTTCATATCATAGGCATAGGAGGCTCTACTCAGCACTCTGATGTGATGCCAGAATAACCGAGACCAGAGTTCAGTCCAGTTTGCTGTAGCAAAACGAGCTGATATAGGTATGGGCTGTCATCCTGTTACAACATCAGAAGTTGAGGGAGGAACACAAGCTGCCTTTCAGTAGTTACCAGATTTTTTTGTTAGATTTTTGGGTGCAAGCATGGGTTTCTTTTCTGGAAGTGTATAAACTTTTATTTATTTGCTTTACTTGTTCCTGCAAAACCAGAGGGAAGAGACAGTCAGACACTGATGATGTTCTAAAGAGAATAGGTGTGTTGGCCGCAAGCTAGAAAATACGAACATGAAGCAGTTATAGAATCCTAGAATGATAGATTCATTGAATCACCAGGTTGGAAGAGACCCACCGGATCATCGAGTCCAACCATTCCTATCAAACATGATATTAAATAAAATAAGCAAATTTGTATTTCAGTGCTACACTAACTATGGAGCAATGAAAGCGACCTACTGCACTCAATGACTATTTGGTTTATGATCGAATAATACTAGAAGATTACAGATTGCTATAATGAACTCAGAGGTTTGGGTTGGTCGGGTACCTTGAGATGAGCCCACAGCCGTTTGGAGGTTCATCTGAACCGCAGTAGGTTGCTGTCGCTTTTGACATTCAAAAGTCAGCAACATGAGTGTAACATATTTCCAATAAGTAGTGAAGTCCTGAGATAAAGGATTGCTGCAGAGGCTGAAAGTAAATTGTAATGTTTCCTTATAGCATAACTCCTATTAAGTGCCATCTTCCAACGCTGAAGTGTGTAACATCACCTATATTTTAAACACTTTGGGACAAGGAGATAGTGCTTTTGAATGTTATTTTTAAAAGGCCATGTGACAAGCAAGTAAGTTACTTGAAAGTCAACTTGAAGAGTAATTGCCTAGTTGACTCGGAGAGCTGCCATTAAACAAAAGGATGAGTAGAAACCGATAAACTATTTGGATCCAATAGCTTCCATGAATCTGTCTCCTTTTAAAGAAACTATTGATCTTTACCATCAGACCTCTAGACTATCAGTCATGCTTTGACAGCCACACATATGTGTGGATCCAGGAATCGTATCATGCATTCTGTTCCTCAGCAAAATACTGATATTTTTCTTATTTTTCTTTACTTTGGAGAGTTTCCAAGGATGATCTTTTTTAACAACTGTTATCCAGACGTACTACGTACTTTTTACTCGAGTCCTGTGGGAAAGGGACAAATATTCAGTGTTTTGATTTGTTGTTATTGTTGTTCTATTCTCCTCCCCCCTTCTTTAAAGCCATGAAATCTCAGGCCTGGCTGGAAGGCTAGTTTGAAAAAAAAACATTGATTTTTTTAGGAAGGTTATTGAAGACTCAAATGCTTAACTACTTTATTTCCATTCAATTATATTGAAATTACTGGTCTTAACAATTAGCTAAATCAAAGTTATTTGCTTTTAAGAAAGATCCAAACATTATCTGCTCTATCGTCCTTCACTAAACATCGATATTGTACGTTGATGTATCCTCACACTGTGGGAGCAACAGACAATTAATTGTGCACCTAAATAATTTAAAGATAAATATATTATAATTGCCAAGTAACCATAAATTAAAAAAAAAATAATCCACCAGAAAAAGCCAGACACTGGAGCTAAGGGTTGTGAATGTGGTTTCACTCATGTGAGATCAGTTTAATTTGCAATGTGATGTTCTTTGACTACATGCAGACAAACCGTAGTAGGATGTATCTAACAAGAGCTGGAATAGGTTCTTTTTTATAAATGAATAAACTGTGTATGTATATCCATAACTGGTTATTACAGCTGTCTCTACTGCAATGCTAGTGGTGGAATAGGCCCCCAATTATTATTATTGTTTTAATTGGATATTTGAAGAACTTTCTGAGTTCAAATGCCTGTATGTTTCTTGAGTGCATTGATGACCTGGTACGTATCTAGTGCAGTTCATCCAGTATGTAGGAGGAGGAAAACAATTTTATCTGTTCTATCCAAGTGATATTGGTTCAGAAAGGATTCTGAGCTTTGATTTTTGTAATTAAAAGTAGGTGACTTAACTTGCTTCTCACCATTGTTTCGTTATCAGAAGACATGGAGAACCGCATCTGGTTTCAAAGAACTATCTTGGATTTCAGTAAAAAAGTCTTTTGAGGCCCTTCAGTTTTCTATGGAATATATCAATTATAGGCTCATAGGCTTAAAAGCTTTTTGCATGATTATTGGTACCAAAATCTTGGCCTCCTTTAAATGAAAGATAAAACTGAAATTCCAAAATAGGTACCCTGCAGTAAATCTATGGCTTGGCTCAATATCTTTGTTTCCTGTATTTCAAGAGACTTCTGGGTAAAAATATTTTCTTTTATAAAATGATTTNATGCTAGTGGTGGAATAGGCCCCCGATTAGTATTGTTTAATTGGACATTTGAAGAACTTTCTGAGTTCAAATGCCTGTATGTTTCTTGAGTGCATTGATGACCTGGTACGTATCTAGTGCAGTTTATCCAGTATGTAGGAGGAGGAAAATAATTATATCTGTTCTATCCAAGTGATGTTGATTCAGAAAGGATTCTCAGCTTTGATTTTTGTAATTAAAAGTAGGTGACTTAACTTGCTTCTCACCATTGTTTCGTTATCAGAAGACATGGAGAACCGNGTTTTTTTTCTAAAGGATTTGAAAGAGATTCAGTTTTTCCTTAAACTCAGAATTGCTTTAGAAGCACTGAGCATTTGAAGTCTGTGTTGCATTATCACTCTGAGACTTCTGCATCGCTCACCAATCTTAACATTCACAAGAGGCACAAGCATGTTTTTATCCCTCATGTGGAAGGAAAACATCAGACAGAATCAAGGAAACTACTGAATGAACTTTCCTAAGATGAATTTTGCAGAGCTGTTAGTGTTAAAGCAATCCTTCCTGTATTGGAATCTTCTGACATTTGTAACTTTTACTACTTTTCCAGCTTTAAGATAACAAAGGACGTGCATTCCCTAAGCCTAATCTGTGAGAAATTTATCATTTGATCATCAGATGCTATTTGTTGGAGAGGTTCTAATGCCCAAGAGCAAGATCATTCATGAGAGGGGATGAAGCGTAATAAATAATTGCTCGCTTTGCAGCACTGTTATGGGTTTCTCTCTGAAGGTGCTTGGTATGTATAGTTTTAGCTATTTATTTTTGTGTTTCTCTAAACAACTATCAAGGAAGGACCCACATCAATAAATATACAATCAATACTGACCTTGGGGCACCCAGATTCAATAAGACAGCCTGCTACCAACTTCTAATTGAACTCTTGGCACCCAAACT
The DNA here is from genome assembly GCA_013389865.1 of Piaya cayana. NCBI lineage: Eukaryota > Metazoa > Chordata > Aves > Cuculiformes > Coccyzidae > Piaya > Piaya cayana. The sequence continues at coordinate 3,171 of WAAB01004710.1, read as the reverse complement.
ATGCTGATAAGATTGGTGTTGCCTCCTGCTCGAGGATGATAAATCATTCAGGTGAAATATCAGTTCATTTAAACAAAGTCATGTATAAAATTGATTTTTATTTTTGGGGGAGAAAAGGGGTTAATCAATAAAAGTGGACTTAACGCCAGAAGAATTGGTCTTAGAGCTGCGAAGTAATTTTTCATAGTAAAATCCCAGGAAAGCAAAAATACAGGTTGAAATTCTGATGAGGCAGGTTGCTTACAGGGAACAGGGCAAACACATAATGGAAGGTACTTTCAGAAAGCAGTCCAAGGTGGCAAGACTTTATTTTGCATTTTTCCTATTGGAAACATCTTTCCTTTTTATTTTTATTTTTTTCTAAATCCATTAAATAAAATGCATTGGCATTTGGTCTTGCAGCATTCCAGATAAAGGTCCAGACCCCATAACATAGGAGTGTGAAAGGCTAAGCCCTAGGAATGCGGCCGTGGTGGAGTTGACCCTCAGATTTGGTCCAAGAGGAGATTCAAAGTAGACAACAATTGCACTATCTAGGTAGCCTCAGTCTGCAATCAGAGCAGCAAAGGGTACCTGAGGTCTGCGAGTGTAATTCCTGATGGGGAAAGTCTGTTCTACTGTTTAATCCCATTTCACAGGATTAAAGGTCATTATTTTGAATCATTTAAAATTGCATTTAATTTTAAAGGTCTTTGGAAGTAAGTCTAGCAGCAGAGCTGGATAAAGTGCTCTGTCTCAGGGTTTGAGAGAGATTCTTGAGATATATATTGGAAGAGAATAGAAAATTCCTTCCTGTGCTTTGGTAAAGAAGGGGCTCAAACCTGTAAGTGCAGTTTGTGTTTGGCTCTAGTTTTAAGTTGTTCTTCTCGTGAAGCTTTCTTGATGTATAATTCAAAATTGATCGAAGCAAAAATAGAAGACAGGGAAGGCCATAAATCTTAAGCCTTTGTAGGAGAACATGACCATATTTTTAAGAAAGAAGAGCAAGAAAATATGGGATGTGTGCCCTGACGTGCCGTTGTTAGTGCAGGGACACTCTTGCCCATGTAACTGACTAATTGAGAATATTTGGATGCTGGAGTGTACTGGTAAACATCCTTATTGGTCCAACCCATTTTTTGTTTATTCTGTATAAATGCACAGGACCAAATTAAATTTGCAGTAAGTCTTCATTTTAGGTATTTCAGACAACATTGGTATTAACTTTTCCATATTATACCTAGGATTCAAGGGTGTGCATTGAATTTTCTGACCAGGTCATCCACAAAGAAATAATGAGCCGTGCAGCTTGATATTACCTTAATTGTCCTCCTGTCACTAGACATAAGATGAGGTCTGTGTAAACATGAATATATAAATGCTTCAACTGTAATATCAAAACTGACATTTTTTAGCAATTATTCAGTTGTTTGTTTGAATAAAAATGTGATAATTTTTTTTTCTACTCCAGTCTCACATTTTTATCCCAGAACAACAGAAGCTGAGCAAGATAGATGGGCTCTCTTGAGAGCAAACTAAGTAGTTGCTACTCGTAAATAGAAAATATTGATGTAATGGCCAAGAGAAATAAAACTCATCTTATCACTGAAACTTCAATATGTATAACCAGTCTATTGTTACAGTCTCTTGGGAGGAATATCATCATTACAGAAAAAAAAAATATTTTCTTGGGGATTTCAATAATGTTTGACCCTTTGATTTAATATTTCAACTAGTACCTTAAAAACTATGGAAGCGTTGCACAGTAATTTCCATTATGCATTTTACTCATGAGCTGTATCAGAATAGGGTCCCCTCCTATACTACGAGATGAAGACTATTTTATAAATGCCAGTGGTCTAATGCAATAAAATATTAACTTTAGTACATACGTTAATACATTAGTAATGTATTATTAATGTATGTAACACATTAAATAATGTATTGAAATACATTAACATAACCAGGATAACAATAACTTGCAGCAGTTCTTCGTATTTCTTATTACTTAAAACTCTGGGTGACCCTATTAATTTTGATTAAATGTCATGCATGGGCATGAAAAAAAACCTGTCCTGAAGACAGAAGTAGCCCTTACTTTGAATATAGGTTGTTTGAGTGTTTGGGACTGTGTGCTAAGAGCTGGTCTTCTGGAGTTGGGCAAGCGTTTTGTTCGGCAAGTATGTTTTCATTTCTTTCAGTGAAAACTCAACTGTTTCAGGAGGAAAAAAGTATTTCCTGGGGTAGTCTTTCAAAACAGAATATGCTCATAGTCAAAGATGTGACGTGCCCAACTCAAAACATTCTCCCGGTTATAGAGATTTAACCTTCACGTTTATAGACAGTGCTGAGATATCGTGCAGTGTACATTGTGCCGTGTGTTCTATGGCTCCTTGGTTCATACTGTTCCACTTTCTACAAAAGCATGGGAGCATTCATTAAGGCCTGGTTTAGGGTCTGTTTGGGCTGCCTTCCAGCATTTCTCTCCAGCTGGCAGCAGGAAAATTCTCTGTCTGGCCTTTTGGGTGAAATCAATATTTCAGTACCTTATGCAAATTGGGAAATTTCAACAGGCAAATAAACTTCTAATTCCAAGGAAAAACAGGAGAGTGGAACCTGTCAGAGAAAGTTTTTAACCACAAGTGGGAATAAACTTGGTATTGTGTGCTGACCCTAACTGAGTACTTCTTGCACCTTTGCTTCAGCCACCAAGCCAACCAACCAGAAAAACTGAAGACTTCCACAGTCATAGTTATTATCGTAAATATTGTAATGCAGCATTTTATTTGTTTACTAGAACTTGGTTCTGCTATTTGGTATTCCTTCTTTGCTTTGTCGTTGCTATTACTCAGAATTAATTATGTTTTGCTTTTTGAGTAGTTATGGGATGTGGAAAGGTGGCAAAATCCATCCTTTAGTGGCTGCTTTGATATGTTGTCTATTTAAATTTTTAATATGTGTATATATATGATGTTATAATGTAACTCAAAACATGCATCTCTTAAGCAATGTGGCTTCTTGACAGATGGATAACAAGCATTCAGCTCATATACCCAAAGTAAGACAATTTTTAAATCACAGCTTCGATTCCGATAAAGAAATTATTTTTCAGACCTGTTTTGACACTGCTTAACTTTGATGCTGTCAGCTACCTGCAGCAGCTCAATGGGTAGTGTCTAGACCTGATAGAGT
>WAAB01004707.1:8493-19102 GCA_013389865.1 Piaya cayana | reverse complement strand
AACCCGGTGATTCTGTGAAGTGTATCCTTCCTTTACTGCTATCTTTGATTTAAGAACAACCACAATCAATGACTGGTTTCTCTATGACCCTGTCCACCATCCAGCACTCCTCCATCAATACTCCAAGAGCTACATTCCTTGATAGCTCCTAGGGGACTCAACTAGATGGAGCTATACTATGACTAAGTGCTCATTAATAAGGAATAGAGAATGTATTATTTTCTCTACTACATTTTTCCCTTAGAGGTAATAAATCTTTCATGAAACAAACTGAAAAAGACCAACTCTCTTCCTAATTTCAGACTTCAGTTCATTTATTTCAGGGACAAAGGAGAGGCAGGGAAGTGTCAGTAGTGATAGAACTACGTTGCTTCTCGGCAAATGGAGCTACAAACCACTGTGATGTTGATTAAAATAAACAGAAGTAACATACATTGTACTTCTTAAAGGGTTTAAACGCAGGTTCATTTAAATGCACAAGAAAAGCTTACCTGACACAATGACATTGTACATAATGTAAATTTCATTACAAAAGTAATGGAAAATAAATTCTTGAGATTTTTCCAATTCTCAACTCTTGTTAATTTTCCAAAGGGTTATTTCAACCTCCAAAACCCTACCTGTCTGGTTGTACAACCTCTAAACATGACCATGACAGTACCCACTCTGAGTCTGCACCGCCACAGTGAGCACTGCCAGTGTGGACCACACACCGGTACCAAGTAATAATGATGGCGGTGGCGATTGCCTCTGTGCTGAATAGTCCTGCAAGCACAAACTGTCTTTGCACAGCTTTCAAAGAAGTTTGAGCTCAAGAACACTACTTGCTCTATTGCAGTGCTATGCATAATGTTAAGCTCTCCTAATCACTGTCTCCTCCAATTGATGGGCCTACCCATGACATCACCTCATGAATTATGACTTGAGTTAAATTCAGGCTCAGAATATACAGCACACTTCTCAGATGGCAGCTGGAAGTGGATCAAATGCAATCTGACCTCCTCACATACTAAATAATTAATCCAAAAGCCACATCTGAGAGTGGGATTGCAAGGGAATTAATTTGTATGCTAGGCAAGATTTAGTTCAAACATAGGCTTGGGGTCATGCTTACAACACAGGTCTCAATGTAGATCCTAGTATCTAAAAGCACTTGCCACTTAAAAAAGGGCAACTGAAAATAATGGTTTCCTCCACAGAAAGCTGAGCCTGCAAGTACTTCTGCACATGATTAATTTTATAGATGTGATGAGTCCCACTGAAATCAAAAGTAAACCACGTATATAAAATTAAGCACGGGTAAAATTATCTGTAGTACAAATTAACATTTAGATATGTCATTCTTGAGGAAGAAAAACAGTATGAAATGCAATTTAGGGAGAAAAAAAAAACCTCATCAAAGGTTTAAGACAAATGGCCTGCTGAAACAGTCCATTATTGGAGCAAGTTAATGAGCAGATTTCTCCTTAACACTGTGACCCTCACGGTGTCTGACTCCATCTGCTATGATATATATGGCAAAAAATATAGTCCTTTTTCTATTTCAGTTGCTGCTCAATAAATAATTAGTGCTTCAAAATATTTGGATAGCTAGTTGTCAAAAATAAAGCAGTAGATTTTGTCATCATTACACTTATAATAATAGAACTAAATACATTTAAGTGCTAATTAAAATCTATCAATAAACATTCATAAAGAACCAGAGAATATTTGATGAAAAATAACTTAAAAAAAATAGAACAAACACCAAAACCCCCAAACCTGTTTATTGACTGAGCACGGTATTTTCCAGTGGGGAAAAGTTTGTCCCATACTTAGGGTTGAATATTAATAAGTTCAGAATTCTTCAAGAATGGTTATTTACAAAGGTTTTTGCCATGTATTTTCAACAAAACTTTAATATATTCATAATTTACTGAAAAGAAATGCAACTTAGCAAGATAAATGTCAAGAATCAAAAGGTGTTGCATCTCAGAATACTAAGCTTAGCTGTTTATTGCTATTTACTAGTTACATCTAAAAAGTAAAACAGGAAACATCATACAGCCTGGCTTTTACCATAAGAAGATATAATGATACTTAAGAAAAAATGTTCATGTTGCAAACCCCTGTCCTTGCCTTATAATCTTTTTTTTTAACTAACTTTTTGAAAATAAGAGGTAATACTTGTTGACAGTTTTGAATCTTATACTCTAAAATAAAATACATCTTTTTCAACTTTTAAAAGCAAATACCTCAATGATTGTTGGTTTGCCCACATTCTCTACAGTTGGTGAGCCATACAACACTCCATCGCTGTATGGAGTCCTTTGTATGTAGCGCAGCCATCCAGGTCTGTCAGGGTAACCCATTAAATTTGTATTAAATGTTATAGGATCATTACTTATTTCACCTAGATAAGAAAAAAATATATTAGAATATTTACAAGAAAATGATATATGCTTTAATTTTGACATTTCTGCTAGAAAGTCTGACTTCAAGTTTTGTAAACTTTTCCAAAGAGGAAAAAAAAACCAATGTTGCTAACCTGTACCATATCAGAAATATGTAAACTCCTACTTGGTATTAAGAAATTCATATCTGAAAAGTGTAACTAACTGCAGAGAGAGTTAGCTCTGGCTAACTGAGCGCTCATGCTCATCAGCTAATAGGTCTGATTTTCAGAGCTCAGTTTCTGAGAACAGCACAAAGGTCTCAGTCCTTTAATTCCAAAACATCCTTCTTTTATTTATGTTTTTAATGATGGCTGCAGAAACTCAATGCATCCAAGCTGACTGTAAAGAGCGACTGCGTAATCATCAATGCCTGAAAGCTTCTGTTAGCATCAGGATATACACACAGGTCTTCAGCACCAACACTCTGGCAGTAATTTCTCTTCAAAGAACAAATAGATCCACCACTGGCTATCAAGAACAATGGGCCAGATGCAACCTCTGAAAGACCCCCAAGTTCTTGTGGATGTTATTGATATTCTTACAGTCTGGATTTGAATTCAGTTTATTTTATCTTTTGTAAGTGAAGTCAGGCATGCCTAAGCGCTACCAGATCCTCACTGCTGAGGCACAAACACTGACCAGCTGAAGCCCAGAGCACTGCCAAATCCATTAAGCCTGCGCAGACACCTCTGCACTGTGCGCTGCCAACTTGGCTTGAAAATGGCAACAGCAGCCACTGTAGGACAAGTCACAAGAGCAGGTAACAGGCAGGTTGGCACCGAAAGGAGAAACCGAGCCCAGCGAAGAACGGGCAGCTCGTCTCCTCCAGAGAGGAACAAAGAAACTGAGACCTGTTGCCAAGGGGTAACTAGGTTTCAGGTATGCATTTACACATCTGGCTGTGGATACAACCACACCAAACCAGCATCAGGGTGCAACAGGTTGCAGGTTCCTCCCACCTATGTGCCAAAACTGTGAGAAAACTGGGGCAGTCGTGAACTCCACTCTGTCAGTCACCTGAATTGAAGACTCAGGTACACATGGCAGGACAAACATTTTATAAGGAGTGCAATTTTTAAAAACATTTGGTTTTATTCATGAAAAAAATTAACCAATGCTAACAGAAGCTTAATTTTTGTTTAAAATGAGTTTTCAAAATAGTACTCTCAGTTCAACTCAAAAGCTTATAAATGAAAACAATTTTCCTTATGTGTGCACTCTACAGGTTTTTAGGCTTTTCCTATTTTTATAGGAAAATATAATAGTTATAAAATTATGATATAGTTATTATTCCTTTTCATTGTCAATAAACTTGTGGGGTACAATGTCCTTTCCCTCCTCTTCCCACCCCCTAGACCGCTTATACATATTCTAACCTGCCAATAATATATCCTTTAGCTTTACTTAAGTGATTTCCTAAGTATGGTGTTTCAATGTACACAATGAAAGAAATCCCAATGAAATCAAAATGACAGAAAACATCATTACGTAAGTCTCCTATTTGATTTAATCTTCTATTTTGCCTCAAGTTTACTATATGCTTTCAAAGTGCTACTGCATATAGCCCGATGTATACTGTCTGAAATAGTGATCAAATATTTGCATTTTTAACAGGCATAATTATTCAACTTCCACATTTTTGTATTTAATGCAGAAGCAAAGAAAATGTGTATTTCCTAATGTCGGATACCTGTTATTTAGTCTTCATAAACTGTTAAGTACATTTATCACAATACACAATTATGTGCAGCTTTCACAAATGATAAACCACAACATTTTAAACTTGTAGGACCACATATTTTATTTCATTTGAAGATATTTCAATAGAAACTAAAAACTGTCCTTTGTACATTATATGTTGAAGTGCACAATATGCTAAATAGACTTGAATTTTCTAAAATGTTTTCTCTTCTACATTTTTATATAGGACAGAATATCATAGCATCCCATACCAGGCTTTGGGTAAGGAGGAAACTCCCCCTTAAAGTACTCTCTCTCCAAAACATGAACAAAAAGAACTCCAGCAGAAGGGTATACATTCCGATCAGAGTGCACCTTAGACAGAATCGTGTACACTGAAAAGCAGAAGGAAAGATAAGAGATAGAAAAAAAGCAAAAATGAGACATGCTCTAGATAATACAGCATGCATTTCAACACTAGTGTGGGCATCAGGGAGAAGGAAAGCGACAAATATTAGGTACCTGTTAATAAGTGTTTTATAAGGTTGCACAGATTTAAGAACAGATCGCAGAGCAAGCTCTCTCTTTCCCCAAAAGAATCTCTTCCAGCATTGCAATAAACAAAACTAGCCACGTTAGGATATCACAAATTGTACAAGCTCTTTCTATTTATTGCAATTCAAAAAAAGAAAACAAAAAAAAGAGGAAGGCTATTGTAGTTTTATAGTTAGTTTATTTGTAGTATTACATTAATAAAAATACATTAAATGAACAATACAATCATGTTTTCTTGATATTCTACATAAAAATAAGATATATGAGGAATGGAAATGGTTTATTTTTCAGTTCTTTCTTCTTGACAAAACAATTCACTTCAGCTGAGGGTTTCTAAGTGTTCTTAAAACTAGACTTTGTTAGACCAGCAGGTTTGGATAACATACATAGAAAGATTTGGTTAGAAAGCTTATTACTGAAGACGTTGTACTTGTATTGAAGAATAAAACAGAAGGACATGGGTAATTATACAGCAGCCAGGTGTCACCAATTCCAAACAAAAAAACTGAAGCCATATTTTACAGGATTTGGAATAAAAAAACCTAAAGGAAACTTAGTTCAGAACAACAAACATATGTAAAAACAATAAGCTATATTTCACCTAGTGATAAATTTAGTTGATAAAGGCAAATCTTCTTTAGGTATAACACAAACGATGCAGTACTATATGCACATTTTAATTAGAAGAATAAAATCATTATGATACACTAAATGGATAACCACTTTACTGACAAGTTTCTAAATTTAAGTATAAATGGAGTATACTGATCTACTAGGTGTTTCTCAAGGTGTCTTAACAGGACTGACTGTCATATTACTGTTCCATGCTACTATTAAATTTTAAGTCAATACCCTGAAAGAATGAATCACTGCTGATAAACTTAGTCAATGAGATGAGAGTTACACAGGTGGTAAACAAAGATAAGAAGTTACAGATGAAGAGATACACAGCTACCTGACTTGCTTTCTAAACTGAGAAGCCGCATCTTTGAACAGATTACAGGCCATACAGCATGGAGGTCTTGTCATGGGGAAGAGAAACTCTGAAAGAGACTTCAGAGTCCTTGTAATAAATTCCTAGGAATGAAGTTCTACCACTGAGAAGATAAAAGGGATCATTTCAACACTTGGATCAATAAGCAAGATACATTTGAAATGTGGATCAAGCTCATTTAATTTTCTAATCCTGGTATAATTTCCCCAGCCTTATCGTTATGCCAACCCTTTTACTTAGACAGTCACTATTAATTAAGCATTAATCACAGACATTCCATCCCCTGCACCACATACTCTGTGTGGAATCTATCTCACCTAATTTTAGATGCCTGCAGAAACAACATCCACCATTGAGTTAGTTAGGCTCCTTTTATAGTCAGTGGAGAAGAAACAGATGCTTCTAGGTGTTTATTAATTTGATTTCTCCTGTAAAATGAGATGAATCATGTCCTAGATTCCCGACTACACACACTAGGTCTCCACTGAAAGAAGTAGCTGAGAGGAGATACAGAAATACATAATGTAGACTTCTATATTTAGTTCACTACTTCCCACTCTTCAAAGCCCAATGTTGCAAGAAAATAGTCTCAAGCTTGGGATTTACCCTTGATCAAATTCTACAGAAGTTGCTTTTTCCCACTTTAGGAAGCTACTTTTAACACAGTACTGAACAGAATATCTATATAACTGTACTTTAAAGAGAAAATTTTAATGTATCCTGAAATTTAAATAGTTTATTACAATTTTGTGTAGTTAATAAATCAGTTACTTTAATTTTAATTATGTAATCTAATTTAAGTACAGTAACATAGCTATTTGAATTGTATAATTAAAAGTAGTATACTGATGACCCAAAAAAACTTTTGCACTTACTTCTATGAATGAGCTAGAAGTAGAACAAGGAAACTAAATAATTTCCTTTAAAAGATTTTCAAGAAAATATGAAAAATTAATTTCTGACATTAATAGAGCAGAAAAGCTAGCAAAAATATGGCAGCTGGCTGAAAATGAGTTCAGTATCTAGAAAAACATATTTTTCTATTTCTGATGCTTTGACTCTACAATGAAAATCCATTTCAGTCAAAAAGTAATGTATATTTTCTCCATAAGCAACAGACTTAGAAAGAAAGAAGGAGCCAGCAGTCACTTGAAAAATAACGTGTAACATATTTCTTTTGTCTGTTAGAGGAAATCTACTGCTACCACTAAATGCCTGCCCATTCCTAGCAATGAAACATTCTCAGTTGCTTAAGTAAGCAAACCAGGATTTCATGCAAATATACAACAGTCATCTTGGTGAAGTCTAAAAACACCTCTCAGCAGGAAATAAAACACAAACCTATTTTATCTTATAATGACAAATGCATTGTAATGACACAAATATGGAGACTAAGAACTCAAAAGCTCTTGCCCCCCTCCTTGGCAAAGAGGAACTCTTCTTTTTCCCCACGCAGATTCTTCAAAATCAGAAGGAAAATTATGACTCTTCAGCCCACTACAGCAATCACTGCTTCTCAATAATGAAACAAGTGAAATGCTATTTTCTTCAGCAGCTTTTAAAACTCACAATTATTTTCACAAGACTTCCTGAGACTGGAGATGAACATCTAATCATCTTAGGTGACCAGGGATGAAACTGTTTATACTTACCAACTTCTAGATACTAATCCAATACAGCAGACTGTCAGTTGTGAGCTACCTAGGCAAATTCCCTGTGGTAGAAAAAAACCTCATGGACTGTGAAAGGCTTCTGTAAAACTGATCACGGGAAAAAAATCTTAGCTACATAGGCTCATGACAGATCGCTGCTAGAAAAAAAAGACAACTTCAGCTACCTCAACAGAACTCTTCTTTCATATTTCCAGATCGCTTGTAGGACCTTATGTAGATGCTAAGATATAACTGCACAGAAAGGTATGAAGTTCTGGAGACTGGGAAAGAAGTAATTTAAATGGGAACTGAAGGTTGGAAAACACACACCGCTCTCTTTGAAACATGTACAGAAACTGTCCCAGCTGTTCTTGTAGGTCTTGGGCATAGGCACAACTAGGAATTCAGCTGGAATTACATCAGCCTCCAGCCCAGAGCCCATTATCAGATACAAATGATCATTGTCTCTAGAAATTTCACATTTACCCTGTTGATTGAAGCCTGTATGTTTATGACCTTCAGAAAAATATCCACCTGGAAATATTATATGGGAATGTCAAAGGGTTATCTCCCCATTTTGTTTTACCAGATGAAGCACAATCCCAGAAATAACTTGATTTGGGGGCCAATAAAGATTGCCTGCCTTTATGGGCAACCAGAGCAAAGCCCTTCCCCAGTTAGTGTACAATAGCTACAATGTTCTCTGCATAATTGCAAAAACAATGCTAAAATACACTTTTTACATGTGTATATGATTTTTTTTATATTGTTACAAACAAGTTATTGTATTAAGCAAACTGCAGAGCTATCTCCAAGCAACTAGCCACAATAAGAAAATGTGCAATATTAGGTTTACAAACAGCCATTATTTCAAGCAAAGCTGTACAAACAGGAAAAGTTGCGAAAGACTCACAAAGACACGCAGGTTCGTGCATGTTTAAAAGATTGAAAAAAATGTAAAATTTCCCAAATTACTTACCTTGAAATAGCACCTTATCCCTAAAACAAAGACATGACTGAAAAAGCAAGAGTAATATTAAAAGCGGATTTGACTGAAACAACATGGGATTTAAATTTACAACCTAAACTCACCATTCTTCTCAACAGCCTTTTTTCTGCTGATAATATAACTGTGGGCACGCTTAGTCGTCCAGTTAACTGTTCCATTATTGCCATCAGCAGAGCTTAACAAAAAAGCTTTTCAGAATAAAACAAATGCAAAGAAAAATTAGTCAGATGAACTCTCATGAACCGAGCATTAGATGGGACCAGATACCTTCTAAACCAGGTTTTGGTTTTAGTCAGAGTTTAGGAAGTTCAGGTTAAAAAAAACGTGGTGTCTGATCTGAATGTGTGTGTTTGTGTATGTATATGTATAATTATCTTCCTGACAGGCATCCTTCTGACACTTTTATTTCCAAATAAGCTAAGTTTGCATTAAGTGCTTGAGCCTCTGCAAACGCTTCTGCTGATATAACTGTACTGACAATAAAGATGATTAACATTCTCTGATATTGCACTAGCAAAACCTCATATATAAGCAAAACCACATCTAACGTTATGTTCACTGGCATAATATATTTTGGCCAAAGTAGGGAAAGTAATACAATCACGAACACAACTTTTTTTATTACTATAAAGCTGCTTTGTTGATATAAAGACACATGGAGCTGATCACCTTGCCTCACAGTCTTAACCAATAACCAGTTTTGGGAAAAAAAACCAGTAAAATGGTCATCTTCATCCCACGCAGCCAGAACTCACCTCGAGAACAGCTGGATCAGTGCAGCCAAAAGCGCAAGGCTTAAATGTGGTGAGGAGCAAATGATTACGGGATACAGAAAGCAACTTGGAGCTGCTCTATTTCACCAGCAGCAGAATTGCCTGACAAAGCTCCCTCCTCACCTCCCATTTTTTGTTCTTTTGTTCCCTTTCTTCTGTGATGAATAATAGAAGTATCAGCTGTTTATATAGTTACATGCCAAATGAAAGTACAGAGGGAAGGAATTGCAGTCAGATTCTACAAATGGGAAAGTGGCCATAATTCAGTCTTTTTTAAAAATAGTTTGGGAGTGAGAACTCATGGTAAACCTCTGTTAAAAGATGGTATCCGATTAGCATCTTAACTTCCTTGTAAAAACAGCAATATCGGAAACAAACAAGTAGCAGTACTTGCGTTCAGGTACACCAGGAAGAAATGAGCAATTATTGGCAAAGACTCAAACATACAAATATCATTTACACTAGAAGCCTAAACACCCAAGGAAACTTCTGCTGATACAGTTGTATCGGTCAGCTACTACATTACTGATATCACATTCTCCAAACAGAGTTTAGGAGGTCAAGTAAGTCTGTCTTAAGCAGTAGTCACAATACACAAATAACAAACCTATGCGAGTGAGGCATTTACTAAGGATAATCTACTCACAGCAGCTAAAACTGAATTAGAGGTGAAATGCAACAAAAAAAATTATGTGCTCAAATTACCACACCAACAAAGTAACATTTCTGAACTATGAATTTGTTACATTTCTTTAAATGTTCAATATACAGGAAGTATTTGATTGAACAAAAAGGTATTATTCACATCCAGTTTTATACCTTCCTTGCAAGGACAACTTTCTCCCTGCTGAACTGATCTGCAGGCATTATAAGTTTTAACATAACACCATCCCAGGGATTATCCAAGTAAGTACCACATATGACCTTTAGTGTACATTTTCTATAATTCTCGGAACAATCAAGAAATTCCAGAAAGGTAAAATAAAGTTGTTCGGATATTTTGGGGAAATCAGAGGCTTGACAGTAACAACAAGCACCAAGCGAAATAATTAATACAAAATTTAATTACTGAAATATTAAATGGAGGAGAGTATACTTATCACAGTGAAGCAGGATTTAATGCATCTTTTCTGGCACTTGATAAGCCTGGAAGTTTTTTTGTTGATAAATACAACAATAACAGCATTTTACCTTTAGATATACAACATACCACCTAGCACTTGGATAAACTAGATACAAAATCTTTCAAGCATATTTAAATGGAATAATAAAAAAAAAGAAGAATCATGGAATCATAGAATAACCAGGTTGGAAGAGACCCACCGGATCAGCGAGTCCAACCATTCCTATCAAACACTAAACCATGCCCCTCAGGACCTTGTCCACCTGTGCCTTAAACACCTCTGGGGAAGGTGAATCAACCACCTCCCTGGGTAGCCCCTACCAGTGCCCAATGACCCTTCTGTGAAAATTTTTTTCCTAATGTCCAGCCTATATCTCCCCCGGCAGAG
>WAAB01004705.1:3203-19769 GCA_013389865.1 Piaya cayana | reverse complement strand
GTGATTCTGTGTGTGAAGTCTGTGTCTGTGTGTGAAAATGTATTTAAGAAAGGGCAGGAAATGCTAGCCAAAGAAAGGAGGAGGGAACAAAAAGAGTGAGAAACAGCAGAGGGAAACCCAAAGTAAGAGAAGGTGAAGAAGGAGGTGCTCTACATGGTAGAGCAGATGTTCCTAGAGAGACTGCCACCAAGAACACCCCATGCCAGAGTAGAGAAAAAGAAAAGGAAGAAGCGGCAGAGTTAAACCACTAAGTCTTTGGCTGCAGCCCTCCCTGAATATAATCACAGTACCTTTGTGTAACTTCAGGTGTGCCAGCCTAGAACACTGTCACCAGGTGGAGACAGACTAAAAATTGACATATAAATGCTTAGAATTTGGCCTTTTTTTCTACATCTTTTCTCTTTCCCGATGGGGAAACAGCAATCTATTGTTTTGATGCCCTCATGTGAACAATGAAAATAAAATGAAAAGCCAGAAGATAAAATTCAAAATATACATAAAAATTTTTAAATGCTTTCCTTCCCTACCCATATCATTGTTTCTAGATAGGGAAGATGGTTCATTTCCCTGAATAACAGCAGTAACTTGGGGATATTTAAACAGTTACAACTATTTTTTGTTGACACCTCTTTTTCCAAGAAAGAGCTGAATAAAACTTCTATTGAAAATGAAGGGCAAGAATGTGTCTTTTTCTCTTTTTTTTCCTTCCTCCCTTTGTTTTTCCTTTCTAAGGCTGGTATAGAAAAAGAGTCATAGAAAAGTAAATTAATTTTCCAAACATTAATGTAATGACAAGTAGGGATGCAATATTAACGAACTAGAAGATAGTTTAAAGAACATTTTAACCACAAATCCAATAATAAATTAAAAAAAAAAATTTAACCACAAATCAAATAATAAATAAAAAGAGCTAATGATAAAAGTTGACTAACAATTTGCAAGTTTACAGAGAGAGGGAAAGAGAGAGGATAGAAGAAGTATAGGACTATAGCTCTGTAGTTACCTATCATCATTCAGCTGAAGTAAAATTGAACAAACTTTACTTGGACAATGTTTAGTATACTCCAAGTATAATATAGATTATGTTGTCTAATAGAATCAAGGGATGAAAAAATACAGGAATAAAAACTCAACAAAGCTTCACTTATACCAAAAATCATATGAACACAAATCCAGAGAAAGCAGAAAATTATTAACAAAGCTGATTCATCATAACTTTGGTCAACACTGCATACAGAAAGCACTGTAACTTTGCAGGAAAAACAATGGGTTTGATTAGGGGTTTATTCAGCCAGTAATGGCAGCCCACCCTTCCAGCGCATGAAGGCACCATTGACTAAAGATCGTTGAAAGTATCAGCTACACTGAAACAGCAACTCCTAATAAACATCCATCAAAAGTCAGTGATCTGCATTATTATAGTGAAAGTTCCATAGTTTGGTAGCATTAATTTTTATATTAACAAACAGATTTTCAAGATACTCAGCTTCATTAAAAATATGATCCATCCTTTCCTCTGTCCCCTCCTGCTAACACATTTAGGGATGGGAAGGTTATTCAAATACCTAAGCTAATCTTACATCACTAAAAAGCAGGGCTCAGACTGGAAGTGTCCAAAACAAACAAACAAAAAAAAAAACCAAGCAAATCACCTCTTTGCACTCATTTTCTGCATGATAAGTAGTCTCAGCATAGAATGTAAGGGTTTGCCAACCCCCAGGACACAAACTGATCCTCATTTCCTCTCTCCCAAAGTCAAATTGCTTGAGGATGTCAGTGGTGTGGCCATGTAATGCAACTTAAACCAACATCTCCCCTGTTTCAGTAAGAAATATTCTCCAGCACTGCTGACATTCTACCTTTAAAAAAAATTCTCTCTTTACTAGTCATGCTCTCTCATAGTATTTCAGTAAGTGTATTAGAGAAATCAACAGAAAAATCAGAGCTGAGTCTTCCCACAAGATTTTGCTTTAACCCCCACATTCAGAACAGTAAGCCCTTTGGAAGCAGAAGGAAACCACATTTCAATCCACAAGTGAGTATGGGGTCAAATCCACCCTCACAAGCACTTTCTGAATCCCAATAAAATTAGAAGAATAACTCAAGTCTGCATACAGAAAATGACTCTGCTGCTTTTTACAATATAATAGGGAAGTAGAGCCAACAAGGATGGAAATGACATTCTTTTAACAAGCTGATTATTTAATACAAAACCTCTTTGGGGAAAATAAGTAAGGCACTGCCAAACCTATCTTACTGAAATTTTACCGGAGTTTAATGCAATATAATCTATTTTTCTTGAGGGTTTTGTTTGTCTGGTTGGGTTTTTTCAATCTGTAAGACAGCTGTCTCAAAGCTGGATAAATATTGCAAAAAAAAAGCATTCTTAGACTTGAAATTACTATTCAAATTTAGTATTTTTGATCCCGTGATATTTGTGAGTTTCCATCAATGTCTGTAAATTCATAAAATCTTACATACTCCCATCTTTCAGATACAGTTCTCACATAATGCCTCTACTGAAAAGTAGGAACAGGTACATGAGTTCCCTGAGAAGGAACTGGGGAAATGGGGAGATGTATGAGAACAAGATAGTTCGTTATACATTACACAATCGTTTATTCTGTCTTTGAAAGTCTCATCCTTCCAAACAAAATGTAAGAGATAGATACGAAGTCCTACAACACATAAAATAAGCATTCTTCATAAAGTTCTTATTTATGAAATACTGTTAGATTTGTCCAAAGCAATAAATATTTGCAGAAGTAGAGGTAACTTTGTCTGGGAATTCATGCATAAGCAACAATGAGTCCTAATTATGGTAAAATTTCTAATTGCTATTAATACTGAGCAGGTGGCCACGGATATCACAGAGAGACATCCAGTTTGAAAATATTTAAGATGTTTTCTAAATAAAATCCACTTCAACTCTCTCCTCAGTTCCTTGTTGAAAGGTAAATCCCTTTAAAAGACTTATTTCAAGTTTTGGCACAAATGACATGTAAACAATAGCAGATATTCACCCAAATTGGAGTCTTATGCTGATGCTGGATCTTGCTATCAGATGTAAACATTTGTTCTCTCCAGAAGGCTTGGGAAACAATAAATTTGATACCTGTCTAGCAGTGTAATAAACTAACTTTTTCTTCTGGTAATGCACACACATGTACATATTCATGCACACAAACTTATGTACAGAGTAAGAAAACTCTGCCTTGTCAACTTGGTTTGTGCCATTCTGACACAAAAAGTAGACTGACACCAAACCAAACAGAGAGCACCACTAGAAAAATACCATGATTTCCTGGGGAAATAGGACTGAAATAATACTCAGCAAAGGGGTCTGGCTGAGGAAAATAGGACTGTTAGACTCTGTGTAACTGTTGTCTTATAATGTATCCAAAATAACACGTCCTTCCATTGAAACGTAATTTAGATCAACACTGCTTTTGTCCTCCAACCATAGTCTGGGCTGATCTCTGTATCACTGAGGATGAATCCTTTGAGAAGAAGTTCTGTGGAGAGCAGCTGCTGAAATGTCAACAAATGTTAAGAGCAGTTTGGAAATGGGGTCTCTCAACACTGGGCAAACACAGGATGTTTAGTCTTCTCAGTCATCTCCAACCCTAGATCTATTCCTGAAGTGTGTGTACATCAGTTACTACAGAGTATGAAAGCACAGGCATTACAGCTGACTTATGTCTCATAAGTCCGAAGAAATTATTTTTCCATAAAATGAAGTCTACAAATATTATTTACTGAAAATATTACTTCCAAGACATCAGCTGAGAGGCTGGTGTTGCTTGCCCAAAGCAAATCACAGTTTCTCTTCTTTTTCATAGAGCAAATGGTAACTCACTGTGAGAATGGAAGGCAAGTCAGCTATACTGACCATTAATATAGAGTGTGTTAGACTGAACAAAACAGATTAAAGGAAAAACATGGGAAGCTACTCATGTCAGCAGCAGTGGACCTGATGTTACAAGTGAAGCAAATGACAGAACTCAAGTTTATCCCTTAGTTATAATTGTGATGTAGCTGGATATCAGGACTGTCCCTGTGTGCACACTCGGTACACTGAAGCCATTGACTCCCTAGGTGGAGTGGTCCAGGAACTGCTCAGCACATCCCTGTATGGAAAAGGCACACGGCTGGTGTGAGGCAATGGACTGGGCTGCAACAATGCGATAAACCTCTGCCCTCACTACCTTCACAGCAAAGCACTAACCTAAATTTGCAGGAGACCTTCAGATGAGGATTTCAGATAGTCTTGAAGATTTGCCATAGGCAGCTCCTGCTGAGAAGACCAACTTAAAACCAATATATTTAAACAACCTAGATGCAGATTGTGGCCCTTCCAGGTGAACACTGCTGCAGAACTGACATAGATAAGATATTGTACATAATCAGAAGAAACTATTCCAGGAAATGCAGAAACCATTAATTTTGTAAATTTGAGTTGGAGATAACTCAGTTCAGTGATTATGTGATAATCTCTAATGATTAATGATATATGTGCTAGAGAGGTCGTGTAGGACCACTTGTCTTGCAAGAAATGAGCAGAATAACTTTTGAGGTAGTCTTATCTGTGACTCTCACAATAGCAACTGATTGCTACACAGATAATAATGACCACCTTATTCAAGAGATTTAATTTCCCATGCAAGCATTACTTTATACCAAGAGTTCAATTAATCATGGGTTTTAACAAATATTCTGCCCATAGGTGTCTGTGCAACACTAGGTTTGGTCTAACCTAGAAAAGATGTGGTAGATGAAAATATTCCCAACTAGATACATGGCATAATGGGATAGAATTTGTCCAAAGAAACATGGGGAAGAGAGGAGGCAGAAACTCCACCTCTGACAGCTAACAAAAACAAGTGCACGAGGAATACCCCTGTCATGCTTTCTTTTCACTCACTTGATTTATTCATAGAATATATGGATCCATTAGGAGAGAAATTTAACCTTTTGAAGATGACATTTAAAGGTCTTGGACAAACCTTAAGCCTAAAGAATTGCTTTTTCCTACAATCAAGATATTTAACACTGTTGCCATCTACCAGTCTCTTTTGAACACTAGTGGTTGGGGTTTTTCTTTTTATTCCTGCCTTTTTCTTTTCCTCCTCTAACCTCTGTAAGAACTCTGTTCCAATAGAAGCTTTAATTTTTGTTTAGCAAGGTGATCGTTAATGTTTCATAATTGCTACTTATTTTTCACATTAAAAATTAACCTCAGTGAAAAAAAAAGAAACATATTTAATTAAACCTTCCTTTAACGAGATGGAAAAAATAACCAACCGATATGGTCAGTTCTTGAGAATGTAGCAAAAAGCATTAGGGTAAGGATCAAGCAAGCCCAAGCCTTTTAGCTTTAAATTATTCTCCATCATTTTTGGTGGATGATGTCTTGCTTGTCTTCAGTACAAGTAAATAAAGGTTTTTGTACTGTTATGTAAGGGATTCAGCTCCTGATCTCCTCATTTACATGCTTTCATAGATGAGCTTTCAAACCCTGTGGGAATACTGTCACTTTATGCTATGATAATGGACAAAATACTCACTGACTGTTTTTTTTCTCTGAGTTGGCCAGCAATCAGTAATTATGTTGTACACTCTATAAACTAGCTAATCTGCTTCTAAATTCTTGTTATACAAAGTTGCAGCTGCTGATCTGCAAAGAAAGACATATCTTCCAATTTCAGATCAGTGAGTAGTCTCTGGACCACAGAAACAAGCCCATACTCGTATTACAAATGCTGTTTATCAGTTTGCCCAAGTAAAATCTTGAGCTTCCACATATGGAGGCTTCTCAAGTACAAAAGATATGATAAGATTTTGTTGAAAGAAGTGCCATTGGCTTTTTAGCCAGTTTGAAATATTCAGGTTTAATTGTTGTTACATACTAAAGCAATTCCCCTTCCATGCAGAGAAGATGCAGAACTTCTGGCAGTCTTTACTACATTTTTAGTTCTCTCATAGCAGTGTAAGCAGTATGATCTTAAATGATTTCATGTAATAAATAATTCTTTGCCAAGTGGAGAGAACTGTGTTTGACTAACATAATGAAAAACTGTCTAAATATATTAGGAAATTAATGAAGAGGGAACCAAGGAGGCATTGCTGCAGATGCTTCATATCTGCATCTAGGTATATAGTATGTGCACATATATATATATAGTGGTGTGTGTATATATATACACACACACTTTATATTAATATAGTTTATGAACACAAGCAACATAGTTGTTCATCCCTAGTTGTGAGTTACATTCTTGGGGACTAAAAAGATTTATGCATTACTATTTATATGCTTTCAAGTTTCATCTCAAGCCCAAAGGAAAATTGTTGTAAGAAATTTGTCACTCTAAGATGCCTGTACAATTTAACACAATCATATCACTGGAATTTATTACATGATTTGTTATAAAGAGAACATACTGACAGGCACCATAATGTTCAATGGGAATAAAATAAATGTTTCATTAAAACAGCTTTAGAATGTCAGTTTATTCAGCCCTCAGAAGTGCTGTATTATCACGTAGCCAAAATGACACAGGCAAGGAAGTTCTGATAAATATTTGAGAAAGATCAAGCCAGTTTTGATAAAACAAGGATAGAGAAAGAGCACATTTATATTCTTTAAAGAGCTAGAATTTTGTAATATCATAGAGCAATACAAAATTTTACAGTATCATCCATCTGTTGCAAGAGCTTGTGATATAACTATCAAAAGTTTCAAGACATACTTTCAATATAAAGTTACTTTCCCTCTGAGTTATTACTGACAGGAGTAATTTTTGAATCTGAGTGCAAAAAATTTAATTTGGCCTCTTGGTAGCATTTTATCAGAGTGGGGACGTCTTTCATAGTTCTACCAAAAAGACAGAAAAATAAAATAAAAGTTTTCTGGTACCACTCACAGGTGCACACACAGTCTATACTATCACTTTCATACAATTTTAGTGCAGTGGTTCGACTGTAATAGCTTTTGGACACCTGTATGTTGCAGTGCAAGATGTAGTACATTATTGTTTGTGACAACCTCAAACACCAATTTACTAGGCTACAGATTGCTCTGAGCCCAATAAATCTTTACAAACCCATCTATAGTGGCTGAGGAACACTTTCCTCCCCCCTTTCTCCCTTTCCTTAGGTAGAGCTGGGGGGTTTTGTGCAACCATTCTCCATCAGATTCCATCAGCCTGGGATACTGCATTTTTCTGTTGTGTAATGGTGGAGAAAGGCCTAGAAAGCTGTTCCAGTTTTGTAAAGCAACAAGTCACACTGAGAAGCGTCAATTATTTAAAACATTAAGAGTAAAAAAAAATAAAATAAAATAGTTATCGGCTAGGTGTATTATTACTTTATTATTTTAAATGCTGTGAAAACTGTAAAATAAAGCTAGTTCCTAGGGAGAGTTGACTTTTAATTCTCTTCCTCATTTTGTATATGCAAAAGACTATTGCAAGCAGCTGCAGCTCCACCTACCTCTAAGTGGGAGCCACATGCACTCTACAGTGTGTTATCCACAGTCATGTAAGGCAGAGAGAGATGTCTTGGTTATGCACACACAAATACACCCACCAAATGGATCTCCAGGTAAATATAAGTTTTCAGGCATCCTAAATTTCCATCTGCACTGCTGAGTCTATTGTACATCATGCTCAGACATGCAGCAGGCAATTTTTTAGGGCTGACATTTTTTTGCTGTCGATATACACAATACTGTACAAACCAAGGCTATCAGCCCTGACTTTACAGGGGGATGGAGAAGAGAAAAAGGAAAATAAAAATCTCCTTTTCTATGAGATTCTCTGCATTTCCTAACTACTTCAAGCAATTACTTTTGTGCATTTTTGACTCACAGAGGCAGAAACTGTACTATTCTACCCTGTGCCTCACTATATATGTTTGATTATATTTATACTTCTTTCCTAGAAGTTATTGACAACATGCTGACAGTGGGGAATACGTAACATCTCACAGAGACATTATGGGAGCGCGTGTTTGAGAACACATTTTCCACATCTCTCTCAGTGAATTTACAGCCCAATGTACTGAGAAGAAACAGCAATCTGCTGCTCAACATTAGAGACCTGAAAATCTGCTTTTGAGAGAAATGTCTTAAAAGCAGATAACTTCTGTAGTTTTAGATTTTGCTTCAAGCAGGCAAATGATGAGAACAAGTTGGCAATAGCTGTGCAGAGACAGAATCAGCTAAACTACAGAAACTGACGAGTTAAAGTTGGTGGTCTGGTTCATTTACAAGGCTAGGGAGGAAGGCAAGAACCTGATTGTTATTTCTTTTCATTTGTTTAAGTAAGTATGGTTTTCAGAACTGACTTGTACATCAGTGTAATTAAAAAAAGAAAACACACACACACACAAAAAATCCAAATGGAAAGCAGGTAAGCAGGTTCAGTTATCAAGGATGGCAAAACTTCTCTATGAATGCCAGAAAGCTATTTCTTCACTGAACTTGGGCCTGTGGTACTAACAAAAGAATAGTTACTGTCCAAGCTCATTAATTCCAGCCTCTCTTTATTCAGCTGTTTACAGCTCCAATCTCTCATAATCAAGGTATCTCACCTGATAAAATTAACCTCTCTTCTATGAGCACATTAGCAATGTTCACATACATTAGTCAGCTGTAATTAGCCCAAAGGTGCTTCTAGCCACATAGGGAGACTTGAAATCTCTTCAGATGATAGAAAAAAGTCTGATCAAAGAAGCTAGATTTTGAAGCTAAATCACTTATGTTAAGGTAGGAAGTATTGATGTAGAATTTTTCACCTCTCGGGGAGGGGAGGGGAGGAGAGGAGAGGAGCAAAACCTTTTTGTTAAAGAGGGAGGCATCAATGTCTTTTTTTTTTTTTCTGCTGTGATTTTCCAATTCTTTCCCATTGCTGAACTCAGGTATTAATTTGTAACTCAAGCCCTGTGCACTGAGTGATGGGTGCACTGAACCCCTTCAGGTCAGGGGCAGCAACAGATCTGTGTTCTGACTGTTCAAATTGATTTTTTTTTAACAGAAAACCAGGCTAAGAAAGGAAGGCACATACTGTGCAGGGTAATTTGAACTGAATGTACTGGGGGGGAAAAAGAATTCATATCATGCATAAAATTCTGACATTTCAGTGTTTGTTGTGACCCCAGATTTGAATGCAAAAAGCTTAAATTTAGAGATTTGTGGGAGATGCAAATTCCTTATATCATCTCAAAGAATTATTTAAAAAAAGAATCAGAGCAATTTCTTTTGAAACCGTCAGACCATTCTGAATTTATATATATGTATGCTTAGACTTTATGATATAAATAGGAATATGAAAGAGATTTAAACATTATCAAAACAAAACACTTTTTCACTGAAAATTATCAAAATGAAAAAATTTCCTGCTTCAAAGAAAGTGCTTTTTTGGATAAAATTTTACCATTGAAGATTTCTTTGTTTAGTTCTACCTGCAGGTCAGTGAGTGAGATTTTCTTTCTACAGTTAACCAAATCTGCAACTAGGAAGAGGTGAATTATGATACTGTGAGCAGCCTTGGTTTTTGCAATACATTCTGTGTGTACAGCATTTCTGCACCTGGGGATCTCAAAGCCCATCGGATCATCAAGTCCAATCATTCCTATTAAATACTAAACCATGCCCCTCAGCACCTCGTCCACCCGCATCTTAAACACCTCCAGAGAAGGTGACTCAACCACCTCCCTAGGCAGCCTGTTCCAGTGCCCAGTGACCCTTTCCATGAAAATTTTTTCCTAATGTCCAGCCTGAATCTCCCCTGGTGGAGGCCATTCCCCCTTGTCCTGTCCCCTGTCACATGGGAGAAGAGGCCAGCACATTCCTCTCCACAACTTCCTTTTTGGTAGTTATAGAGAGCAATGAGGTCTCCTCTCAAGCTCCTCTTCTCCAGGCTAAACAACCACAGCGCTCTCAGTTGCTCCTCGTAAGACTTCTTCTCCAGCCCCTTCACCAGCTTTGTCGCTCTTCTCTGGACTCACTCCAGAGCCTCAACATCCTTCTTATGGTGAGGGGCCCAGAACTAAACACAGTATTTGAGGTGCAGTCTCATCAGTGCTGAGTACAGAGGGAGAATAACCTCCCTCGACCTGCTGTTTCTGATACAAGCCAAGATGCCATTGGCCTTCTTGGCCACTTGGGCACACTGCTGGCTCATGTTTGGTCGGCTGTCAACAAACACTCCCAGGTACTTCTCCTCCTGGCAGCTTTCCAGCCAGGCTTCTCCCAGTCTGTAGCTCTGCATAGGGTTGTTGTGCCCCAAGTGCAGGACCCGGCATTTGGCCTTGTTAAAACTCATCCCATTGGTCTCTGCCCAGCAGTCCAGCATCTTCAGATCTCTTTGTAGAGCCTCCCTACCCTCCAGCAGATCCACACTTCCACCTAGCTAGTGTCGTCTGCAAACTTGCTAAGGGAGCACTCAGTGCCTTCATCCTGGTCATTGATGAAGTAATTGAACAGGGCTGGACCTAGCACTGAGCCCTGGGGAACCCCACTTGTCCCTGGCCTCCATCTGGAGGAGCACACTGCACCTGTACCAATGTGTAGTTTGACTCACCCTGTTCCACAGCTGGAGCCTCATGTCCTCACTCAGCAGCATGGCATATCTGATAGTTCATATCCAAGCCTCTATCCAGAGTCAGTTGAACAGTTCCCTTGTCCAGAAATTGAGCCAAGTGCATGCTGTGGCTCTGTGGACATAACCATGGTGGTTTCTTCTGGAATTTGAGCCAAGCTGGGTCTGAGAGGAATTGTCTGGGTGGCAAAATTTGGTAGAGGCATTTTGCTGCCAACCTACTTCCCACTTACTTGTAGCCTATTTGCTATTTACACAAGGCAGTGCCAGAGCTACAGTTTTACAAAATCTCTGTGAAAAGCAGCGGAAACATCATGTTTCAGAAATCTTGAAGACTGGGTAAGAGAGAATTCAAAATGACTCCTGTCAACTTCAAGATATTCCATGTCTGTCTGCCCAGGTGGGTAGGCCTACAGGATGACTTTGAAATATTTCTGAAGAAATCTTGGTATCTATGGGGGAAAGTTAGAAAGGAAGTGAAGCAAGGAACTATTCTTTCACTTTTTCTCACAGAAGAAGAGTTTGCCTTGACTGCCCTGTAGACTGCTTCCTCTCACAGTTTAATCACTACTCTTTAATAAGCTTTTGACATTAAAATAACATTCTGGATCATTACTGTTTCTTGCTACTGTCTAGAGCTGAAAGCCCTCTTCACAAGGACACACTCACTGTGGTGACAAGTGGGAGTCATTTTCCTGCTGTATGGTAACATCTTATATATATGATTCTATGATTCTATGATCTGTCCCACAAACATGTTATTGATTATCTACATAATCCATTGGATTAGGCCAATCAAAAAAAAAAATTCCTGCCTTTAACTTCTCAGATCTGAGTGCAATCTCTCCTTATAAGATTATCGATTTCATGCAGCTACTAGTCTGCTGAATTGACATAAACCACCATCCTTGATTTCATGGTAGGCCTATATTAGAGAAATATGAAATACTGGAGTGGTACAAGGGTAGTGCAGAAGAGACTTTCATTATTGGAAATGAGTACTCCCTTCTTAGGTAGACCACAGCAGCCACAGGAAAAATGCAGAATGTGCTTGCACTAGAAAATTTCTTCATGACTGATCTAAACCTAATCACAAAACCAAACCCATTTCTTTCATATTTTCTAATCCTTTTCCACTGCCACATTTGAGTGATTTTCAAAAATGATAGTTTGTCCATAAGGCTGACGGAAAATTCATTTGAAGGTATTTGGACCTGCTGCAGTCCAAACTGCTTATCTAGAACTAAATACTTGCCAGTCCCACCTGTCAAGCTTTTGTCAAGTGTATTGCAGACATGTTTTTTCCTCTGCTCTATGGCTACAACACTGAGTGCACCCACTGCTTCTATATAGTCAGGTGAATCCTTGTCTGGGCAGAAATCTTGGCGCTGCCAAAGCTGATGGCACTGATGCTGAGGTTTTTGGTCTGGTCAGTGTTTCACCACAGGTTTCTGTCACTCCTGTTACAGCCTGCCACTTTCTTACCACAGTTCCTGTGAGCAAATGCTATGTTCTTGCTTAGCTGGGTTTTATATTGTCAGTTTAACAAGAACCTATATTCAGTGTTCGTTGTTATTTTTTTATGTCTTCTGCCAAAAATAAAAGTAGTTTCTTTATGGATTAATTGGTGATAAATAATCTTCAGTCACTGTATTTAATTGTCTGGAGGCTGGGAACCAATCTCTTTCACAAAAAGCTGCTTGAAATCAAAACAGGCTGAAAAGATCTTTTCCTTTAAATTACAGTGCACTCAGTCTTTCTCAGATATTATTGCTCAAGTGAATTACTGGAAAGAATGGATACTGGAACAAAAGAAAAATGATTGGTGAGAAGAGAGGCTGATAGGATTGAAATAAAAACCTTCCAGTGGAGAGACCTGAGTATAACTGCATGTCTTTGCATATTTCCCCAAGGAAGAAGGTAACAAATGGTTTTGGCAGGAGGGAAACATTTTAAGCCAGCAAAACAAAAAGGTCATGTATCAAACCAAGTTTTGTTGGTTTTGAGATGTATTAAATCTTTACATGATCTTGTTTTTCCTTGCAAAGCTTTTTTTCTGTTTAAACAAGTTGAAGATTTGACACTTGAGTTTCTTTGATAATAATTATACACTGGATAGTTTTGCATTTCATTCTATATGCATTGTATGTAAGATTACAACATTCCCAGAGAAAGCAAACTTCAATTTAAGGAAACATGAAGGCTGCAAAGATTGTAAAATCAAGCAAAATTATGAGATGCCAAAATTCTGATTGTTTGTACTTCCTTAATTGAATCTCTTCAAACAAAGCATTGAAAATGGCTTTTAACTGCACACTTGCACATACACAACAACCTATAGTTTCTTTGTCTCATGCAGTGAGCAAAATGTTTCCCATTGATAAGAAGATATAGCATCTGGGTAAAATAACACAGGACAGGAATTATTTTAAAGAGGCATCTAGTATCAGGTCCACCACAGAGTCAAACAAACTAGTATAAAAATGCAATATTCATAGGAGGAGACAAAAACAACAGTTATACTGCGAATGCATGGAAGAAGTGAAGAAAAACCATGGAAGAATAGGGAAAAAGGATAGAAAGGGGAGGAAATAAAGCCTGCAGTAGGATGCAATACAGAGAGAACTACATGTTTTCTCATAGGAATTGAGTGGGATTCAAAAAGCTGAAAAATGGTCAACTGCTTAAGAACTGGAAAGAATCCTAGAATCAGCAAAAAAAGACATAGTCTCTCAAAGGAAATATTTTTTTCACATCTGCAGTTTTCACTTGCACCTGTTTTATTGAAGCAACATTATTTGGCCACCCAGTATAAATCCTGAATCATTTCCCTTATTCTTTAAGTTTAGACAAAAAACTCAGAAATCATGCAGCTCCCTATCTTCCCTCATAAAATCTGTTGACAGTGTGTATTAAGGCAGCAACTTTTCACTGCTCTGAAATAAATCTGTGACAATCTTTCAATCATTGTTTAAACTCGAGCATTCTACACACATGCAGGGAAATGTAAATTACCTCATGCTACCTCATTTAAGAAAGGCTCTGGAGGGAAAAAAAAAGTCCTTCACAAAAAGTAATATTCCATAAGAATTCCAAAGGATGGGGATGGGCAAAAGGGGGTTGGAAACAATTAAACAGAACGGAAAAAAAAAAAGACATTTTCTATCCTGAGGCCAAATTTTTCTGGAACGTATAGAAAGACTATTTTGCACATCATGACAGATGATTCAGAACCCTCATATTCAAGAATAAGAAAACCAACAACAGCCTAAAAATGTCACCAAGACCTTGATATATGTGAGCAGTGTGTAGTCTGCTTTGTATATTTAAAACTCTTGTACCAGAGTTCATTATTCTCAATGAATATAAGATTCCAAACGTTAGTGATAAAGAAACCACAGGGAACAAAATACTTTTAGGAGTATATCGACCAACTGTGTCTAACATCCTCATCAGACTTTTACACTGGAAGAGAAGTACAGTTACCATGTGGACAAATAAGGACCAGTCTCCAAGACACCCTCTATTCAAAGGACAATAGTATTCTGTAGGAAAGGCCCCCTCAGGATATCAGAAGGCTAAAGTGGTACTGTGAACATACATCCAATTCAGCCAAGCACAAAGGAATTATTCTGACAACTGGTATGTCAAGACCAGCAAAACAAAACAATTAAGCTCTACAGTTGGGATCTCTCTCTGCAATAAACAATAACTGTGATACTGTTGCTGGCTCAGATGTGAGCTTTTGGCTCCTCCAGCCCACTGTTTCCTGCCAACATTTTGTACATGCTTCCAGAAATTGTTTCCATCCTCTTGGTACCCTCTGGGGCACAGCAGGCTTTACACGGGAAGCTCTTGCCAGGACTTTGCAGAAGATTGGAACCGTTTACATTTATTTGCAAGATGTCCTAAACAAAGAATGTTATGTGAGTAAAGGCACATGAAGATAAACTGGGGACACTGCCTAAACAGAACTGTAAGCTGAGTTACATACTTGATATCATTTTCTGCCTTCCCTTATGTCTGGAAATAAAAACACAGAGAGAGAGCATGAGGCAAAACTTTATTTTAAACAAAGGCTGATTTGAACCTGCCATTCTTGACCAAGCTCTTTCATTACTGGCTATTTCCCTAACCAAGGCTGATCTGGGTTCAAATCTCTCCCTTAGCCAAGGGGAAAAAAACAATCTCTTGTCATCCAGGCATTTTCATCCTGTAGTAAGGCTCTCACACTCATTCCACTGAATGGTGCTTCACCCTACACAGAATAATTACCATGCTTTGCAAAAGCAACAGAGAGAGTCTAAGTTGTTAGTCCATTCATCCAGGAAGGAGGAGATCAGTTTTTCTGAATGTTCTCAAGAGATGCAGTATTTGGTATTACAGTTTTAAAAAGATAAAGATCAAATCTCAGCCAGGTCTACTTTCCAATTAATCTAAATACAGGATTATCCCATGATATTCAACCACCAAGTGATAGAGAAAAAACACTTTTCTTTTATTTATCTATGCCTTACTTCTACAGCACAGCACATGCCACATAGTAATTCAATTTTTATTTTGTTCAGGGGCAACATATTAAGTTTTTTTAATCATTTTTGTGCAGCTTGGATGAAAGCATTCAATAAATACCATTCAAACCTTAAATAGAAACACAACATCCTTCTGCTGCTTCTTCAAAATAAACCAGAATACATTTATCTAGATATATCCTATCCATTGTCCACAGCTAACAGCCTTCCTCCTCCCACCTTCCCACTTCAAAGAATGGATGCAGTGATACTGTTTCTCTACACATCTTAATTCCCTGCCCATTCAGGATCTCTCTCTACACTAACAACTGTTGTGCTAGTTCTTACATACAGAGATGATGAAAGAAACACCCAGGCTTTTCAAAACATATCAGCACCTGCTGTTCAGGTCTTCAGACATGCAGTCATTTAGCAGTCCCCAAAGACATAAATAGCTCCCTTTCTCTTCAAAAATCCAACAGAAAGCCTCAGAATCCAGCAAAACAGAATGAACCTCCCAGAATAGCAAATGAAAACACAGCTCAATTAACATTGTTAATAGGTAGAAGCATCAGTGACTGTAACAACAAAAGTAGAAAGTAACTATGGCCCCAGGTTGAATTGGTGCTACTACCCATACTACATTAGTAGTAGTGCCTGTAATGGGTTGCTCTTGAAAGCAGGCATTAGCAGTCTTTATATTCAGTTAGAAAGACAAGAATGTATAGCAGTACACATTGGTGATCTGGGATTGCTGATGGTGTTTGGACAGGGTAAGAGCAAACTGTTCAGATAACCAGGAATCTGATCAGTTGTAAAGATCCTGGTAATTTTGTTAATACAGAAACTACTTCAGAAATTTACCAATAGTATAAGGTAGACCAAACATAGTGTGAGAGTGTACATATACATGTATGTGTGTATTTATACATATATATTGTATCTTTTTTCAATTTAGGAAAAGAACCCAGAAACGGTAACAAGGATCAAGTAGGATTAAACAGGCCTGATTGAGTGTCAGCCTAATCTGACAGTGAGCAGTACAGCCACAGTTCTAGAGGAAGAGATTGTTCCAGTGCACACAGCAGCTGTGGCATTGCAGCCCCATAACACTATGCTATATTTGGGTATGAGTGCTGGCAGAACAGAAGCACATGCAAGAGAACCGGGTGATCAGGCCCAGTCAACATGGGTTTACAAAAGGCAGGTCCTACCAAACCAACATGATCGCCTTCTATGACAAAGCGACTCGACCACTGGATGAGGGAAAGGCTGTGGATGTGGTCTTCCTGGACTTCAGCAAAGCCTTTGACACAGTTTCTCACAGCATTCTGCTACAGAAACTGTCAGCCTCCGGCCTGGACAGGCGCACACTCTCCTGGGTGGAAAACTGGTTGGCTGACCGGGCCCAGAGAGTGGTGGTAAATGGAGTTAAATCCAGCTGGAGGCCA
>WAAB01004703.1:6552-14571 GCA_013389865.1 Piaya cayana | reverse complement strand
GCTCAACATGAACCAGCAATGTGGGCTTGTAGCCCAGAAGGCCAGCCATACCCTGGGCTGCATCAAAAGTTGTGTGGCCAGCAGATTGAGGGAGGTGATTCAACCCCTCTACTCCTCTCTCGTGAAACCTCACCTGAAGTACTGTGTCCAGTTCTGGAATCTTAAGCATAAGAAGGATATGGACTGTTGGAATGGGTCCAGAGAAGGACCATGAATTTGATAAGAGGGCTGGAGCACCTCCCATACAAGGACAGGTGGAGAGAGTTGGGATTGTTCACCCTGGAAAAGAGTAGGCTCCGGGGACATCTTACTCCAGCTGGAGGACAGTGACAAGTGGGGTTCCCTAGGGTTCAGTGCTAGGTCCAGCCCTGTTCAATGTCTTCATCAATGACCTGGATGAAGGCATTGAGTGCTCCCTTAGCAAGTTTGCAGATGACACTAAGCTGGGTGGAAGTGTGGATCTGCTGGAGGGTAGGGAGGCTCTGCAAAGAGATCTAAACAGGCTGGACTGCTGGGCAGAATCCAATGGCATGAGGTTCAGCAAGGCCAAATGCTGGATCATGCACTTGGGGCACAAAACTCTATGCAGTGCTACAGACTGGGAGAAGCCTGGCTGGAAAGCTGTCAGGAGGAGAAGGACCTAGGAGTGCTGGTCGATAGCTGACTGAACATGAGCCAGCAGTGTGCCCAGGTGGCCAAGAAGGCCAATGGCATCCTGGCTTGTATCAGAAACGGTGTGACCAGCAGATCCAGGGAGGTTATTCTGCCCCTGTATTTGGTACTGGTGAGACCACACCTTGAATACTGTGTTGAGTTCTGGGCCCCTCACCACAAGAAGGGTGTTGAGGCTCTGGAGCAAGTCCAGAGAAGAGTGACAAAGCTGGTGAAAGGGCTGGAGAAAAAGTTTTACAAGGAGCGACTGAAAAAGCTGAAGTTGTTTAGCCTTGGGAAGAGGAGGCTAAAGGAAGACCTTATTGCTCTCTACTACTACCTGAAGGGAGGTTGTGGAGAGGAGGGAGCTGGCCTCTTCTCCCGAGTGACAGGGGACAGGATAAGAGGGAATGGCCTCAAGATGTGCCAGGGGAGGTTCAGGCTGGACATTAGGAAAAAAATACTCCACTGAAAGGGTCATTAGGCAATGGAACAGTCTGCCCACGGAGGTGGTTGCAGGGGCATGAGGTACTGAGGGGCATGGTTTAGAAACTAGTGGGATTGGTTGGACTCGATGATCCGGTGGGTCTCTTCCAACCTGGTGATTCTATGATTCTATAGTGACCTTCCAGTACCTGAAGGGAGCCTGTAAAAAGCTGGGGAATTCGTACAAGTGCATGCAGTGAGAAGACAAGGGGGAATGGATTTACATTGGAAGGGGGAAGATTTAGACTAGACATTAGGAAGAAATTCTTCACAATGAATGTGGTGAGGCACTGGCATAGGTTGCCTTGGGAATCTGTGGATGCCCCCTCCCTGGAAGTGTTTCTGGACAGGTTGGATGAGGCCTTGAGCCGCCTGATCTAGCGGGGAGGTGTCCCTGCCCATGGCAGGGGCGTTGGGACTAGATGATCTCTAAAGTTCCTTTCAAACCATTCTATGGTTCAATGATAAGTAAATAAATAATTACCTAGAAATAATCATGTTAAAAGCATTCACAGAACATAGAATCATTAAATTTGGAAAATACTTCTAGTATCATTAAGTCCAACCATCAGCCCAACACCACCATGCCTACTAAACCACAATGTCCCAAAGTTGTACAAAGTTGTACAATGTCCCAAAGCATGTACATGATTTTTTGAACACTTTCAGGGATGGTGACTCCTCCACTTCCATGGGCAACTTGTTCCAATGCTTCACCACTCTTTCAGTAAAGAATTTTTTCCTAATATCTGGTCTAAACATCCCCGGCACAACTTTAGGCCATTTCCTCTCATCCTATTCCTTTTTACTTGGGAAAAGAGACCAACACTTGCCTCACTACAATCTCCTTTCAAGTAGTTGCAGACAGTGATAAGGTGTCCTCTCAGCCTCTTCTTGTTCAAAGTAAACAACCCCAGTTCCCCCAATCACTCTATTAATGTCAGCAGCTGCTGAAATTTTAAGGGGCCATTAAATAAACATTTGTGTAAAGAAAGGCAATTTATTCATTTTTGTCACGAAGATAGGTCTGAACAGTCACCTTTACTGTGAAATCTTTGAAATTCTTTTAAAAAATAGAAGGTGAAAACTTATTACTTGGAGGGAGGAACTATCCCTACCCAAGTCACTGCTTTGCACTAGGGCTTATTTTTCACTTATGTGGAGAAGCAAAAAATTTTTTAAATTGTTCATATTTTCCATCTCATTTGACAGAATTTTCTTTAGTGCTTTTCTTTTGGAAGTATTCACTAGGATATATTTTAGAGTATTTGCACAAGCATATCTGAGTGTTGACAATATCTAGGTTCTCATGTC
Organism: Piaya cayana; assembly: GCA_013389865.1. Taxonomy (NCBI): domain Eukaryota; kingdom Metazoa; phylum Chordata; class Aves; order Cuculiformes; family Coccyzidae; genus Piaya; species Piaya cayana. Next base: position 12,120 of record WAAB01004703.1, on the reverse strand, counting down.
ATAACTTACTTTTTCACTAACACCACTACCTAGTGCTATAATTCCGCTTAAAAGAAAAAAAGAAAAAAGGGCTCATATATAACTGAGTGCGATATTGCTTAGTTATGCATCTGGTAATTATAATGCAGTTGACTTCCATGGGTAATAGAAATCATTGCAACAAAGCAAACTATAGAATGAATACACAAATATACAAATAAAGACAAACTACAGTAAAAAAGTGTCACAAAGGAAGTTAAACTTATTATTTAGAAGGTCTGACTGAATACATGACATGAAGGACAAATATGAGATGAAAAAGACTGTTTGTGGGACTTCTTCCAAGGTCTTTTTTTTTAAACTAATCTTTTTTAAAAGCAGACTTTTTATTTTATATCTGTGATTTATTAGGTGGAATTAGCATTAGTTTGAATGGTAAAGTTTGCATTTATTTCAACAGCAAAAAGCAGCAGCATTTATGTTTATATTCTGGCATTTTATAATATATCAAATGTGTCATTGCTATTTTACCAGATCAGAGAGTTCTGTGTGACACTTTCTAATCAAGACTGTTAAGAGGTTTCACTAAACAGAAGCAAGAATCACTTTGGATAATGGTTCATTACATATTTTACAGTTCTGAAGGAAGGATATATCAAAAGTTTTTAATTTCTTCTTCTCTTTTTAGAGTAGAAACTCACTTTAAAGCTCTAAAAATGAATATTTAGTAACATGCTAAGGCAACATGAAGTCATTTAGCTCAATAGTATGTTTCATTAGACTTGTGCCTCATTGTGAAATATCTTTAGGCTGAAACTCTTTACAAAAATGACTTCAAGGTAATAATTTGTACCTAGCACTTCAGATAAGAGAAGAATCCTCCCATCTAGAGATAGCCCCTGGAAAAGTAATTTTAGCATAGCATCTTGTTTTAAGTTTTAGCGCTTATGAGAGATCCCTTGCTGACAGCTGAGAGAACTGAATCTATGAAGTAGGAGGAGAAATAAAACATGGGCCTGTGGCATGCAAATGTCTCCTAACAGTCTGCAGAGTTTTTCTTATCTTACTTTTAAGAAATATCTCAAGGGGCCAAAGACTACAGAAGAGCATACGTCTATACATTGTCACTTGCACTCCTTTCTGGCACTACCATCTGGCTCTTGAGACATCCTGCAAAGCAGTTTTTAACCTCTGTTTGAGAGGAAGTGGGTGACACTTGGAAGTACCTGTGTAAACTGGCCAATGTACCTGCCCTTTGTTATCTGTTTGGAATAATTTGAATTCACAGATCTTCTGTGTTTCGGCTTGTTTGAGTAGGCGATTTTGAGGTCTAAGAGAAGTCTGTGCTTGCCAAGTATAGCTGGCATGTGAAACAGGCTTTATGTCCTTTTTTTTTCTGCTCAGACCTTGGCTATGTCAGGCATTTTTGGATGTTTGACAACAGAGCTCTTGTTATGTTATTTTTGGCAGTTCATGGAAACTGAAAGTGATGAACAGGTATACCTAACCTGAAGACTGAACTTTGTCTCTGGTTCTTCTGTTTTGAGGTAAAATATTAGGCAAATCTTCAAAATAATCTAATGATAGATGCGGATGTCTTGAAAAAGAACTCTACCAAAATTATTTTCAATATAAACTTCTTCTCTTAAACTTGAAACTGTACAGCTGGAAAGTTTAGTATTAATTTAAAAAATGTACAATAAGTATTCTGAAGAGGAACATTATAGGAAGTCACACTGACTGAGATCACTTCTTATTTGGGAAGAAAAAGTCAAGTGGTTTTTTTTTTATTAATGAGAGAAATTATCCAGCAGTTACTACAGAGGTTCCTCAAGGATCAGTCATTGAACCAAGATTACTTCATATTTTCATTAATATTCAGGATAAAAATTACAGATGCGCTAAAGTCATGTTGACTGCGCAAATCTGGAATGCATCAAATATAAAGGTTTGGAAAGAGCAAAGAGCTGTAAGATAAACTGGATTATTTAAAAAATTCTACAGGGAAATCAAGTCCTCCATGGGTTTAGCTTCATCTCCTTATTCTGGCAGGTCCATTATAGGAATAAATCAGGCATATTTTATATTAGCTTCTGTGTCTTCTTCTTGCATTTCTGCAAATTGTTTGGGATTCTGAACAAGGAATGGTCTAGCATGTGTGTTGATGGGAGGCACATCTGGAATAGATTTTAAGTCTTTTTCTCTCCCATTTTGGAAGTTTTCTATTTTGTTCACATTGTGTGTCTGTATGAAAATCTATAAAGAGAACTTATATTTCTTCAAAATTCATCTTTTAAATTTTTTTTTTAATGTTACTTCCCTACTATATTGCTTTAAATGTTGTGTCAGTTACAATGGTCTTGCATGGGCCAACTCTAGTGTTGATAAATAATATTGGCTTCTTTTTCTGAAACTTTAACTGCCCTCTAATTTCATGCAATATCCACTGAAGAGGACAATTCTCTGTCTTTAGACAGGTGTGCTTCTCTTACTTTTAGATTACTTGCTATCCAAGTACCTTTCATGATTATAATGCTTTATAATCAAGTGCTCTCTCTAGTCTCTTTCATCTGTAAAGTATGTTTGCAGGTATGTTTTCTTAAACTGACATGGAAGTGCATTTTAACATCCTCAGATCACCTGGCCTGATTCATTGGTCTTGGAGTTTCATCCTGTTGAATAATCTAAAATATTTATATGATTCTAGCCTGATGATTGCATTGTGCTGTATGAATTTTCTGTGCAAATGTCCCTATCACTTTTCTTATTTTGCACTTTGCACTCTGACACTTAAAACCCAGTGTGAAATTCCTGTTTCTTGTTCTTTCATCACTGTTGTCACACGTCTCTTCTCCTTGGTTCAAAACTCAGGTTGACCCAGCATTTCTAAATTAAGTATCTCACTTGTTGACTTGGTCCCATTTACTTTCGCTTAATTTTATTGCTTATATTGCCAATATTCATAGTTCAGTCCTTTTACATATTTGGAGCATTTTTTAGGAAGCTCTAGTAGACTCAATGACCTGATGATCAATGACAATCTATTCTTAGTTCAGAGTTTTGAGATGTCTCTGAGAAAGTCCTGTTTATCAATAGCTATGATGGCTGACACAACACGCCAATCCCAGATGTTAGTGTACCACGTGGTCCTTCATAATTAGCATAATGCTGTCATACTGAAGGAAGATTAATACAATGGTCTGCATGATTTAACAATCTCTGCTATGAAGTTCTTATAAATGTTATATCACAGCATTATTTACACTGTTAATTTCCCAGATATTGGCTGATATATTTAGGAATGTGGCAAGGTTTTACCATCCTGTCATTATAAATATCTTACAAAGGGGACTAAAGATTGATGTGATGCCAACAAATGTGAGGACAACAATATATAAAGAATTCTTAGCTATGTATACTCTTACCTATTACTTCCATACAATACACTGCTTTCTGTTCCAAGAAAACAAACTGTACACTATATAAAGCCAGGGAAAACAATTTTTCCCAATAAATGCTGAATCTACCAATTTTGTGTTAAGGAAAGAATAAGCTTAAGACCATGATCTCTGATAGCAGGGAACAAGAATTACTCCTACATACCACTGGCTACTGTGTTTAACAACTCATTGCTTTCAGAAGAAATAATACACCAATTATAATGCACCAATTAAAGCACATCATCATAAACCAAACAATTAACCTCTTGATTTTAGCTCCCAGGTGCATAATTTTAATATTATAACGATAGGATTGTAATACAATGATTTAAAAAGTACAATGGGTATCAAAGTGTCAAATTTACCCAATTAAGTGCAGTCAGTTAGAACTTTCTCACAATCTAACCCTTGTTTTCCACCATGCTTTGTTTCTGTACACACATCTGTGAAAACCACTGAGTAACCCTACTGCTTTTTCAGTTCCATGGAGTGAAGCTCTTCACAAACAGCAGCTGGCCAGTAGGTCTACCAGCCATGAGACTGGACATTTGAACCTAGTCGTGATGAAACTTCCTAATTGGAAGCTAATTAGTCATGCATGATGTTATGTCAGACTTGCCCTGTTCTAGTCCCAGAGTGATTTACATTCCAGTGGTGCAAGAAATGACTGTTTTATTAAAGAAACTGAAGTTATAATTTGAAAGTGATAGTAACTCATAGCTTATAGTTGTTCTCTGATAGATAAAAGGTGTTCTTTTCAGGTAAAAGTAAACTAAATGGTTTGTGCTTGAAGAACCAAAAGTACTTTTTTTCCAGTGGTATTAGTAAATTACGTCAGAATGGTTGTAGCTCTTGCCTTAGTCTATTATGAAATGTGCTATTTATTATGCAGTTTTGCAAATGTAAGTACTAATCACGGCAACAGCAAGAATACATACAGTATTACTCCCCAAGATTTTAGGTCCATTGAGATGTATGTTAGGAAGAAAAGTTATTGAAATAGAAAGGCTTTATCTGTAACAAAGATCTTAATATATTAATTTATAAACTAGAAGTTACTTAGTGATAGTCTTAATGGTTAACACATTGAATGGGGATTGTAACTCCTAGGGATACTTGGGACTGAACTGTTGGTGGCAGCAAGTGCTGTACTATTGGTGGCAGCCCTACAAAGCCCAGAACTGAACTAAGTTTAGAATTTACTTCTGGGTCAGAGGAATGTGTATTTTTAATCATTTTAAATGGCTTTGTGTTGTGTACTTCTCAGTCATACTTTTCAGTTTACAGTTGTATTTTTCAGGATTACTAAAATGTTTTTAGTTATTCTTTGATCTGTCATGATGTGTCCTGGCTTTATCCTTTAGCTATTTTGCCCTCAGCTGTCAAAAAACTGAGTGGCTCTCCATCACTTTACCTAGTCATCGGGAAGACCTATAAAAAGAAATTTTAGGTATGATTTGTGTATGAATGGTCTACCAACTGAAGTTGATAGCAGAACCCAAGCTTATTCTGATGTTGAAGTGGAGGATTGTAATTGAGCCCTTCTCACTCTGTACATGAATCTGTAAGACACATTTGATAACCAGGGTTTTTTTCCTCCCATCCATATTCCAGCTGGTGGCTCTGGAGCTACCATAAAACTGCCACATCTTCCTTGTTTTAGCTGTGTGTGTTGGAAAACACATCTTTTCACATACATATAGTATGTAGTTACTGTACTTGTACCTGCTGCAAAAGTGCAGTTTTTGCCTGCATCTTTCTTTCTTCCAATGTAGTTCAAGGCTATTCACTTTACTATGGGAGTTCTGTATTGCATGGTATATCTGTATAGTATAAGAAAGAGGGCTTAGTGGGTTATATTTTGAAGATCTCTTGCCATTTACTCTGCCAGTGAGTTTTGGGGGAGATCAATGGTTCTTGTCTCTGTAGACTGCTGAGAGGAGAACCTTTTTTGGTCCTTGTCCTGGACTTTCATAATAGCATGGAAGCAAAAGATAGAAAGAGAAATTAATATTAAGAGACACAAAAACTCATGCAAAAGAAAAGAAAAAGATCAGATAAGACTGTAGAGAAAAAAATTCCTAGTAATGCTACTTTTAAACACTTGGCCTACAGCCAGCTGAATGTTGGTGCGTACCTTGTGGGCTGA
>WAAB01004681.1:0-21710 GCA_013389865.1 Piaya cayana | reverse complement strand
TACAAATAGGAGCTCAGCAGGGACCTGATTGTAAACAAGAAATGGCTNGCTGAAATACGGCTTTTGCTCCCAAAAGGAGCATCTTTGAGTTTATGGGCATGCTGAAAAATGGCTTCGGCTCCTCAAACAAGATCTTTGACTCTACGGCCGTGCTTAAAACCGGCTTTGGCTCCCCAAACGGGGTCTTCGACTCTACGGTCACGCTGAAGAACGCGGGGAGCGCCCTGGGGCAGCGCTCAGACCCCGGGAGGGACCCCGGGAGGGGCGGGTGAGCGCAGGTGTCGGGGGCGGCGCCGGCCGGTCGCGCTGCGGGGCGGGACGCGGCTCCCCCGCCCCGGGAAGTGCGAGCGGAGGGAGCGGCGGAGCATGGACGGGCCGGCGGGGCGGCTGCTGCTCGCCGCGTGCTGGGCGGCGGCGGCGGGTACGTTGGGGCCGGGGGGCGGCGGGATCCGCGTCCTGACAGAGTCCGCGGGCGGGGGGCGAGGCCGGAGACACCCCCGGCGGCCAGCACGGAGCTTCGCGGCTCCGACTGCGGTCCCGGCGCTGCCTCTGCCGGACAAAAAAAAACAAAACCGACTTTCTCTCCCGTGGGTGGCGGATTCCGGGAAAGGCGGCGCTGGCAGCGCAGGGAGACGGGAATGCGGGCTCTGCTCTCCCCCCGCCGATCCTTGGTATGCGGGCTCCCCTCTCCTTCCCATACCGAGGATGCGGGCTCCTCTCTCTCTCCTCCGATCCCGGGATGCGGGCTCCGCTCTCCCCCATCCCTGGGATGCGAGCTCTCCTCTCTTCCCCCATCCCGATCCCGGGGATGCAGGCTCTTCTCTCCCCTCCTCGATCCCGGGATGCGGGCTCCGCTCTCCCCCCGACTCTGATCCCAGGATGCGGGTTCCGCTCTCTCCCCCGATCCCGGGGGTGCGGGTCCGCTCTCCCCTTCGGAATGCGGGAGCTGTTGGAGCGTTCACCTTCCCTTTCTGTGTGCTCTGCCCGTCCCGTGTGCCGTTTCTCTCCGTTTCCCCGCTTTTGGACGCGTGTCCTTGCGGGAGGGATGCGTGTGCGGCTGAGGGGGCTTCAGAAGAAGCCGGGCTCGAGGCCCTGTTAATCCTGCCTTTGCTAACACTATGCAAAAATACAGCGTCAAACATTAGAAAAGCATAATTTTTCAACGCACTAAAACTCCGTTTGTAGCTATGAACTCGACCTACGGAAAATACAGGAGGGCAATATACAAACGCGTAGTATTTTATAGCTTTGCAACACTTTTGTAATGCTTCATGCGGAGTATCAGTTGGTGTTTCCACATTATGGCTTTTAGAATTAAGATGTTTCCTGTTCAGGATCGCTTCAGCTCTTTGCTGGTTGCTGCTGCACTTCTTGTTCTTTGTAGCATCACTGTGGCTTTGGTTTTTTTAAGAGTGAAATAATGTCTGTGTTTAGGAGTTGGTCTCTGGGTTGTTCTGCTAAATTGCTGTAGCAAGGAGGTTTTAATAACAAAAGTATTAGTCTCTGTATATTTTATACAGCGTGGCCAAGCTTATGAAGAAAGGCAAATCTTCAGCTGAATGCAACATTTAAGGACGAACTTCAGAATTATATAGCTTAATCTAAAATTTACTACGTTTAAACCTTTTATGCTAGTACGATTTATTCATTTGTATTCTAAGTCTTTACTACTCACAGTTTTTACTTTGTGCAGTTAGGAATCTGCAAGCTTAACCACAATTAATTCTAATCAAACCTATTAAAAGGAGATGTGAAGAACCTTAGAGTGGCCGTTGGGGATGGCACGTTTGTAAAATATTTTATGGCTTTTGTAGATAACGAAAAGTGTGATCATGAAGAGACAGAATGCTTGGAGCCATGTAGTCTTGTTGAATAAAATCTGTTTGTTTTTTACATGATCTAAAGGATTCGGTATTTGCAAATTTAAGGCCCCGATGCTGTTCCTGACACCTGTCATATGTTTTTGTGGTTTTGTTAGCTGAACAGATAACAGGCAAAGGTGTTCTGGCTAGTTTGGGTTTTCTCTAGAGGAGATTGTTTTTTGTAAGAACAAAAATGTCTCTTCTCTGCCTCTGAGGTCAGCTGTAAAACTGAACAGAAAATTGAACAAAAATCTCCAATGTTTTAAGTCTTCAAAAAAGCTAAGCATATTCAGACTCATATTCAGACTCATTCAGACTCAGATTCATAACAGTAAATCTTAGTATTTTCTCCCATTTTCTATTGGGCATACGCTATCTACACATACGCACAAACACGCAGATGGTAATAATCTCTGTTCTCTGCCATTGCGTATCCTTTAACTGTGCAAAGGTCTGAGAATTTTCTGAGAGTTTGAATTTTCTTCAAGCTCTGGCAGCTCTGAGTCTTGAGAAATGTAGGATAATGGTGTCACGGATGCTTTGAGTAGAATTCTTGCCGAGAGAAGCTGTTTTGCCTTTCCATCTGCCCTCTTCCTTGTGCTAGTGGAAGGAAACACAGCTGCGTCATGACCTGGATGGGAAAACAGGTCTTGGGAAAATCACACTGCCCTTTCCCTATGCGCTCCCCCAAATATCGGAACAGGTTGAGCCTAGTGTGCTGGGATGAGCAAGTTTTGTGGAATGAACAAGACCTGCAGCAGTAGTTGATACCAGTTTGAAGCGTTTGTGAAACTCCTGGATAGCAAGGGACTTCCTTTCCACAGACAAAAGGTACTGGCACCTCAACGCCAAAGCCTGTATACACCCTTGAGAAGCAGTTTGATTTCACCTTATTTATTATCTCCTAATAGTACACGTTAGAGCAACCCTTTAAAAAAAATAAAATTCACTTTCGTTTTCTTGGGGAATTACCAGTTGGTAATTTTTTCTAGAACTGGAATCTGACACATACTTTAATTTTTCCTGGCCGTTTTCTATTTTCTGCCAGATTTCCCTTCTTTGTTTTCAAGCTGTGTGACTGGATATTGAGTGGGTTGTGACTCAGTGCACAAGACTACAGAAGGGCCAATGCACAAATAGATTTTATCCCAGCAACTATCACTGAGTCACGGCTCTTCCTCTGCTTCTGTGTTGCTTTTGGAGAGCTGAAAAAAATGTCCTACTGAAGTGTGCCAGCAGTAAATTACTATTTGTCCTTCACTAGTTTTGCTCACTGTGCGATAGCATAGAATTGAACTTTTAGTAGGTGAGTAATTGAAAAAACATTGTGGTTTCTTTGTTGTTTTTTGACATTCTGGACTTTGCTTGGATTGGGCTGAATTGTGGTTACAACATACAGCTGTTGCTTGCAAGTTTGACTTTTTAAAGTTTTCTCTCTAAAACTGCATTTGTGGATAAGTTTTGGGTAAAGTATTAGTTGCTCCAAAAAGTGTAAATACTATTTCTAGTAAAGATTCAACATACCTGATGTAAATTCACAGCAGAAAAGGCACGGAAAATTAGGCTTCTCTTCCTCCCACGAGCATAAGTTTCATTACCACATCCACTATGTTGTTGCATGCTGAAATTTCTCAAAAATTGCTTTTCACTGACTTTCTTTTGTGTGTGTGTGTATTTCTTAAAATTATTTAAATGATTAATGAACTGAGATAACAGGAATAATAGAAACAATGTAGTGGGCAGTAGCTGATACAAGTACAAGCTGACGAAGTTGAGAAGTCATTTGTGTTCTCTTTTGTGGGAGAGTTTAATGTTTAGTAAAACGTGGACCAACGGGATCATTATGCTGATGATGTCTTCTTTTAGGAGCAAAAGTTCTTCCACCTCCATCCAATCTGGACTACTCGTTTATCCAAATCTGCACCCTGAATTGGACGTGGAGCCCTCCAGAGAATGTCAGTCGTAGCTGTGACTTGGAGTATTCCAGTGACATTGTGATTGATGAGGTTCCTCAGGACAAAAGAGTAAGTTCATCGCGTCTTTAAGCTCTGCTATGCACCAGTCAGTGTTTTATTGTGATAAAACTGTGTGTATGGAAGCATAAATACATATATACATATATTAAAATACAGTTTTAATGTAGCCTTTAACTCTTGGCATGGGATTAAACCCTCAAAAATTAGTCATACCACCCTGTGGGATCTTCAGATCAGAAAAATCTGTCTGTTGCTCTCTGATAACTAAGCTGCTACTGATAACACGGAAGTACCATAATAATAATTTGTGAAGGCTTGTTTTAGTCCTTGCTTCGGCTGCTTTGTGGTAAAGAATAATATTAGACAGGTCAGTCTACAGCCTTGAGACTTGAATGTGAATTTACAAAGGCTGATCTCCTCCACTTTGAACTCAGTTTAAGAGACTCACACATTAACCGTGGTGGTGGTGTGATTTGACAGTACAATGCCTTCTGGAGGTAATGACAAATACGAATGTATTTATGACAAATACAAATGTATTTTTGTGTTTGCCTTGTCCCTGCACTTAGAATTATCTGTAGAGATTGTGTTATGAAGAAAGCATGGAACGCGTTTGTTGCCTAGAGCAGAAATTGTAAATGTACTTTGTTTGGGGCTTTGTTTTTGTTTCTGTGTTAGATGGTTTGCAGCCCAGATGTGATCCTTGGTGTGAGTTAACAGCTGTGTGGTCAGGACTGAGAGAAGCATCGTCATGGTACTGAAGGGGCTGTAGGACAAATATTTTTACAATTTATTGTCAGTAAGATAATATGCTATCAGTTCAAAATTCCACAGTGTCAGAATTTGAAGCCTTGAATATGCACTGACGAAGGGGTCAGCGGTGCTGCTATTTTGCATATGGTTAAAATTGATACAGTGCCCTTTGAAAGGTGTTTTGTTGAGCCCTGATGGTTTTATGGCCTGATGTTTGCAGTGGCCTCTTCACAGGGACGGCTATACTCTTTTTGACAGCTCCAGGCTGTCATGGACTTGAAGTAAGACTGTGGTTTCACAAAGAGCTGGGCTAATTTAGTGGCTTAACACTGCTGAAAGTGTAATATTTTATTTTTGACATCACTTTTTCTAGTGATCTTCATTGGACAATGAAGCAGTTGAACTTGCAAACTCGGCAGAAACCTGTTTACCTGTTCTGATGTGTTCATTAACGAATTAACAAGATGAGAGTCTGTTTGGTTAATGAGCTGAATGAGTTTGTAGAAGGGTCCAACAGATGTTACGGTCAGCAGCAGTGATAGAGCTGTGGGACAGCAGTTTCACATGAGACGATGAACGAAATTGCGTATCGTTTTGCTCCATCTTTTTGCATTCCAGCTAGCAGAACCCAGTCTACTCATTGCTGTTTGATTTTTTTGCCCTCTCGTTAGTGCCAATATTTGTCTTTTCTTTTATACAAGTGGTTACACCATTCTTTGGTGATAAAGAAGCTTTTTTTTTTTTTAATCCTGTTTCCAGTTAGTAAAATACATTCTCTAGCCCAATGAAAGAGGCTTAAGAAGCGTGAGAGAAAAGGGCAAACCTTTTTCTCACACAAACACTTAGTCTCTTCTGGAAGTGGAAGGTTATGGGCTACTTGGGCCTGATGTGGTGCCATTGTATTTAATAGCCACTTGTGGATTTGTTCTGATAATTTTCCTTTGCTCCTTAAATCCATTCAAATGCTTCTTGTTGCTTTTCGGTTACTTTTTCAAATGTTCCTTCTTCTGTCCATCACACAGCTATGTGATTAATACAAAGGCTGGGCCAGTCAGCTCCTGTTCATATAGTTGTAGTACAAACATGCTTATTTTGCATGTTGTCCATGAAGATACTGCAGGACCATTTTCTCCCACTTTAAATTTGTTCCTTGATTGCTGTTGTGGCCATTGCTCATGTCTACAGGGGCGCTAGAGGAAGAGAAGTTTTCCTTTGGTGGGTTTTGAGTGTGCCTGGTGAAGAAGTCTTTGCTGTCTTTCCAAGGGGCTGTGACGTGTTCCTACGTTAGTAGTAATTCTCATGTGTCTGATAAAGGATACAAATACTCTGGTTTTCTCCCCCCCCCAATCTAAACATAGGAGTGGAGTAAGAGTCGCTTCCGTGTGACAGAGACATTCTTGAATGAGGAAATGCGTTTCAGAGTGAGAAGTGAATGCAAGTACGATAATGCCAGTGAGCCCAGCCGGTGGGTGGAGACCTCTCTTCGACCAAAAGGTAACACCTGCAGCGGCCAAACCTGAGACATACCTGCCTTTCTTGGCCTGAGGAGACACAGCTTGTCGCCTCTGCTATTTTAACAAAATGTTGTAGAAATATAACATAAACAAATAGGGAAGTAACAGACTCTAGGGCTCCGTTAAAGCCAGAGCTTGAACTCAATGGTTATACTGCATTTAAACACAACTGGACTCTTCTGACATTTGAAAACTTATGGGCAAGCTTGTAAAATATAAATGTTCTTCCAAGACAACGTGTTCCTGTCATTCCTCTTGTCCCTGCTGTGCTGAGGTTGTGAAATAAGAGATAACTTAGGTTGTACTAAGCCTGCTGACGTCATGGGTATCATCTAAGCCAGTTTATTTTGTATGATTTTTCTGTACAAACAGAAGTCCCTAAAATAACCCTAGATTTGTAAGTGTTAGAGGGATGAATCTAGCAAATCTAAAAACGCGTGAATAAGTGACTTAATTAAATAATTATAGTAGTGTTTGTTCTTTTTTTGAAAAGAGATGACTGGTGTCTGTGAACTGTGCAGTGCAAAATGAATAAGGAAAAATATTTTTTGTTTCTTGACATTCGGAAGCAAGAAGTATGTAGCAAAAATGTGAGGAAGCAAACTTTAAGGAGAAGGATATTCTGGATGCTGTTTGGGGGTTGTTATCAATAAAAACCTGTTGCCTGCTATCAATAAAAGGTTGTTGATAAAATTAACATATTTTTAGATTTTGGAGCTGTTGCAGCTTGCTGGAAGGAAAAAATATCTAATATGCCTTAACTTGATAATATAGTATAGAGAACTTTTACCATATGAAAATGCAAGATTGAATGTGAAAGTCTCTGTTCTGTAGTTGCTCTGCCTGGGAGATACGTTGATGTCTCTATTTACAATTGCAATGTACTCATTTGTATTTGTGTTATGTAATTTGGGTTTTCAGTATGTTGAAGTTGAATGTCTAGGGGTATATGGCTGTCAATTAAAAATTCAACTTCTTCCATTGTTGCTTATGTCTATATTTAAGATCTACAGGTATTTCCATATTCAGAATACTGAGAAACTATACTGTATCTGGAGAAGATACTGTAGTTAAATGCTGCCTATTTTTAATGTTGATGGTTGTAATAACTACAACAACGCTAAGTGCCATTTCTATGATTGCCTTTAACTCCCTTTTAAAGTATCCATATTTTTTTAGAACAATATATTTTCCTGACTCAACACCATGTCCTTGGCATCAGATAACTCTAAGTAGTAATTCAGATGTGGTGCAAACTGAGATTTGCTGTAATGATTAGCTTGCACTTAAAACTTGCTCTGCTGTGATTTCAGCTATTGGAAGCAATAAACAACTGGAATTCATTACTGGCTGTGCTGAGACAGGCAGTGCAGGCTGAGGTGGAACCAAGCTTTGGCTTCCAGACAGCTTAAGATATGCAAAAAGGGATATTTTACTTCTGGAAGCTGGAGAGAAGGCTTTACTGGCAAAATAGATCTTAAGACACCTTTCCGACTTGCCTTGCAGGTATTCCAGGCACTGCTGCTGTTGACTTGAGCTGTATTTGGCACAATTTGGAGTACATGGCTTGTACGTGGCGTCCTGGGGAGAAGGCAAGCAGCGATACCAATTATACATTGTTTTACTGGTTCGTATGAACGTTTTATTCTCAATTCGTAAGCGCTTTAGCACTAATCTTTAGTTTTACATTGCTCATTTTACTTATCTGCTTCCCGTTGCTTTGAAAGATCCCAGGGCATTGCGTACAAGTTAGTGTTGGGTCCTGTCCAACAGAAAACTTTGCCGCTGAAGGGTCAAGAGGTTGCTGTTGTCGAGTCTTTTTAGGAACTGATAACTTTTACATGAAATGTTGGCTGCTTCTGTAGCCTATTTTAAAATAACTGCCGTTGCTTTCTAATTTTTTCCAATAGTGGATTCAAAGAGAGAAGAATTAAGAGCTGCGCTAGGCCAGATATTAATTGCTCTCCTTGCAGCCTAATAAACATGGGCCATTTAAGTCAGAATCCCTCACTAATATATGTGTCAGCTCTTAAATCATTGGAAAATATTATGAAAGCATTGAGAACATTTAGCAGTAGTTTTGTTTGTATCTTGAGTGTCATAAATAATTGATTCACCTTGAAAACCTTGGAGAACATCTTTTTATCATTATCATCCATGCTTGCCAGCTGACTGCCATAAATAGACTCTTGTTCCAAAGGAACAGAACTGTGGCGTGAGCAAAAACTTGGCAGCAATATCTGCACACGCTAATCTATGCGTATTTGTGTGTGTTGATGGGGCTTGCGAAATGCCAGATTGCATTAGCTTCTGTAGAAATATTTAAATTCTCTCTCTGAAAGCCCCTTACTGTAGTTTTAAATCAGCTTTCTGTCTGAATTAACTAACCTTTTTCCTCTCCCTCTCCAGTGGCGACCTCACAGCCTCGCTGTTCAATTTAATGCATTTAGACTGCAAACAGCAGAAAACTCACTGCTTTAGTTAAATGCAGGGAGGACTGTTCTCTCTAAAATGCTACTCAAAGAAATCTTTTTCTCTAGTACAAGAGCTATGCCAATGAGACACGGAAGATCTGAATTTCAGGATACGTGGATACATACTTACTGGAATAAAGCTTTAGACTAGAGCTATGTATTTTAACCTACTTCTTAATCTTAATGAAATATGCAACTGCAGTGACATTAAGGTGTTGTAATTCATGTTGCCCAGAAAGAAAAATATTTTTCACTGGGACTTGAGGAACAAATAGAATCAAGGAAGAAGGTTGTTATAGTTTCTCTGTTATTGCACTTAGGAAAGCAAATCCAGGCAATGGGGGAAACTCAACGAAGAGCTGTGATTACCTGAGACATTGGTGAAGGAGACTGACTAGCTCATTCTATCACAAAAGTGAAGTTCTTTTGACAGAAAGTGAACCAAATTAGATTGCTTTCTAAATCTTTCTTTTTCCTTGAAATGGTTTTCCCATGTGAAAAATGTGAACCAAAGCTGAAAGCAGCTGTTGTATTTGGTGCTTGGATATAAAACAAACCTGCCTTTCTTTCTGCTACTTGACACTCTTTAAAAAAATAATCTTCGTCTTTCTAAAGCCTGAGATAAATGAGAAGCTTTTAACTTTACTTAGCTTTGCTGTTATATGTGCTATCAGTTTTTAGAATATGCAGATCAGTTTTTAGAATATGCAACAGGTTTAAAATGAGCTCTCTCATTGCTGTCCTTTTGAAAATTAAAAAATATTTTTATTCTTATAGGTTTAATGGTTTGAAAAACCATAAGAAGTGCAACAATTATTCTGTGCAGCAAGGAATCTTTGCATGCACTTTCAATTTTAGCTTCTCAAAAGTCACCAGTACTTACCCAGCTATACATATTTTGATTAAAGATGATTCTGAAGAAATCAGACCTCTGTGTGCAAGCAAAAATCCTACCACCCTTGGTAAGTTGAACACAGTGTTATAAAAATTAGTTTTAAAAAAAAGAAGTTCGCCATTATACTGTTGTGTTTGAGAAACTTGCACCTTGTAAGCTGTGGATGAGACAACATAATTAGATTCTCCCTTTTTCTATTGATCTTGAATTTGGGAATTATGTAGACAGGATTTGTTTGAGGGGGCCTGGGTGTTTGGGGGTCTTTTTCCATTAATTTTTACTATTATTCTTCAGTTATTTTTATTCTTTCTTGACGTTTTGGTGTTAACTTTTTCCTCTTCCTAAATTGGTATGAGTGTAATATTATGTAATACAGGACTTGAAAATTTTTTTGTAAGCCGTGAAATACACTTCTTAATTACTCCATTTTGCATTTCAGTAAAACCTGCTACACCAAGACAAGTTACACTGTCAAAATCAAATGATGAAATATATGTAGAATGGAGTGAATCAGACACCTTTCCAGAAAATTGTTTATTTTATGAAGTTGTATATCACAACGGCGATAAGGACACCGCTCAGAAAATTAAAGTAATTTTTCATTACTTACAGCTAACTGATTTTTTTTTCCTGTTTATCTTTTAAAATTTGTACTGCTGTTCGCAGTACATCAAATATTTGCCATTTGGAAATGAGAAGTTATGTATGCTGCATGTGAATGGGTCTGGTGCACTAGCTGGAAAGTGTGTGGACATAAGAATTTTCTCCTATACAGTAGGTTTCTGGCAGTAATAACTATACAACACAGTTCATAAATTTATGTGAGTCTTGAATCCTTGCCACCATTCATTATACCAAAGCTGCAGTGTGTAAGAACAGTCTGATAAAGAAGTATACACTAAACTAAGTAATGCTTTTAAAGAAATAGCTGTTTGCTTCTCCGTGACTTTGGTCTGTTGGTGTTGGGTTTTCCTGCCCTTGGTCTGCAGGTGGTCAGATGACTGCCTTGTTCTTGAATGATCTGACTTGATTACCATAAAGCAAAATTAATTGCTGATGCGCACAAGAACACGATGTTATACAGAAAAGCAAAGGAATAAAAAGACTTAGCAGGGAGATGTGCGCTCTTAGATACGCTGATTTTAATGCATGCATAAAAAGCATTGATTTCAGTATCATGCCTGTATCTGCATAGCCATACTGATTGCATTGTTTGATAAGAATGGTAAGCAGTGTGATAAATTTAGAAGTACGGTAACAGTCTTCTCCTGAGGGGCATATTTGGTTGTTTTTCTTAAACCACATTTAGCAAACTTGGAATAATATCAACTTTCCTGAGGAGACTGGTGTTTTGGAAGAAAAATAAGTGAAGTTCAATCCCAGCTAGTATACGTATGCCTCTCTGTGGAGGCATCCCAGAAGACGCTGGTATGGTTGGAGCTAGATCAGTCCTGTCAGGGGAAGGCAGATACTGAGTCTTAGTTTAATCATTGATGCCAAATGCTATATGATAAATGTAGAAGTGAATAAGATTAAATCTTAGTTTTGGAATCTCTTGTGTAGCAGTCTGTGCTGGTTAAATGCTACCATGTCCCTTTATAAAAAGTTTGGCACTCACAAAATGCTCCTCTGTCAAACACTTCTGAGTACATTAACTGCATAATGAAAGTGGGCTTGTAAGTGACTGAGAATACATTGGTAATTGAACAAAGCAAATAACCATTTCTTTTAACCTTAGGTTGAAAGTAATTACACGTCAATTCCTAGTGTTGATCCCAATAGCAAGTACGTCTTCAAAGTGAGAGCAAAACCAAAGCCTGAATGTTACAGCAGCAAGCTCTATAGTGACTGGAGTGAAGAAAAGAGTATTGGTGAGAACAATTGTTCCTGCAATTTATTGCACCTTGTTCTTTATCTGTAAAGCATCTAATACCTTTTGTCTGCTAAGTAAATGAGAGTCGAAGGTCCTCTTCCCATGTATTTTTTTAATTTTATGTGAAAATAGGGCAAGAGAATTCTAGTCCTTCAGCAATGCCATCAATTACTGCCTGCACTGCTGTCTGTGTTGATGGGGCTACCATCCACAAAGCTGTGCAAAGATCCCATTCCACTGCTGTCAGTATTTCAGCCCCGAGTCTCTCTGGGTTCCATTTTCTTACTGAATGTATCTATGTTATAATATGATGCTTTGGAAAATGAGTCATTGCCTGCAAAAGTGCTAGTGTATTTGAAAAATGTTGTTTGTGAATTAATCAGATAATGAATTGATTTGTTATCTTTATTCCTAAAAAGCCTCCCAAAACATCCCTAAATATCTATAATTTTTGTTTTCCAGGTGAGAAGGGGGACTCTACGTTCTATTTTGTTTTAATAGTCATCATTCCGCTAACAGTAGCAGTATCTACAATAATTCTACTAGTTTATCTAAAAAGGTAAATAGCTATCTCCCTTTATTTATAATCCGTTACTTCCGATTGATTTTTGGCTTGTATTACAACTCACCTCTCTTAAGGTAAGTGTCTGTGATATGGCAGTTCAATAGTATCTATTTTATCTGTAACAAAAATCATAGGTGGCAGTATCATTGTGCCATTAGAAATAGGTTTATAGACCATATGCATGCTCTAGTTGCACTTGTGTAATATTGCTTATGTATGCCTTCAGCTAGGTTATCATTGCACAGATCTTGCTCCTGTTTGAGCACTGAAGTTCAAATTCAGAATTAAACTTTTATATATTTTCCCAGATTTTTAAAAATATCTACTTTTGCTGCTGTCTTTGTCAGCAGTGAAGGTTATTTAGAATCTGTCTGTGTGAATATTGCCTTTTCCTTTTGGCTTGGGAAATAAAAATGAGAACTGGGCTACAGCTGCATAGAATCAAAGCTGTCCAGTGATGTCGAAACTGACTCCACAAACTTTCTTGACGGCAGCCAAGTATGACGCTGAAAAGGTGGTTTTTAAATTAATACATATTTCACCTAATGCTTTTCATTTTAATTTTCCAAAGGCTGAAGATATTAATTCTTCCACCAATTCCAGACCCGAGGGAAATTCTTAAGCGCATGTTTGGAGAGCAGAATGAGGATTCCCAGGTTAGTAAGAAGTTGTTGAGCCAGCTAATCAATTGAACTGGAGTCTGTAGACTTCCAATTTTCTTTTTTCTAATACTTACGACTATCTGAAAACCAACTGTTTATAGCAGACTAAATATTTACAGTGGTAAAAGTTGTTCAGAAACAATTGCCTGAAACTGAGAGGGATTTTTTCCACTCAAATAGCATATCTTTATCTAAATATATTAATAGAATTGCATTATTCTGTTATTTCACAGACTGCGAGTACCTTAAATGTGTTTTGGGTTGGGTTTGCAGGGGTTTTTGTTTGGGTTTTATTGCTGGGGGGAGCTTTGTTGGTGGTGGTTTGGGTTTGTTTTTTTTTTTTGCAACTCCACTAAACTGTTTATCCCATTCAGATGTTTCTCTGCTCATATTTATGATGCTGAATAAAGCTGTTCATATTTGACTTCCAGAAATTTGTGTTTTTAGCATTTCTACATTTACTGTAGTCAGTTAACTATGAAGTAAATCAGGTACATCCCCACTTCTCCGTCTTCCTACCTGAGCTTCACCCATTAGCAGTAATTGGAAGTACTCTTAACATGGGGGCCAACCTTTGTTTTTTCCTTGTCTCCAGAGAGGACAACTCTTCTGTCAACCAGGCCTAAGCTATGATCCTAATAAGCTTTGTTGCTCAGTGACTTTGGCTTTTTCATGTTGATACAGCCTGTATGTTGTGAAAAGGGTCAATCTGACTCTTACTAGGCTGAAGAAACAACGGTCACCATGAAGGAATACTGTTAAAAATTTTGTTGTTCTCTTTCAGAGCTGTGCGAAGGATGATTCTATGAATGCTTACGACAAGTTAGTTAAGGAAGAAGAAATTCATTCCTTGGTTATAACAGAAACTCCAGAGTGTGCTAATGCTGAAAAACAAAACTGATGAATTCTGCTTTACTGATGAAATATGAAGAAAAACTTTAATTCTTGCTCCTGTACCTCAAGTGATGATGCAGGTGTGAAGAGGCCTGCAAGACATTTGCCAACTTTCACCTTACTGGGTCCTTTCTGAGCCCTACTTTTTGATGCTGAAAAGATACATCATTAACAGGGGCCCTTCCTCCGTCTGTGCTAGAAATATTCGTCTTGGATCATTCAAGATGAGCATGTACATAAATTTCGTCTGACTGCATCGCAGCATCTCTCATTCTGGCTCCAGCCGGCTCTGCCCTGTGACTTGTCATTTGCACTTGTGTTTGTGCCTTATGTTAGGTTATAAATAGTTTCTTTGGAGCAAGCACTGTAACTTCTGTGAAGTATTTGGCTCTGGTTTGCAGCAGGTAAGTGAGGCTTGTTTACAGTAAATTACTTATTAGTGCTACTGCGTGAACCTGCTACCAGGTAGGATGCCAGAGCATGGATTGTTTGTGGATGTCTGTTCCCTGTGCTCCAGAGCCAGAGTGCTTTCCAGAGAGCATATGGACTGATCTTTGTAAGCTTCTGGTTGATGTGCATTGGCTATGGCCAGGTCAAACCCCGCAAAAGAGGGTTTTTCTTGAAAAATGTGTATAAAAAGCCTCTCCACTCTCCACATGGTATTCAGACTATTCATAGAAAAGGCTTACTTTTTTATCCTTTTGAGTTCCTGTCCTCAGATGCCTTGCCTTCGTGGACTTCTTGGATTAATTATAGTTTGTTTAAAACCATAAATAGAACTTTTTACTTGCATTATACAGTGGCAGATAACTGTACTCAGTCTTATCAGGCTGTGATTCTGCTTAGGCCATATTGGCCTGAAAACACCTGATTTTTGGAGACTAAACCATCCTGAGTCTGTCGGCAAAATTACCAGGATGGATGCATGAGTCTAAGAGCTGTGGTCAAACTGTTTAGCAAGTGCTAAACCACTGAAACTGAATTAATTCAAAGACTTCAAGACCTCTCCTTACTGCTGAGCTGATGGGTTTAGGGAAAGAGAGTATGGCAGCCTTGGCTTGCTTTCTAAGGGATAAACTTTATTCTTTCTATAGTGATGAGGCTTTTTTTGAACTTTCCCTGTAGGAATGAAGCAATTTAAAGCAAGGTGCTGATTTGATTAAAAATAAATAAAAATTACTGTATTCACTGCAGCAGTTTGGTGAGTTTAAAAAAAAAAAAATTGTGACTTGATTTGTTCACTTTTTGGTGGTTTTGTTTTGAGGTTGCTTTACCCAGAAGAGCTCAACAGATGTTTTCTCACACAACTGTGACGTTTTTCCACTTTGAATTTTGAGCGTTAGTTTCTACCCTGTGCTGCACGAATGTTAACAGCAGCGCCTCGATTGTGCTGGAGGCAGAAAGTAACGTCATGGGGAGAAAGTGATCCGTGCAAGCTGTTAATGGTTAGTGTTCAGGCGTTTCTCGCTCCTCCCTGATAAATGCAGACATGTTAGTCATTGATTTAGTCAGTCTTAGGGAACTGGGAAGAGAACTCCTCAGAAGTTTTGCTAGGGGCAAACTCTATAGCCACTAACCTTTTAAAGTTCAGACCTGTCCTCGAAACTCCGTTCAATCAAAAGTTTGAAGTGAAATGCTACATTTGTAGGACATCTTGTACTGCAAGAACTAAAAGGAAGGGTGCTTGCTTTTTAGTTACAAATGTACATGCTTTGCCCTGTATTCCCTCCCTCTCAATAAATACAGTTCTTTCCCCAGGCTGTACTGAGCCTCTCAAATACAGAATTTCCTCTACATCTCTTGTCTCTCATTACTGGTGGTAGAAGGGGGAGGAGAAATGCAGAAGAACTAGCAAACTCCATATTAGCTTAAATCTTTTATGTACAATCAGGCCAAAAAAAAAATCATTATAAAAATTGGTTAATGAGGCAAATGAGAATAAAACCTCAGGGATTTCAGTGAGATAAAACAAAACTCAGGTTATCCAGTGTCAGCTAGTGGCACTACCTGATATTCCAGAGGTAAAGCAGTAGCATGGGCAAAAGGGTATTAAATTCCTGTGCCAACTTCATTCCCTCTCTGCTGCAACATTTGTGTCATTATAAATATATAAATATTTCTTAAACCTACCTCATCTAGAATGTTGTTCATCACAGACCACTAGACAAACAGAAATGTATGATTTCAAGATAAGCAAACATGTAATACAAAGGTTTGTGGCTTCCCATATAGCAATCTAGGAAGGTGATGCTTGGTACTTTACCCTGAACTCTTTTGACTTTGGTGTTCATGATAAAGTTTATTTGGTTGAAAAACAAACCCCAAAAAAATCATAAAGCCAAAGGAGCGGAAAAAAACAACTGGAAGGTGTTAGGTCAAAATGAAGACTTAAAGGAGAGGATGGTTTCAATCACTATATAGAAATGGTTTGGGTAATTCTGTGTTTCCTGAGTAATAGTAATTGACATGCTTCCTAATGGGTGGATTTGTTGAGCCTGTGTTTTGGAATGTAAATAAATGTCTGAACATATTTTAATTTTAAAAGTGTCTTTTTTATGGTTAGAGGTTTTTAGCTTGAATTTTTTTTTGCTATTGTTCGTTTGTTCTTCATTGCAGTTCCTTGATCTGTAAGTTTGTTTAAAGAATTAATAAATATGTTGAAAAAGTTCCAATATAATTGGATGGCATTTTGTTCTTGGATTGAGAAGATAAATTGAGACAAGAGATGGCAATGGTTTAATGAGAAGCCACGTTTGAGGCATGCAGAACCCAGAGAAGTAAAACAGAGTGTTGTTCTGCTCTTTTTTCTTTCAAAAGTGAACTCGGACCATGCAATCAGTGTTGGGTGATACAGCGTCCTCTTTTGGGATAATGAGATGGAGATGGAGCTGTGCTCAAGACTTGTGCTCTCATCCTCTGTGTACTCAGTGCCACTCTACTTTCTTACATTGGCATGTTTTTTTATAACACTGCAGAGAGGTTATACATTCTCAGACTCCAATTGGACTGAGGTCGCTATAGCCTTACCAAATATAGCTCCAAGATTTTATGTCTTTGTTAACTACTGAAGTCATTAAAAATGCCAGATTGCTTAACAGATGAAAGCCATCACCTAGATGCTTAAAGCCAAATGTGTTCAAGTGCCACATGAACACACGGCTTCTTTGAAAGATTTAGCGAAAGCACACTTTGTTCCCTTCAGGTCAGTGAGCAGATAATTCAAAATTAAGGAATAAAGAAGGTAAAAAGCAAGTCCATTTGGATTTTTCTTTTCCAATCTACAGTTTTTGTAGCAATAGTGATTTTAATCACTCCCCATATGTGACCTTTTCCTTTTAGCATAAGTTACGTTAAATAAATTAAATATTCTACATTTGGTATGCTAGTAGAATTAAATAGTTTAATTGAAGTAATTTAAAATTCACAGAAAAAAATAAGGTATATTGTGGCATAGTTTGAATAGCTTTAAATGAGTCATTAGATGAAGACTTTGAACTGTAAAACATGGTGTTTCGGTGCTCACTAGGTAGGACTATTCACCGATTGGGTATTTCCGTTCATTGGAAAATATTCAATAAACTTAGTTCTGAATTGGAACTTCAAATATTCAGAATTTCCCCTAGAAGGGAAACGCAGATTTATTTTTCATTTAAAAAAGAGAGAGGCTTTCAGTTCTGGAGGGTTTTCCCCTCACCCAGGAAAGAGCAGAGGTAGGTGAGTGGAAGCCCAGGTATGGTCAGGGCTCTGCAGAAATCTTCCCTCCTTTCTTCTGACCCCAGTACCGTTGTCGGGCAGTAGGTGAGCTCTTCAGTGCCAGGAATGGGCACGGTGGGTCTGGGAGGGGCAGATCTACCAGGGTTATCGAAGGTTTATTAAGGTAATTCTCAAATACTTCAGTTTTACTCAGTATTTGCAAAAAACGTTTTATGAGAATGATGCCGCTGAGGTGCAGTGCCAGCTGTAGAAATGTGGCTTCTAAGTAATACTTAAAATCCAAATACAAAACTAGATTAAAATTTGGATGAACTTTCTGCCAGCTCTGTTGAATCATGGTGAAAGTAGGAGACTTCAGATCACTTTGATTTTACTAAATCCACGCTGTCACCACAGCAAAGCAATACGGGTTTGAGTGGGAGGCACAGGAGAGAGACAAACTTTCTTTCAGGTCCGGAAACTCTGCCTCACGTTTGAAGCATGTAAGAGCCTGAAAGCTTGCTGATGGGTTTTTTTACTCCCTTTTCTCCAGCTATATTGGTTAGGTTAATGAAATCCTTTCTCTGTGCTTGTAAACTTGTGTTATTTATCACTAAAGTAATCTTTCTGCAGCTGTATTCTGATAATCGCCAAGTAGTCTTCTGAAGGCAATAACACAGTGGGGAAGACGACTGCTGCTGTCACCACAGTGCTGTAAAACAGCCAGTGTATTCTAGTAATACTCTCTGCTCCTTGTATTGCTTTTGCCAAAGCACTGCAATTATTTTGATGACTATTGAACAAAGCATCTGCAAAGAGACGCTCTCCAGTTAACCAGTAGTTCCAGTAATCATACTCCTAGCTTATTACACTGGAGTTTTCCTCTATTTAATTTGGCTCAAACTGCTAAAATGGACTTGGCTAAGAGCATGATGAGAGCTTAGTGCAAGAAAGTTTTTCTTAAGCTCAGGCATTGTCACTTTTTGGAGCCTGGGGAAAAGCTAGATCAAAGTTAGAAGCAGCTTGAACCAGAAGGTAAGCTCATGTTTTGCTTCAAGAGAACAGCTGGCCCTACATCTTCTGTGCTAAACAAACAAAACCCAAACAAACAACAACAACAACAAAAAACAAACCAAAGAAACCTCCAAAAACCCCAAACCAGCTGCGTATGAGTATATGCTTCATACTAGGGACAAACTGTAATTCTGTGCAATCCAATAAATGAGGCATTTTAAAGGCATTTAGCTATGCCATTGCCATGTCTCCTTAACATGTTTTAATGTAGCAAGTTGAAACAAAATCCACTCATTTTTTGACAGTGTCAGTGGGAACACCAAAATTAGCTTGAGTCTGTCTGGTTTGACTGTTGGAGCCTTTCTCCCTCCTAAGCGTCAAAGCTTCTTAGCTTCACTAGTTTCCTTCCTTCACACAAAATGTCAGTGTAGAAACTTCAGAAATGCCAGCTAGGTACTCTTAAAGGCATGAAACTGCTCTGTTCTTCAAATGTCAAAGTCAGTTACAGGGAAAGTTATTCAGGGTATGGCTGGTTAGTTTTAACTTCCCATCTCATCAGTTCTATGAGAGTATTCAGCTGTAGATAACCCTGACTAGATGGGCAGGTAATGAGGCAGAGCCATCAGCTGACATTTTTCCACAGCTGATTTTCATACAGCTTTTATTGCCTACAAGACTTTGTCTCTGGATTTCCTGGGAGTGATAAAAGGTAGAAAAGTGGTAACATACAAGCCAGAGGGAAGAGCTTTGCCTTTCTGTCTGTGGGGCTTCAAGGGCTGCATTTGAGCTTGGCTTGGAGCAAAATTTCTGAAGCCTTGGAAACACTGGGTCATTTTTATTAGGTGTGTAGCTTTTTTGTTGTTGTTGCTAGGATGTATGTAAAATAGTATTAATCACCTATTTATTAAAGCTTAGATAGGGCTGAATGAGCTGTTAAAGTACAATCTGCCCCGTGTTCTGCTAGGACAGAGAGCTCTCTGTGGAGATCTGTCCACCTTATGAAAAAAAATCTAATGAAAAAGTCTCCCAAATGTTCTGTCCCACTGCTGTTTTCCCTTTAATTAGAAAACTCCCCAAGTAACTGACCTAAATCGATTTTTCTACAAATAAAGTTGCCTTCTCCTCCTTCTCACCAGGGACCACGGTTGTTTAGCATTTGGTTTGTGCTCTGATCATGCTGCCTTGAGTTCTGTCTCTGCTTTTTTTCTGCTTAGGGGGAAAAAAACAAAGCCTTAATCTTTAAACTTCATCTCTTAAGTTGTGTTTTCTAAACCATTCATCATTCTTGTTGGTCTTCTCTAGAGCTGAGTGTGTTGCTATCTAAGCTGGACTGCATCAGTCCCAAACCAAAGCAGAACAATTGCCTTATTTGTCTCTCAGTCCTCTTTCCACAAGTTCATCCAGAACAAATAGCTTCTCTTTCTGTGGCAACCGACTGTTGTATAGCTGTTCTTGAGTTTGTGGCTTCCTGCAA
This sequence comes from Piaya cayana, assembly GCA_013389865.1. Classification (NCBI taxonomy): domain Eukaryota; kingdom Metazoa; phylum Chordata; class Aves; order Cuculiformes; family Coccyzidae; genus Piaya; species Piaya cayana. The sequence continues at coordinate 2,061 of WAAB01004681.1, read as the reverse complement.
TTTCTGAGCTTTTCAACAATGCTGCTGCCCTGTCAGTCACTCCTTACTGCAAAACTGATTTTTCCTGCCTAAGAGAAATGCTTGTAACAGTTTTATTGAATTGTGGTTTTGCTGCTTGTGTTGCAGTGCTATTTGGGAAATGGCTGTAATTCTTCTTTTTTTCCTCTAATGTTGTCCCTGGACATCTTTCTAACCGTTATTCCTTTGATATAATCTATGGAGTGCCTTATTTCACATGACCAAATTGTTTAAAACCCTCATTAAAGCTGATAAACCCAACAGATTCCTGCAAAATAGCAGTGTTTACTGCCCTGCTGGGTGGTCAAGTGCTCTTTGAGTGGGTAGGTTTTTTTCAATTAGCTGCATGTCCATCTCAGTGATAAACCGTTGTATTTCCTCAAGCTAATTAGAAGGACATTGCCTCATTCAGTAGCATATCAAAAAGGAAAACTGGATTGGTTTGGCACAAACTGTTCTTGATGGCCAGTAAACAATGCAGTGAAGGGATAAAAATTGTTTACTTTGTTCCAGGATTACCCTAGGGATAAAAGTTGAACAAATGGACCAATAATTTCTTGGATGCTTCCTTTCTGAAGACAAAAAACATGTTTGTCCTTCAAGGACTTCTGCTTGCTACAGGCCTCAAGGAAAACAGCCCATGTTTCAGGCTGCGTTAGTGTTTAGATTGTTATATGCTGCAGGATTAGTAAGTCCATGATGATCTGAAGATGTCCACTTTATCTGAATGTTCTCCAGACCGTCTGGATGTGTGTTTATTTGCTTGTTAAAGTTGTTCTGCTCTGGTCATAAATAATCCTTTAGAAATATAGAAGAAGGAAAAAATGACTGCACCAAGCTTCACTGCAGCTCATTCTGATCTCTCCCATTGGGTCATGAGCCTGCACTTCATCTTCCTTTAGCATGTAGGGTATCCAAAGGCTCCTTTCTTGTCCGTTTTGTCCCCTGATAATCAAGACTCATTTTAGCCTGTTGCTTTCATGCCCTCAGTCATGCTGGAAGCTGTTTGTTCAAGAGCCCTGGTGGAGTGAGAGCTGAAGGACAGAGGAAGGGTGTGCTCAGAGCAAATAAGAGGCATCAGCACTCACCAAGATAGCGACCATAAATAACAGCACATACAAAACAGGCTGTATTGTCTCTGCCTGCCAAGCAAGGCTTTTCCTTCTGGTCTTCTGTTCTCATTATTCTACCAAATATGGTACAAGTACCTGGTGGGAACCCTGGGAGGCAGAGCCCTAACAGCTTTGCCGAGCTAAGAGTGCTCTCAAAAGTGGTTTTGTGTCACTCCTCAGTAGCTTGCAGGCTTGTTTTCTTTACATTCCATGTATTTCTGCACACTCATCAACAGTAAATTTTAAATTGTTTAAGAAAGATATTTAGAAGTGCATATAATGCAATTTTGGTTGTTTTGCTCTGTTGCTGTACTCTTAAAGTAGAACAAAAATGGGAAGTGTACTTGAAAAACAGCGGCCACAGAGTTCAGGAGGTCTCTGTTGTGCTCAAATAAGATGCACTGTAATAGATCTTCATCTTGCTAAGCAATGTCATGGTACTGGTCTTTAAATGGTTTTATTTACACATGCAACTTTTAATTTTATCTGTAAGTGGGGTAGGTTCACGGCAACCTCTTTTAATGCACATGGGTTTTGTAGTGTTCATTTTATTAATACAAAGACTTCCAAAGCTGCAAATCTACTGTAATGATAGGGTGGTCCATGTGGATTTGAGGATGTTTGTAGCACTGGGATTAGAGTGGATACCTCTCCCTGGGTGACAGAGGTGTAGTTTACCTAACCCAGAGTTGATTCAGCTGTTGTACGGCTTTGTTTCCTCTTGAGGAAATGTAACACCCTGTCTGGGATTTGGAAATGTAATTTTAGAATTTTTTTTTTTTTTAAGCAACAAAGAAGCAGCCAAGAGGTTCAGTGTTAGCAGACAGCAGACCTTCCCCAAACTTTTTTCCCCTCCTACAGGTACAGGCAGGCAGTCCAGAAAGAGATGCAGTGCTGGCTGGTTCAGAGCAGAAGTACAGAATCATAGAAT
>WAAB01004679.1:0-124973 GCA_013389865.1 Piaya cayana | reverse complement strand
TCAAAGGCTCTACTGAAATCCAAGAAAACTACATCATGTTGCAAGGGTCACACCACACACCTGCGTTCCAGGACACCGCGTCAGGCAGCAACAGAGCAGGGGCCCCAGGGAAGCACAGATTCTTTTCTCGCACCCAGTTTGATGGTGGCTGAACAGCCAGAGATGGGTGGCAGGATGAGTTGTCAGTAGCCAGTACTCGATGGGCGCCTGTGCCCTGCACACAGGTCACTTTTCATCAGAGTCAGATCACTTCTGTACTCACAGACCTAACAAAAGGAGCACTAGGAAATGCTGACTGACTCAGCACCAAGGCTGCACCACTCCCACGGCTGCTGGGGCCAATCGAGGCACCCAGAGCACCCGGCATCAGGACCAAGCGCCAGCTCCAAGGTGTCCATCCCTGAGTGCTGCTGCAGCAGGACATCGCTCCATCCCCAAGGGAGATAGCACGCCAGCTCTGGGCAAGGACTGCACGCTCTGCAGGGCCTCGTTGCCCCAGCTCATGTGCTAAGTAACAGCTGAAAGACCTTTTATCTTTGCTGTCAACATGTACAGCACTGAGCACCTGAGAGCAAGAATGAAAACACCAAGATGAAGCTTAAGGAAAATAACAGTCTTCCAAAGTCTACAAAACCTTGGAAAACAGTCTATTTGGGAAGCACCGTGTGTGAGGCTGGGCTCACTGGAGCTCCAGGTGGAACAGTCACTGTTTCAGGATCCAGAGCTTCCATATCTCTTGGGGAGCTCGTTACCAGCAGTTTGGATAGTTTCCACTTCAGTACTCCTGCACAAAAATGAGTTGCAGATCAAACCAGGCAGCCAATGCAATTTTTAAATGAAACTACAGAACTATTTAAATTCCCATCTGAGGATGTTACCACAGGGTCAACTCCCACCCTGGCTCAGATAATGCAGTAGCAGTAAACATTAATGTGCACTATGGAACATGATTTATTTCTGCTGAGCAGGCTTGGCATCTATAAATCTCAGCTCTCTTAACATTTAAAGTTGTTATTCCAGTGGCAAAATAGACATGAGGGAGATAACAGTCTTTATCTCCATTAACGTTTTATTGTTACTCAGAGAGTATGGATACGGATTGATCCAAGGGTAGGAAAATCACAGCAATTTGTTTGCATACTCGGGAAGCTGAGATAATGGTTGTGTTTTATGACTGCACCAGGGAATCAACTGAAATGCAGGACAGAGAAGATCGAAATGGGAGATTAGGTGTCTATTTTGGTTTCTGGTTTCTATTTCAGTTACCTTTCCATGCACAGGATCTGCTCTGGCACAACAATAGGAGAGGGAGCCCATCCCAGTTGACTGGATGCTCACAGCAAGCCAGGAAACAGTTTTTAAAGGAGACAAAAAGGCTGCACGACAATTGCGTGCAATGCAGACAAACAGCATTGCAACAGAGGCAGGATCTTTCTGGATACCCAGTCACCTGGACACAACTCCACTGTCCCACTCAGCCCTGCTGCCTAGACTCCTGGGATTCCCACAGCCCCCACGAGGTTGCAATAAAAAGCTTCTGACTTGCTTGGCATTTTATTTCCTTCCTGAGGTACACACCACATCTCAGATGGCAACAACATCCTTGCCTCAGAGTCACCTTGCCAAAGTGAGCTGGAGGTGCGGCCAGGGCTCCATTGCAGGAGGCTTAAGCAGCTGAAGGCTTAAAAACAAGTCAGAAAAAGCACACAAACCGCACAGCCACCTGCCTGCTGCTGGGACCCGTTGTGCCAGGGTGGGCTACACTTCCCACTCCCAAGTGTGCCTCCTGCACAGAGACAGCCTGGCGGCTGCAGCTCCATCCATCCCCAGCACAATTAACTGCTGGATACACCTGCAAACCTGATGGGAAACCACATAAGGATGTCAAGGACAACAGCAGCACCCAGGACTCCTTCAAAGAGTGAAGTCCCACTTCCAGAGCGATCCAAAGCCCACCAGCATGGTGCAAGAGGAGCAGTACCACTCCCAGCTCTGTCCGTGCCTGCAGCTGTTATGGGAGAACAAAACTGCTCAATCAAAACCCTTCAAATGTTTCCCCTCAAGAAATCAGGCTCACAATGAATCAGGAGAAAAATAACTGGTGCCGGAACAACTGCTCTGAATGGAGACATTGACTCTAACAGCTCAATTACGCCTTTACTGGGGAGGGCAGCAGGGATGCAAGCTGTGCACAGCGTGTCTGACAAGGGACAAACAGTGCGTCCCACACCTGGTACCAGTGCCCAGGCACCAGGGCAGGATGGCGACAGCTGCACCTCATCCCTTCCAGGAGCAATGGACCAGGCCTGGCGTGCTCAGTCCAGGTGTGTTTTGCTCTGGTTCCCCGGCTCCAGGGCAGGGATACACCAGTGTCCTCAGTCACAGGGACCTTGGGAGGGGCCATGAGGAGCGCGGCTGCCGCTGCACGGGCATCCAGGCATCATGGCAGCACCGCATAGAGATGCCGAGACAAGAAGTCAGTGGGTGCTTTGGAGCTCACCCACCAGCCCCAGACAGACCTGCCGTGCAGCAGCTCTGCTATCTCTGGGCACCCCAGACCCCCCACTCCAGCCCCATGGCAGCGGGCGCCTGCACGACACTGCCTGGCACACTCCCAGTGGTACCCGAGCTCCGCGCCGGCCCTGGTTGCAGCTGGGGCTTTGTGCCTGCTCAGCACATCAGCGTAAGCGCTTCCAGCTCCTGGTTGCAGGCGCACAGCCGAGATCGGGAGGAGCAGGGAGGAAACAGCTGCTATTTTTAACCTGCCTGATCAGCATCCTGCATGTCAAGATGCCTCAGCTCTGCTGTGCCTGCAGGGCTCTGTGGGTCTCACCTCAGTATGAGCCAGCACACACCTTTCACAGCGGTGATGGGAGACACCAGCCCACACCAGTGGAATTTCCAGCAGCCTCAGCAATTGGAACGTATACTCAAAGGATCTCATGCATGAACCTCTATTTCCCCACCCCACCCTTGGCAGAGGTACGCCTCGCTCCCAGAGTTTAGGGTAGCTGATGATGCCCTGGTCTGCTCAGCACACGCCGTTAAGCACCATGGCCTGATGGCTTTCCAGGCACCCCATCCTGCCAGCGTTTTGGAGAGGAGGCATTACAGGTTTGGCAGAGCCCAGCAGGCTCTTGTTCACACAAGCGACCAGAAGAACCTTGCCCAGGAGCAAGGCCATACTGGGTCAAATCAAAACCACATAGAATCATAGAATCATTAAGGTTGGAAAAGGTCTCTAAGCTCGTCCAGTCCAACTGTCAGCCCAATCCCACCATGCTGACTGAATCATGTTCCCAAGTGCCACAGCTACACGCTTTTTTAACCCCTCCAGGGATGGACATTTCCACGCTGCCCGTGCCAGCCTCTGCCAGTGCTTCACCACTCTTTTGATAAAGATTTTTTTTCTATTATCCAATGTAAACCTCCCTGGCAGGACTTAAGACCAATCTCCGGCCCAGTGTCCCATCTCCAGTGGACACTATAAGAGGTGCACACAAACAAGGCAACCACGTAACCTGTTTCCACTAATATCCTCCCACCCTCTAACGATGTTCAGCTCCTGAGCCAGAGGTGGTCCCTCTGCATTTAGCAGACCTTGACATATTTCATGGCCTTGCAGAAGCTAAAAGATCATGTGGGTTGACTACCTCATGAGAAAGTTTCCCAAGTTTGCTCCCCTTCACATGAGTGCTTTGCCAGACCTTCAGCCATTTCCCTGCAGGAGGGATGCCTCAATGCCCATGCAGGGGCCCTGGCTCAGGGAAAAGACTGGCGGTGGGTTTTGAGCCAACACAGCTGGTTCCCAGAGTAGAGAGAAGCCAACAGCAACAGAGACTGGGGCAACAACAGGTTTCAGAGTGACACCACTCCACGTTGCTGTTGGTGCCTGCTGGGAGCAACCTGGCTTTCCGCAGCATCCGCATGGGAGCAGGTCTCAGCTTGATCCTCACACAGAGACAGGGAGGGGAAGATGCCAAACCCCGTCCCCTGCAGATGGGTGTGAGCACCAGAGATGCCATCACTAGTGACCGGGCACTCGCATGGCCCATCCACAGAGGGTTGGAGTCACTTCATTACCTGCTCCTGGTTCTCTCAGTAATCCCTAGATTACAGAGCCCCCAGGCACTTCTTTTCTCTCATTAATCTGTGGATTAAAGTATCCCCAAGTCGGCTGTGACGCAGGGCACTACAAACGGCTGGGTTATACTGCTCTCCGCGTAGTGATCCCCGGATTAGACATAAGGAGATGTGTCCATGGGTCCTTCCGACCTGGCTGGAGCACAGACTCAGGGAGAAGGGGGGAGACCTAATCAGAGTGCATGGATATAAATAAAAAGCACAAAGTATAGGACTGTGTTTCATAATCAAAGTACTTACATGATAAAACAACTTCAAGGAGGTTCCTGGATTAATCAAATCCCAATCCAGATGATCCCCAAACAGCAATTCATTTGCGACAGCAAAATACCCAGCAGCTCCCATCCTGAACCCAGCACTGGGAGAAAACACCATGCTCACTGCTTCCCTGAGGACTTCACATGGATTTTAACAAAAGTCCCCGTCACTAGAGCTCTTTGCAAACAAACCCAAAAAAGGAAGAAGCCTTTAGGGACCTGGCACAACACTGCTGAGGCTGTGGGTTGGGTACAGCCCCAGGCACCTTCTGAAGCTCTGCCAGCATCAGGACAGGGCAGGAATGTGCCTGGAAGGGCACTGGAGCCGCACACCGAGCCCAGGCAGGCAGAGGGAGGGACAGAAACCCCTGGGGAACAGACAGGCACCCAGTTACCTGAGGAAACAGGGAATCAGCTCTCGGGTTTTAATCACACAGACTGCTTCTCTCTCCCCAGTGGAGAGAAAAAGAGCCTGATCCTCCTGTCCTGCGCCGTACAGAGGTGGCTTATGCATCTGACAGCACACAGGTACCCAAAGGCCCTCCTGAGGTGCCCATGTGGGGACTCACAGAGCCACAGTCCAATCGTCAGGGCGGAGGGGACCAGCATCAGGACTCAGTCCCACAGCATGATGGAAGGGCAAGGAGAAAAATGGGATGGGAATGATTGAGAGAGGCAAGGGGTTTACAGCTGGAAGTAACAAGATTAAACCAGGAAAAGGAAATCAAGGCTTAATGATAGATTTCTCTACGACAAAATCTATTTGGTTTGGGAAACGCTCCTCAAGGGGATTAAAGACTCACAAGGCATTGTCCCACTGGGCTGAGCATGACGGCCACCACTCCCGTCCATCCAAACCCACTGCACACGAGGGCTGGGCCACGACTGTCACTCTCACCAGGGCACAGAGCACAGAAAGGGGCATTCACACTGTTCCTCCTTTGTTTACAGGTATTTACCCCACAACAAGCCACGAAGAGGACTAAGAGACTTGCCAGGTGGACATCAACGCTACACAAGAATGGTCAGACCCACAGCTTGAAGACTAGGAGATGGGTATCTGCACCAAGCCAGCTCTGGGGGCAAGGGCCCTTCAAACACCTCTAGCCATTTGTATTCAAATAGCCCCAATTTGTCCTACTTTTAACTGGGCACTCACCAGACCTGCCAGTGGAGATGGATTTATGCAGCATAACAAACCAGGCATGTTTTCTGAGTTTTTTTCATGAGATCTGCCATTGTGGGGCTGTGCTGTGAGGTCTGAGCCAGTGAAGAACCTCGCTGGCATCGCCCCATAATCAGCCCACCCGTCCCTGTGCCAGGGTGAAGGGGCAGCAGCACCCCAGGGGTGCACACAGCATCTCTGGAGCCCCCACTCCCTGGCGACTGAAGGAAGGAGCACAACGACCGCGTTCCCTTCGTTAGCAGCACTGCTGGGCACCAGGCAGGAACCAGGCATTCCTGGGAAAGCTTCCGAACCACCATCCTCACCCCATATTTGCATACACATAACAGAGGTGTTTCAGTGACAGCAGCACCTCGCTATGCCGAATTGCATAACCTCACTGCTCCTCCACTGACACACCCCAGAAACCCTCATTTCCAGAGCACGTCTGCACCTTCTGAACAGGGCTTGGAAGGATTTGGGTTTAAAACAGAAGACCAATCACGCTAGTGTGGGAACATGTGGCTTTCACACTTAGAAAGAATAAAACAGAATTATCTTCCTTAACGTTTTCCCACCCTAGCAGGATCTACCACTTCATATTGCATCCAGCCCTCCTCTAGGAGAACAACTGCACCGAGAATTAAGGAGCTAAACAGCACGAAGTGCAGCTCCCAGGTGATGCGCAGCCAGCAGAGGCTCTGGGGAGCCCTCTCCGGCCCTGCCATGGCAGCGGGGTCACCCCGGCTCACCCCGATACCCACCACACACTCAGGCTGCTGCGTTTCTATCGAGAGGTTTGCTCCAGGCTCCTGTGCGACGCACGAGGCTCTTCTGAGAGCGCCAGCATACGGCTTGGGGGAATTCACCATGGATTTCTAGACAGACTGGATCTCAACACAGAAACCTCGGGCAGGAAAATCCCCAGAGCTGCCAGGGTCAGAGGCTGCAGTCCCTGCATCCCAACCTCCATCCTTCCCGACCAGGAAAACCGAGTTCTCAGCAGGTCATCACCAGGCAGCTACATCCCTATTTTTTATTATAAGGCTGCACCTGCCTTTCTTTGCCTTTTTTTGATAGGAATGGTTGGACTCGATGATCTGGTGGGTCTCTTCCAACCTGGTGATTCTGATTTCTACCGCAGCAATGACAGATCCAGCCTCCCGCAGAGCGCAGGGCGATGCCAGCCGGGCGACCGGGCAGCGTGGGAGCTCAGCCCCCTCCCGGCCACAACAACCCCCCGGGAGGCTCCGGCTCCCCCCGTCCCACCCCAACCCTGTGCTGGGAAACGGGCTGCGGAGAGTCCCGCGTGGCCCCCGCGGAGCCTCCTCTCCCCGCCCCGCAGCGAACCCAGCGCGGTCGCAGCCGCCCGCAAGCAACACCCAGCGCCGCATCGTCCTTCTCTCCGGTTCCCGGAGCTTTTCCATCCCTACATGAACTGAACATCTCCCGGCTCCATAAACCTCCTCTAGCCACGAGCTGGAGGCATAAAATTCACCGAGTCTGGTCCTGCGCCGGCTTCCTCCGGAGCCTCAGGAGCAGGAACGAGCGAGAAAAGCCTCGCTGGCCGCTAATTAAGCTGTTAACGAGCCCGTTCGGCCCGTCCGGCGCGGAGTCCCGTGCGGGAGGGCCGAGGGGTCCCCAGCTGCTGAGTCACCGCGGCGGCCCCGCAGGGACCCCCCGCACCGCGGGACCCGGCACCGGGGGGGGATGCGGGGGAACGGGGGGGATGCGGGAATGCGGGAGCCGCGGGGGGGTGCGGGAGGGGATGGAGGGGGATGCGGGGGGATGCAGAGGGGGATGCAGGGGCTCACGGAGAAGATGGAGGGGGATGCGGGGCGATGGAAGGGGGATGGACGGGGATGCGGGGGGGACGCAGGGCGATGCGGGGCCGGCCCCACCTGCTGCGGGCGAGCCGGCCGTCGCTCACCTTCCGTGGCATAGCTGTGGTCCCGCAGGAAACTGCCGCTGATCTTGCGGGTCTCAGCGTCCTCCTCCATTGACGCCGGGCTGGCGGGCGCGGGGCGTCAGCAGCCGCAGCCGCGGATCCATCCTCCCCCCCCCGCGCCCGGCTCCGCGGCGGCGGCCGCGAGATGCGGGGGGGGCGGGGGCGGCGGCGCGGGGCTCCGCCCACACGGGCCGCGCCGGAACGGGACGGAGCGGCCGCGACCGGCTGGGAACGGGCCGGGTCCGCTGGGAGCAGAGCGGATGGGACCGCCCTGGGTCAGCCGGGACCGGACCGGAGCGGATCGGTTGGGATCGGCTGGGATCGGCTCGGCTCAGATCGGCTGGGGTCGGATCGGCTCGGATCGGCCGGGCTCGGCTCAGATCGGCTGGGCTCGGCTCAGATCGGCTGGGATCGGATCGGCTGGGCTCAGATCGGTTGGGATCGGCCCGGCCCGGCCCTGCGCCCGCCCCGTCTGTCAGGCTCGTCCCGGGTGGTCGCGGCGCTCGGGCCCCTCCCCGGTCCCGGTTGCTCTGCCCGGGATGCGCCGCCCCGGGGCTCCCCCTGAGCCTCCCGCCCCGAGCACCGGGAGAAGCCGCGGTCCGACCGCAGCGAGTCCCCACGAGCTGAACCGGGACAGGGGCGCGGCGATAGCTCCGTGTTGTGGGACAGGGGAACAGCTGGTGCTGTGTGACAGTCGCATGGAGCAAGTGGCCCAGGACAGGGGTGCAGGAAGGCGGGTGTGTGGGACCGCAAGGGCCCTCGCTCCGTGCTGGGCGCTGGCTGGGGGCAGCGAGCGGACACAAGCACAGGCCCCGCTGTCCTGCCACCCACCAGCACCAGGAGCCCAGCGCCCTCAACCCCCCTCGGAACCGGCTCGGCCGCAGGAGCCGTGGGCCCAGGCAGAAGGTGCCAGACAGCCCAGTGCCACATCAGTGGGGAACGGCAGCATTGCTGGGACCAGAGGGGACGTGAGGGATGCTGAAGGAATGGGCTAAGATGCTAGGTAACGCTGTAAATACAGGGGTGAGCTGCAGCTCGATTCCCTCCCCTCATGTTTTATCGTGACTAAAATCTCATTGGGAAGGGACAAGATTTTACAGGCTATGTTGTTATTCTGAGATCACAGAATCACAGAATCACCAGGTTGGAAGAGACCCACCGGATCATCGAGTCCAACCATTCCCATCAATCACTAACCCATGTCCCTCAACACCTCGTCCACCCGGCCCTTAAACCCCTCCAGGGAAGGTGACTCAACCCCCTCCCTGGGCAGCCTCTGACACTGCCCAATCACCCTTTCAGTGAAGAATTTTTCCTAATGTCCATCCTGACCCTCCCCTGGCGGAGCTTGAGGCCATTCCCTCTGGTCCTGTCACAGCTGCCTGAGGAGCTGCTTCTTTCAGGGGAGCACAGGTGAGAGAACCTCTAGGTGATGAGGCTGGAGGACTCCAGTATGGCCAGTAAGCACCTTGTGTTGACAGGGCACCGCACAGCACCGCAGCGCTGGCAAACTGCAGCACCGCGGCACCACTGCACTGCAGCTCCGCCACAGCTGCACCACTGCACTGCAGCACCCAGCACACTGCAGCACCACTGCACCAACAACAGCACTGACCCATCGCACCGCAGCACCACAGAAACACTGCACCAGAGCACTGCAGCACTGTGGAGAAGCGTCTGAATCCTCTCAGAGGAAAGGCAAGAGAGATGAAAAGCTCTTTCTGCCCCGCACCATGACCTTGTGAGGAAAGGTGAACTCCCGGGCTCTCCGCTGCCCGCCTCCCCTGGACGCTTTCTGACAGCCTGTGTAAGAGGAGGTTGATATACGGCGTTGTAAAGCTGCAGCTTGGAGAACTCTGGCACTTACTCATGTATAACTTCAAGGATTTGTCAGTCAACCACATCGCACCATGGGCCATTCATTCACATGAGGATTACTGGTGTGGCAAGCCAGGAGCATTCATCAGACAGGCATGAGCCTGAAGTCTCCACGCCCACAGCCTTCACTGAATTATCCTGGAATGTGGGGTCCTTGCTATCATCACCAGGCACACATTTAAGTTAAGCAAGCAGACTGTGTTTGTGGCTGGCACTGCTCTTGCTTGCAGTGGGTGAGATCCGCAGGTCAGTCTGGTGACACCAACAGTGACAGGGCACAGGGCCTGACCGTGGTTTCAGGGCAATGCGCAGAGATGCATTTTCCACAGCTTTCCTGCAGGCCAGGAAGAGTCTCAGCAGTAACACCAGTGCTTTAAACCTCCCCTCTGTGTGGACCCAACAGCGAGAGGTTCAGACCTGCACCCAGCTCAGCAGGACTCAGAGCCGCTGGTTCTGGGCAAGGTAACTGACACCTCTGTGCTTGTCATCTCCTGTCTCCAAAGGGCAGGAAGGGGTATGGACCTCCCTCAGGAAAAGAGAAAAGGAAAAGAAAGGTTAAAATCAAAGCAAACCCTTGCACGCAGGACTTGGATCGCCTCTGCCTGTGATGTGTGTTTGCCTGCGGGTGTGCTGGTGTCAGGCACAGCACTGCTCTGGCATCAGCAATCCAGCTCCAGGAAAAAAGAAATACAGGCAGATTTTTAGGGAGCGAGCGTTATGGTACCGCGCCCTCCCTTCTGACCCCAGATGGCAGCCTCAGTAAGGAGGTGACGCCCTGCTGAATAACAAGCCCCTGCAATGCTTGTGACCATGGGAAACACAAACACAAATCAGCAGCCTCCTTCTCTTTCTTTTCAACAAGTTCCATCTCCACTGTGTTTCTGTTTTAACACGCACCACGTTCTTTCTCCTTTATTAACCAGAAAAATTGTCCTCCCCATTGTCCATGCATTATAGTTATGTATTCATAAGTCCTGGAAAGTTTGTCGATACACTGCATGGTTTAAATGCATCTACAGGCACCTGTTTGTTATGCAACGCGCATAGGAGCTGCATCGTGAAATCCATTTATTCTCAGCTTTTTAGAATCCAGGAATGAGCTTTTACAGTAACTGAAAGCATTAGCTGTCCTAAGCGGGAATCCATTTGCAGATTACAGTCGCCAAAGGTCAGCTTGTAGCTGTCACTAGCTTCCAAACCCCCGTGTGCCTGCCACATTACGTACTTTGACATCTCTTGAAGAACCAGGACACTTTCCACTCCGCTGGTTTTTGCTTCAATCAGAATAGGTTTAAGAGCTCCTCTGCAAGGTTTCTGTGGGACCTCAGCAGCGCGTTAGGAATAATTGAATGAAACCTCCCATTTTATGCTCAGCAGAAAACTTCCTTCACCTCGTTTATTTTACCTTCTTATCCATGAGCATTAAATCTATTTTCCTAACTACCAGTCTGGGCTAGAATACTAACCTCCAGGTTTTAACTGTTAGATGTGGGTTTAGGTAACAAAGTTTCTTTTAAACTTGTAAGGATTTTTGTGGTTGATTAACTGATTGTTAGCGCGGTGCCGTTCCTGAGAGTGAACATGCTCCTGGGGAACCTCCAACAGCTCCATCCTCTTCGCCCACAGACACAGGTCTAGGGTGCTGTGGGGTCACCAGAGAGTGTATATGAGTCCCACTACATGCTGAGCCCCCTGTGCAGCCCCCAGCCCTTGTTTCTCACAGAGCCCACAACTACACTGCCCTAAGTCAGTTTGCTTCTCATGTTTTCAACCACAAGCTGGGGAGTCTGTAGCCCATATCCAGGGTGAAGTTCCGATCGTGTGAACCTTAATTAGCATGACTTCAGGAACACCAGTTATTTACTAGATTAAACCAAGTTCAAAACAATTGGGAAGGCAGATCACACGCACAGGGTGAGCTGCAGCCGTGTCCTCCCTGAGTGACAGGGAACAAGGGTCAGGACGCAGGGCAGAAAAGGGAAGAATCAGTTCATTGAATGCAAAGTAGGCGAGGACGTCTGCCTGCCAAAGGTCATACGATAAATTGATCTCCTTGGTCTTCACCCCCGCCACGCGCTGTTGCTGGTACTGGTACAAGCTGTACATGATTAACAGCCAACCAGTAACGAGTGCTGCCACCCACCCAGCCCGGCACAGGGAGCAGCTGCTCTCCAAGCACTTTCTCTTCTGTCTTCAATTAGCCTGACCGGTTTCTGCAGTGTTTTATCAGGCCTTTCACCATTTTTACTCTTTCCTGCCTAAGCATTTTGTGCCGGGGGCTGGAAGCAGCTTCCCTTTGCCTCCTCGCTGGCCCTTTTTTCAGCCAGCCCCACACAGCTCCCATCTTCTTCTGAGCTAAAACTTGGCTCTGTCTTTGTTCATACCCAAATAGCTACAACTGAGGAAGTGGGGTCTGTTTTTTCAGTGCCAAACTACACATCTTTTGCTCACACATGTAAGCGTGTCTACGCACACATGGCCTGCGTCAGCACAGAGCTCTCAGTGCACCAAACGGGGCCAGGCAATTCCACACCATCAAGCGCGAACACCGAATTGCAGGATCACAGCCCAGACATTTGGAAGAATAAACATTTTTGTGCTAGATGATCAAGGTTTGACAGTCTGTTCTCTGCTGAAAGCAGTAATAACTGAGGACCATTGCAATTATCAGGGCTGGAAATCAGCAGGAACTCTTCCCATATGTTCTGTCTTGGATATATACATCAGTTAAGAAATAACTTTTCTTAACCATGTTTTCAGGTATTCCCTTTGTATTATCTCATTGTGTACTTCAGATGTACTGTTCACTGGTACTTTTTTTATAGATAGGAACTTCATATACATAAGAAAATATGCATCTATCCTATGGATTGCAAAGGAGACACAGCAAATCAAGGAGAAATAACCATGGAGTGTGCTGAAATTAGAAAAGAGTCTTATTTCTATGTCTCTTAAGCAGCAGACCTGGATTATCTGCTGGCTATTCAGCAAGCTGATGTACATCCCTGCAGTTCATCGCCTCCGAGCACAACAGTCCCCCCACTGTCGGTGCCACAGCTTCTTGGGGCTCCAGCTGGATTCGCAGGTACCTCAGATGCAGTGACCTGCTCTGAGTCCAGCGCATGGCCAGCAGCCTCAGCAACCCGGCTGCTTGGCAGCGTGTGTGCCCCTGTTCCTTCACCCAGCCAGGGTTTGTGTGGGCAGGGATGTCACCATTAGGTGACTTTATCAGCGTGATCAACTGTACCACAACCATGCAACCACAAACATGTTGCTGCCCGGAAAAACTTGTTATGAATGATTTCCACCTTTACTCTAAAGATGATCCAGCTGTAAGATACTAATTTTCTCTATATTATTAATAAATTACATTATTGGTAAATACACTTTAGGACACATACGATACCCCCACAATGCAATGAGGCACAGACTATTCCACGAGTGTCCAAGACTTCGGTGTCCTTCAGAGGATACAGTGTGAAGTGTTTGTCACATGTTCCTCACATCAGAGATATAATTAGCTTAAATACTTACACAGTAAATAGGATTTGCTGTTTCTGAAGATTAAGGCCGCATGTTACAGCATCGGTGCATCAGAACCAGTTGAGCACAGCCAATGCTAAGGAAGAAGTTTCTGCATGAAAACAGCTACTCTGGGCACTGCTGTGGATGAGAAGTTTTGCTCCTTTGGTTTTGTTTTTTAACTGGACTAGCAAAATCCACACACAAGATGGGAAAACCAGAACCTGGCTGGTGTTTGAGGGGTATGTGGGTCACTATGTACAGAGATGAGAGCCAACGTACACAGCACCCTGTAACATATAAACTCTGGCTCTTGCCCCAAAGTGCTTCTGTCTGCTGCAGCAAAATGTGATACAAGGGATTAAGGGGATGCAAGATGACACAAACATTGTTCACGAGATAACTGCTATAGGAAGTCTAAGCCTGAATATCAAAATCTACTGAGCACAGAGTGGGAAGACAAAGGCAGTATTTTCTCTGTTGGATTTCCCTGTTGATTTATTTCCAATTGGTGAAGAAAATCACCCTTTTATTTCCACTATTTCATACAGAGTTACAATTCCCAGAATGATTTGTGTTAGGTTAGGTCACCATATAGGAGGAGAACGTGAACTCACATCTGCATTGAGTGGGACAGATATCGTAGAATTATACTGAAGGTCACCATTTATCTTCAGCTGCCTCCACACCTCAGCCACGCGCAGCCCTTTTCATCTGCTGTTGATGAATCAGCGGGCGCAGGCTGGGCTCCTCATCTTGGCTCCAGTGACCAGTTGCCACTGGTGTGTACGAGTGTGTGAAAGGGTTTCCAAAAACCACTTCTCATTCATCACTCTCCTACTTAAAAAATACAATAATCAAGCCAAAGGTAAAAAACAGTTCCACTAAGCAAAGGTGACATCTATAAACGGTGGTAATAAAAAACCCCAAACCAAAAAAACCTGGAGAGCTATCAAACAACCAGCAGGCTGTGAACTCTCCTGTGCCATACACAGTCTTCATACTCACCTACACTGATTTAGAAAACTCTGGGAGAAAAGATGGGATCTGAGAATCATGCAAGGATATAAAGGGGATGGAAGAACATCACATTGGCAGGATAAAGATAGAGAATGTCTTAGAACCTCAGCTGGGTCTATGCTTTTCTTACACTGAGGAGAGACCAGCCTGTAACTGAATGTAAAACTGGTTGTGCTGCCAGAGAATAAGTCCAGAGTACAGCTGAGGGGAGGGGGAAAACAAAGCCACCATGGGGAGCCTTAAGAGTCTGCACGACTTGTCAAAACGCTAACGCTGTAAAACTAATATTTGTATGTCACTGATATCTACACGTGAACTACCTCATGTCATTTGGTGAAACAAACCTGGAAAACTGTTGACTAATAAAAGATATCACGTCTTATTAATGTTCATAAAGTAATTATGAAAAGCACAAATCCGTCTGTTAAGTAGCCAGCAAACAAGACAAATGACTGCATTATGTTAAACAGATTATAAAATGCCTGAGGGAAGGAAATCCAATAGCCCCAACCAAATCATGAACCGAGCAGGAGCCACGTCCAGCACACAGGCTACACGAGAACACAAACACGGGCATGTACTCTCACACACACGTACCAGCATTTCTCGAAGCCTTTTTCCTGCATTACATATAATAACAACATAAGCAATTAGGTCAGCAAGACGTTATGCATAAAAGTCTGCACTGAAACATGATGATGTGATCATTAAGATTTTATTGTCATTTTATAAACAATTACTTCTTAAAACAGCCAATGATCCCCACCAAGATGAGACTGGAAGAATATGCAAATTACATGAAATCCAATTGCCCCCGTCCGCATTGGGAATCCAGGTAGTTTAATCCAATTTGATAAACAAAACTAATTTAATTCTTGTCATGTTTTTGAATGGTTTCTGAACATTCAAAGGAAGAAACAGTCATCGGTGGAGAGTGATTCATTAGCATGAACATCATCACCCCATCAGCGTGTCCTCTGGACATCCAGCGCACTCCTGCGGCATGAAGCACCCCATTCTTCATGCAATATGGATGCAAAACTGGATAAGAGCTTGTATGAAGTGTTATCATGATCAGTCACCTAAACCAAGGAATTGTGCTAATTAACAAAAGGCATTTGAATAGTATATTTCATGTGGTCATCCTGAGTTCACACCTGTCGGCAGCTCTCTGCACTCACCCCATAGCAACACACACAGTCCTGCTGCCGAAGGAATCCTGGGGTGAGAGGCTGCCCATCCCGATCCCCTCAAAGGAACAGCCGACAGCAGCACCCGCGGCTTCTGGGCTCCACACTTCATCTCTCTCAGCCCTTCCGCTCTGACTCACTACACCTGATTAGAGCCAGAACCAGAACCAGGCATAACACTGCTGACTGCAGAGTCTATCTGACAGCAATATAGATGCTGTTGTACATAACTTCTGCCAGCAGACCGTGGCAAAGAGGCTGCAGCGCTTGATTTTCATGAGACTCAAATTTATGGGGAAAAAAGTCAGAGGCATTGACTCCTGCCCTCAAATAATCTGTGCCAGAAAAATATGGCCATGACATTCTATCAGCTGCATTCTCCAGGGTCTTCCCAGTCTTACATATGAGAAATTTCATCAGTGTGAATTTTATGGCTTCTAAGTTTAGACAACACAGAGAGTGAGGTCAGGCACAGCAAACCTGCACTGCTTTTCCTCTCAAGGACAACTACTCTTGAAAAATTACAAAGCCAGCCCAAACAGGAGAAGATAAAGGTTTGAGGGCAGCCCGAGCAGTAGAAGGTTGTACATGGGCTCCTTTGCAGGTAATTAGTTTGCTGTGCAGTTTTGTGTGCACTCACATTCAGGATAGGGCAACTGCAGAAGATGGGGGGCTGTTTGCCTCCCCCTGAGAGGAGGACGGGGAAGGCACGGGAAGCCCCCAGGGCTTTGCGGTGGGATTCCTGCTCCCCCCAGACAGGACCAAGGCTCAACCCTTGCTCTGCACCAGGCACCCCCAGCTCTGGACCTACTTGGGCATGAGGAATCATCAGTGGGGTCCTGCCTCTCTCCTGAAGGTGAAGAAGTGAAGAACATTAACGCTGCTGTGACCTCTGCTGGCCTCTATCTGGGCATCGTTCCTGGGCCCCACATGATGCTGCAGACGTGACCTACTTGGTGTGAACCCAGCCAAGAGGCACAGCTTTTCCCAGCCCAGAGCAGCAATCACCTGTGGGTTTCAGTGGTTACTTCCACCAAGAGAACATCAGATCAGAAGGAGACCCAGGACTCACATCTCGGGTCCATCCAACCCTGTCCGGCACTGTCCCACTGTTCAGTGCCACACGTGCTCTCCCCCTGTCCCCTAAGCCCACTGGGTCCATGATGGGGACTAAATGCACAATGTCCTGGTGACAACACACGAGCCAGATCTGTTGGAGCAGGAGCAAGTGCCAGAGGGAGCAGGTCCAATGGCCATGCAGACACAGGCTCCAAGCAGGGTCTTACAAGCCGCATTTCCAGAGGAAACTCAGCTACAAAATCTCTGACTTTCTAGGCAACACTGCACAGAAGGGGAAAAAGCAGCCAGCAGCACTGGAAGCAAATCTGTGCAGAGCAAAAACTGATAATGAAGTACACAGGATTCTGTAAGAACTCACTGGCGTAAGTGATTAATTATATTGCTGAGTAGGCATTGCTCAGACAAGAGGTGGCCTACAAATGCAGCCAGCTGACCACTCTCAAATCATATGCTGGGAAAGGAAAGAAAAAAAAGAATGCTGAGCTGTATACTGGAAAATTTATTACTAAATGCCATGAACTTGCATTTGAAAAGAACTGCTGATTGTGAATAAATCCACCATATGGCTTTACAAAGCTGATAGAGCATTTAGCTCCCAAATATAGCAAGACCAGACTCTGACAGCCTGTTTTAATTTTATAATCCACATTAAAAAATTATTTAGAGTACAGTATCAAACACAATTTGTTGGGTTACTGTCAAATAGTTACTGGGGTGAAACAAGGTTTTCACAGCAAGAACAGGGTCTTGTGCACAGTGGTCACACCTGCACGGCTTCACCGCAGCAAAGCTGTCTGCAGAGAAGAGAAAGGTTAACCCTGAGACTGGTGATTATTTTTTATTGGGTCAACACACATGGACTTGTGGCTCTTGGTGCCCTCTGCCAACAGGGTCACTTGTGACATTCCCGTGTGGGTTCAGCGGAGAGAGCGCACAACAACAGAGGTTGTCACTGGGCATTTGCCATCTGCTCTGCCAACCCGGGCAGCAGTGAACTGTGGCTCTGAGTCTGATGAGAGTCACTGTGCCTGAGGTTTGTGCCAAGTGCAGCTCGCGGTGCCCTCACCACGGGCCCCAGGTGGGAGAAGGAGTTTAGCAACCCCACCAGCAGACGGTGAAGCTGCTGTGGTGCAGGGAATGAGCAGAGACAACTTCTCTGTTCTTTCTTAAGGTAGGTCACTCTGACCATTCTGCCTTCCCCAAAGATGCTTAAAATAACTCCATTTCAGGCCAGCTACAGAAGGCAAGAACTGAGCCCTGCGCTGAAGATCAGCCTCCAGCCAGCTGCTCTCCCACTCCAAAGCGTTTCTAGCTGTGCAACCCTGCAACCTCAATCAGGTCTCTTCAGAGTAGGAGGAATGACAGAAGGTACCTTTGTGCTGATTTAAGCAGTAACTAAATATAGATGACACAGGAACACTGGGAAGCTGCAGCTGAACCCATCTGTAGTGAGTGAAATACAGTCACATAATGGAACTATCTCTAGAGCCTTGGAAATATGCTCTTAGTTCAGCTCCATCTTTTGTTGGAGCTGGTTTGACATCCAAAATTGCAGGAAGACTTAGCAGCAGGCAGCCTGGAGAGCGACAATTGTGCTGGGATTGCCGATCAGCACAAGAGCAACTTCCTAACATAAGCTGGGTTAGAAGAAAAATCGTTTTCCAAACCCTTTCATGACTGGATGGAACATCCACAATTAACCGTAGTTTTGATTTTAAAAAATCCTCAGCAACACTAGTTGGGGTTGTTGAGGTTGTTCAGCCTGGAGAAGAGAAGGCTCCAGGGAGACGTTAGAACAGTTTCCAGTCCGGAAAGGGGCTCCAGGAAAGCTGGGAAGGGTGGGCTTTGAGGTCCCTTCCAACCCAAAACATTCCATGATTCTACCTATGATAAGAGCTGTTCTGGCTGCCCGTGGTCACACAGTGCGAGTGCTGATAAATGTAAGAACTGGGATTAGAGCAAGTCTGATGTTCTCCACTAAAAAGCAAGGGTTGATACGGCATCCAGAAATTAAAGAACAGCTAAATCGGGAAATGCAATTACTGTAGAAAGCTCAATGTTAACTCAGTGTTCTCCTCCATCAGCCTTAAACTAATGGCCTCTCTTCATGTAATTATGGACTATTAGTTACACCAAACCATATTTGCATACTTCCACAATCTTATTGTGCCTCTAATGCACGTACCATTCCGTAGTGTTAGCGCCAGTTCAGATTTAATTTCTGTGGGTTTTACTCCAGGGTAATTCAGGACATGAGTGGATCTCCCAGCTGCTGGTGCCTGATTAACTCGGGGTGAATGGCTCACCAGAAAAATGAACCCCCTTGTGGTCAGCACAGCGGGAACACAACCGCTGATCTGATACAAGAGGTAAAACCTGAACATACTTTCTGTGGTTGCTCATAGAGGTATCGGCTGTCTGGAGCACAGGAGGAAATAATTAATTTTAGTTTTTACATGCATCACTCAAAAACATCCTAAAGGCCAAAAGCTTAGCCTAGAGGTGCCTCTAAGGTAAAAAGCTTCATTTTAAGGTGCCTCTGGCTGAGCTTTCATGTTAAAGGCCCCTAAAAAGATTAAGGGAACTTTTGAGATAAGCTTTACAGCCCGTTCACACATGAGTGATTAAAGATCCTGGCCTTCGTGTCACCTCCTCTAGACCCTCCAAAAATGCTACTGCAGAGGTGGGTACAAACTGAGAAACGGGGAAAAACAGAGAACTGCTAAAGGCTTCAGAGAAAACAAACTGATCATTACCTCGGAGACTGATAAACACCAGGATTGCTCTGCTCTTTGGTAGCCTTTCCGAGTCAGGGAATTATTCATCCAGATACTCTGGGAATTACTGTAACTTCAAAATCCTTTATTTTAAAGGAAAGTCACATTTTATTCTTTCAAGGATTCTGAGTCTTGCGAGTACCAAAAGAAACAATCAATCCACTTAAAGATAGGTTTCCTTATTTGGTATGTTTTCTCAATAGAAAAGAACTTAATTTTGAGCCAGAAGTCTATTTCTCTAGCACCAATTCCTTGAGCAAGCTGGTCGCTTACCTTGCCATTGAGAAACTTATAAATCAGGCGCCGCACAGTCTGAACACTTCTCACTGATAAGCTAAAGGGGAAGGTATTCCTAAAGCAACAGGTTAATCAGGTGAAATGATCTCAGGGGTTACAGGGACGGGGTGGCAGGGTGGAGCGTCTCTGTCCTGCGGGCTGGTGCGGGCACTCGCAGCCCTGAGCCTCTGCCACAGCTGCACGAAGATCTTTTAGAGGAACCCCTGTACTCTGTCAAAACCACCAATAAGTACAGTTAATCTGGCTAGATGATCCTAAGGGACTTTTTGATGCTATTTTTTTTATGCCTTTTGAAACACTGCTAAGAAAACTACCCATGTTTTCTTCCAGCCTTGACCCAATGCTTGGGTTTGGGAAGAATGTGTCAAGCCCCAGACTGCTGCGCCAGCAGCACCAGAGCACAGATCAGACCAGGTGAAATACCAACAGCACCGTGTCCCAGGAGAGCCGGGGTTCCCAGTAGAGGTGCCACACGCAGCAAGTGCGACCTCAATGACAACGTCATGGAGACAGTAGGGCTAAATAACGAGACTCTGAGCCAGAGCCCAGCCTGTGGTAACTGTACAGCCAACCCATTGTCCTGCATCTCTGCAGCTGCAGTTCTGGATCTCCCTGTGCTCAGCACCACCACCACTTGTTCTCCAACACGAGTCACGTTGGAGCAGTCCTGCTCCCCTCACATCTGTAGCTGACCGCAGCTCAGGTGTCTAAGCCCTTCGTACCCACCGCAGCTCATCCCTGCTCACACTGCACCGCAGCTGCCGCTCCCCTCATGCACTGTCTCATGTTTGGGTACACTGGACATCATGAGTTTTCTTCTATTTCGATGTTATTTGCCAAGCAAAGAGAAATCTCCACAGAACAGCATGAGGCTGTTTTTAACTCCTGAAAGGAAAACCAGCCAGCATCACTATTCCACACCAACAGCAAACCTTGTGCGTGTAACACGGTGTCACCATAACTTTCTATAAGCTACCAGTTTAGTCACTCCAAGTCATTTGCACAAGTATGTAAGTTGTGGGAAAAGGAGAAGATTAGCGAGGACGACTGTAAACACACTCAAGAGACTGGCAGCTGGGGTGCAGAAAAACACAAACATCGTACCAATCATGGTTCAGCCTCGTATGCTCGACATGGAGAACCTCTGTGTTTAGATAATGAGGGCCTGTGGCAGCCTCTGTCATACACGCATGGGATTCCTGCCCCGCTCTAGGGAAGATCAAAGCACAATGTCCAACTGCACCTGCACAAGTCCCTGATATTCAGGCAAAACCAGCAAGGACCAAGCTCTGCGGTGCCTGTGCATTCTCTTGCGCCTGGGTGCTGCTTTGGAGATTCCCCAGCAGGAGAGGTACTGGAGATAAATGTGGTCTTTCCATTTCATCCATGGTCTTGTGGCTGTTCCTGGGTTCTGCCTGCACTGGCTGACAGACTGAAGTCTGCGAATACTGTGCTTCCCTTCCACCATCTGTATGGATGCAATAGATTCCTTTGCACATGACAGAAAAATAGTTTTCCACTTAAAAATAGACACAAATATTCCCCAAGAAACAAATTAATTCTGCCTCTTTAAAACAACATACAAACCCCACAAATTATTTTTATTGTGGCTCCAATCTATTTAAATATTTATACTCAGTTTTTATGTTCCATTAACAAACTGAGTTTCACTTTCCATGCAAAAATTGGGATATATATTTGAGCTTAATTAGCAAGCAACGCAAAATGGAAGCCAACGTGTAATAACAAAACCAGGCTCTGAGCCAGCTTGGTGAGCCTGCAGTCCATCATTCAACACAGAAATCTGTGGCCTGGAGTTACTGGTTAGATATTTGCATTATGTGGCAAACAGGCGTGTGCAAGCAGCCAGAATAGAAATCTTAGAGCTCCTGGAAACAACTGCTGGTCACGCAGTTTGCTAGGATCTGGCAACATTCCAGTTGGTAAATATTCCAGACACTAGGTAGAACATCTGACTTCATAGGACCATTCAAATTTAGCCATTAATATGTATGTGGTTCTCCTTGATTTGGTAACTTTATGCATACGTTACACCTGGCTGATCTCACACAACCAAGGTGCCGACTCCGAGTGCCTGGATTCCCAGCCCAGAGTTCCGCTCACACGCTCGGCAGCCCCAGAGCTCATGCAGCTGCCTTTGCCCTTCCAATGCCTGCACCCACGGAGCGACTCTCCCCAGCACCGTGCCCTTCTGCAAGCGCTGAGGCAGCTTCCCACAGCCACGGGACCTCTGCACTGTGAATCTTGAGGCTCGAGGGGACTAGAGGAATTACCACCTCTTAAATTTGCACAGATCTGGTTTCTACAGCAGATTGCTAATTACTAATACATCAAAATAAGGCAAGATCTCCAAAATTTGTTTCCTATTAGTAGCAATGAAATATAGCTAAAAGCACTGTGGCACCAAAAGAGCAATCAACCACATCACTTCATATTTAATACTGAAACCAGCATTTGTTTGAGCAGTTGAAAGACATCCCAGGCCTCCCATCTATGCACAAAAGAGCTCACTGATTCGCACAGTTGCGTTAGAGTGAAAGGATCCATTACACCACTGAACACTATGATACTGTGTTCTGAGTTAGAGAAAGCATTAAACAAAGAAAGGGAAAAAAAGAGTCTGTATGTATTTGAGTTTGCATTGTTTTACATGTGCATGGAAAAGAGGAATCCACATTATCAGGGAATTAACACAGAATTATTCTTGTCAACATTTTCAGTATCACTTGAAAGGCAGAACAATCCTGCTGAAGGCTCTTCTACATTTGAGGATGCAGAAGACTGTAAACACAAGAGCCACAGCTACTCTCGTCTCACCACGCTCAACTGCATGTATCCCAATAGCTGATGGGGTTACCTGTTGTAAATTCAGGATGTTTGGATGTCACCAAGAGTTCAGGAGGTCAAACATAGGCCACAAAGACAGCATAAAACCAGCAAATTTTGAACTGGATAAACTTCTGATGAAAGTGAGGCCTCTGTGATATGAGTACATTCATGACATGCAGTTCATGTGTATGTGCACCTCTTTCTGCAGACACACATTTCCATACAAACAGAAAACCAGTGTTGCAACCAAAAGCCCAAGTCACACACCTAAAATACTTCCCTGAGCTCTCTGCTCGGTCACGGTGAGGCCATTTGTACCTGTTGATCAGACTCAACAGACCAACGTGACCACCTTTCATCAGTGTCACTGAAAGCAGACCTCAAGTCTGATCTGTCAGCCCTTACTGTTCTGTGATTCCAGGTTACTCCAAGGAAAATAAAAATCACAGGAGGAGCATATATCACTCTGAAAGCTACTGAGTGTGAAAGGCCGTGTGCTCCTACATCCCCAGCTGCTCACACGGATCCCTCCCACACAGGTAGCATCTGTAGAATTGTGTGCACTGCAATTTATTCTGACTTGAGATAGAAGAAAGAGCATCAAGGTATATTTGTGTTGCCCAGAAACAGAACCCAGCTGATTCCAGTAAAGGATGTTATAGTGGGAGTTACTGTCTTGTAATTCCCTGAAAGGTCCTGTAAATAACAGCTAAAAACAAAAACTATTGATATGATTAAGCCATGATACTTTCAAATGAATTTTCTAGGTCAGTAGCTAATTTTAGACCCATCTCTTTCAGACGTACAAGAACATAACGAAGGCAGAAACAAAGAGAACATAACTTCACTCCTTGCCAGCGGTTTCCAACCACACACCAACAGCTCCTTGCACACCAACTGGGCGAGATGTGAAACAAGATCTTTTTGATCACAGAAACAAAACGAGAAAGAAACATACCTTCTGTCACCCCAATATCCACAGTTCCCTTTACTTGGCTGAAGCACCACAGCACATCCTGCATGAAGTTTCCAAATCCTGCCAGGGAGACACATGCAGAAAGAAGATGAAGTAGAGTCGCGTTTGTATCTGGCTTGTCCTTTCGTATACGAGCACACACACGCACACACAAACGGGCACACAACTATCCCCAGGCACCGTGTGAAGATAGACGCTTGCTCACCTGCTATCATTCTTACGAAGTACGCGGCCAACACTGTGAAACTGAGAGCATCACGCCCCTGTTCTGAATCGCCCCTCTGTTGGTTTGCTCCAGGCGCTTCCCAACACGGTGCAATTGGAGTCAGTCCCCTCTACATCACTGGCAGCATCACAGAAGAGTCAGGAGGCCCTGTAGTCACGGTCTTTGTCACAGCCTCTCTTCATCAGAATACTAATGCCCCACGACGCTTCCAGCACCGTTAAAGAGAGGCAGAGGGGAACAGAACTCATCGTCCTGCCACAACACAGATTTTCCCCATTTGCGGTCAGTGCAGTTGTGAGCTGCTCGGTAACGAACCTGAGCAGAATGAAGCTGCTTTACAGCTCATAGTAACATAACAGTCAAAATCTGCCTGGAATCAGATGTACCCTGCAGTTGCTTTAAAAGAATCCTACAGGCATTTCTATCACCAGGCGTGTTATTAAGCTGAATCTCTCTCAGCTGCGCTTGCTGCTGTAGCTACACTCTGCGTTAAGCCTCTCTGAGAGAAATTAGGATTTTACCTACTGCTGCTCTTCATTTTCCTGACACTTCAGTAGAATTTCCCCTCTCTAGAATGCAGTCTTCACTGTAGCAAAAAAAAAAAAAATTTCCTCAAAGGAAAACTTTCTTCCTTTTATCCTAAAACACGTTTCACCTCAAAGCAATTTTCAGACATGAAGAAAGCTGCACAACTGAGCCACGAGGCCAGGAAACACCATCTTACCCACCTTACACACAGGTGAAACGTGGCACAGAAAACGTGAGTGTGTCACAGGCTGCAGGTGTGATCCTGGTCACAGGGTCGTCCTGTGGGAGGCTCCAACCTGTTCCTGACCTGCAGGAGGCAGGGAATGTGTAGCAGGAGATGTGACTGAGTTAACAGGTTATCTCATGGCTGCCCATGCATCTTGGTGAGATTTCTACCTGGTTTTATTTGTATCATGGTAAGTTTTTGTATATTAATACAGGTCAAAGTATATAATATCTATCAAAAGAAGTATCACTGCCTTCAATAAATAAAACAGATACAAAGTCCAGAATGATCTTTATTGGAAGAGTCAAGCCAAATGCAAGGGACAAGTTTTGAGAGTGTGAAAGGACCTGTACAATGCATTACAGGAGTATCACTAATACAGTATCAATTTAGTTAGCAACATATTGTTATTACTGTACTGAATAATTATTATTCATTCATGTGATGTACATATTACACTGATGCTAAGTGAGGTTGCTTGAGGTTAGGTTGGCTTGGGGTACGTTTGCTCAGGTGTGATGATAAATCTAGCAACGCTCTGGTCAGAACCGTGTGCCATCATTAAGCAAGGCACGACGGTACTTTCATAAATGACTGAGTTTTTCAGATTTCCATGAAAATCTGCTTCTAAGGGAATACATTTCCCTAGCTCATGTTTACTCAGACTTTCCCCTGGAGGATAGGAGTGAGAACATTTATGCAAGTGGGTTCATACAAATCAACAGCTGTTAAAGTAATATTTTTCCTCAGAGATTTGGAGTGCAAATTGTAAAAACTGGAAAGTAAATATGGCAACCAAGCCCATCTGGGACAAGAATATTTTTATATGTATGCGTGTTGGGTTTGCGTGGCAAGGGTTTTGGTAACGGGGTGGGGTGGGGTGGTGGCTGCTGGAGGCTCCAGAGCAGAATTGCCCCTGGCCAGGGCTGAGCCAGGCAGCGGTGGCGGCAACACCCCTGGGAGAGGGGGATGGATTCAGGGGAAAGCGAGAGGATGAAGTATCCCCATAGAGGCAGTGGAAAGGCTAACATTTTCTGTGGTGCTTGTGGAGACCAGACAGTGAGTCGCTTCAGTATTTGGGCAGTTTGCAGGGTTCTGACCTGGATCTTCACTGTCATAAACTTTGTTGCTCAGTAAATATTTTGCCCAAATGTCTTTGACAGAATTTATTCCTGTCCTCACTACTGAAGGTCTCACATTTACACCAGGGACTATTTTTTCCCACTTTGCACTGGAAAGCAGCAGGGTTTCTCGGCCCTCGGTACCTCCTGACTCCTAGGACAGGAATACTGCAAAATGACAAAAACCAGGCTGGAGAAATGCCTTCAGTAATTGAGTCCCCGCTTCAAATGTAGGAATGATTGATTTAAATAATGCTGTTGTGTTTTTTGAAGTTCTGTTGCTGACTTCGCTTCTGCAACTTCTCTGTGGACCATGTAGACACCACCTGTCATTCTTGTACTGCCTTCAGAACACCAGTTCTTACCGTGAGAATGGGATTTCACTAACAAAGTACATCTCTTGTGATATTGATGTGTAACAAAATCTTGCCTCCAAGCCTGGTCTCTCCCTTCCCTGCATATAAATTAAGTGTCTCTTTATTCTAAGAATCTGAAGAACTCTTTTAAAATCAAATGTGCCTGGGGAAAGGCTGCACATGGATATTGATTAGTTTTATGATGTCAACTGCTGACTGCACTGCATTCAGTCCTGAAAGGAAACGAGACGTGAAAGCTGTGTGGCAGTGGGAGAGCTGGGTGTGAGGGTCCAGTAATACTGATGGGACTGGGTGAGGTACACAGGAACAATTCCAGAGCCTGAGGTTATGTTATGTACTAGTTAGAAGGAATGGAAGATGGAATGATATTTACTTCCCAGCCCACCAACTGACATACAATGTGACCATGAAACAGCATCAACTTCTATCTGCATCTGTTCTCGCTGCTAACTGAGCTCATGCAATGTGTTATCCTTGTGCAATCTCCTCACTAGAAGCAGCATCATAGAAAGAATGCGGAGCTTCAGTTAATACATAAAAGCTTTTATCCAGCAGTCGTCTCTGTAGAGCATGTCCTCCCTCTGGAGTAACTCTAGATTCTGAAATCCTGCTCTGCCTTACATTCTAGTGACCTCTAGCCGAAGCATCCTAGCACTTCACATGCTGCTGCCAGGAGAAGCTGTAATTCAGCACCGTTTCCAAGCTGGAGCTCTAACAGAAAACTGCAGGTGTTGATTTGCTTTAAAGTCCTGTGCTGATGTGGGCAGCTGGATGCTGTGGTTTGTGTTATGGAAAGGATGCCCCAGACCTTTTCAAGCCCTCTGTCAGCGCGTATTCCGAGCGCGTGGAGCTGCCACTGGGCTGTGCCAAAGGTTGTGGGGGTCTGGGAACTGGGTAAGTCACAACCACCAACAACAATCCCTTCTCTCAGTTTTAAAATTACAGTACTTTTTCAAACTTTTCTTACTGTTTCTTTATTATTTCATAGTAAAAGATCCCTCTGTGTGTGCCTACCTTTTAGTGAAATAGTCAATAAGTAGGAGGTATCTTATTTGCATTTAAGATCTCCTGCTGTAGATGCAATTTTTCGTATTAAAATGCCCTAAGGTGAATTAAGGATACAAACCTCCTTGACTTCACTCCAGTGTTATTGTTTTAGGGAACGTAAGATTAACTACGTCCTCTATTAAAATATTACAGACTGTCCCTGCCACCTACAGTTCCTCAAGCACCTACAGATCCTCCTTTCATTTGCCAAGTTTCCACTATGTTGTTACTTGTACTTCTGGCTTTGATTTCTATCTTGTTCCTGTTTGCACCATTAACCTGGATCTGGATTCCTCCATCAATATGAGCCACAGTTTAAACTCAGTGCAGCTTGAATCTATAGTTCTTCTTGGGAGGAAAGCACTTAAATGACAATATGTAAGTGTAATGGGATATGTCAGCCAGGGAAACCAGATGAAGGACCTGAATCCTTAGCCGTGTCTTTCCTCCTTGTCAGACTGGCCCAGCTGGTGACGTTTTGGGCACCTGGGATGCTGAAATTCTGCTTAGTGGCATCCAACCCACTTTGGTTGCTTCTCCTTTACTTCTCGGGGGGCAGGATGGTAGGTGTCACCTAAGTGAAGCAGATTAAAATATCCAACACACCAGATTAAATATAGATTAAATATGCATATTGATGTCTACACTTTTGAACAAGCATCCACCTGCAAAGCATACAAAATTCTTCTAATTCAGTAGAAGCTTTGGGCACTCATGTGAAAGTGAGTCCGCTTTAACCACGAGAGATGTCAGCAACGGGTGGTAAAGTCTGGCACGTGTAAGACACCATAATTTAAAGTTCACCAGATGGTTAGGGCTGCTGAGCATCATTTCACTTCTTTTAGGACGTAAGGTTCTGGGAAATACATACTGTAAATGTGGCTAAACTCCTCTCTTAAGCCATTGCTAAATTTAGTTTGGTACTTGAAACAAAAATTCATTTTCTTGAATAGTTAGAATTGTAAAAGAGAATAAATCTTTCTCTCTTGATGTGGTGGCAGCAATTCGGTGCTTTGTCCCCTCAGAGCTCTGCACAAGCTGGTTTGCAGAGCAGGAGCTGGGGGGCAGGGGAGGAGGGGGAGCTGGTTTGTCGCGGCAGGAGGGATCAGTGCCGGCTCCTCTCCGCTAGGCGGCGCCAGAGATCCACGGGGGGAGCTGCGGTGACCCCGCTCCTGCTCCTCGGGGCTCCCGCGCTCCGGGGTTTCGGTCCCTCCTCCCGGCTGGTGTCGCCCCCGGGGTGTCCCGGGGCTCCTGCCCGCCCCTCAGCGCCCGCAGCCCCCTCCCCTCCCGGTCCCGCTGCCCCCACCGGCCGGGAACTGTTGGATGTGTTGGAACAAACCCGAGGGGGGTCCGCACCGCGGGCTCCGGGGGCGTTCAAAGTGCGCTCTGGACACGCAGCTCGGGTGTTCGCACCGGCCAGGAGGCGGCTTCGATTCCCCTTCAGGCAGGAGCTTCTCTGGATCCAGCTGCAGCTCTTCTGATGCCGCATAAAGCATGTAAGAATGAACCTCTTTACAGCACTTTCCCTAGATTCTGAGGTTGAAAATGGGTGTCAAAAGGCAGAAAAGAAACCGCAGGTCGTTATTGCCGAGGGTGTCTGGGCTGGGCTGGTTGTGCAGCGCAGGTAACGGGGGGTCAGTGTCTGCTTCTGGAACAAGGTCTCTTCTTCTATTCCCACTAAAAAACCCCTCGACTTGGGACGCGCCTCCTGTTTCTGAGTTGATAGAGGAGGAAAGCTCCATTCCTTGAGGAGGAGGAGAAGGGGTCGCTGGCTGCGCGGGGCAGGGGGCAGCGGGACCCGAAACCCGATCGGGAACGTGGGGCTGCCCGGGCCGGGAGGAGCCCGAGCGGGGACCCCGGGGCAGAGCCGCTCCGGACCCCGAGCCCCGCCGGCTCCTGGACTCCTTCCACTCCCGAACCCCCCCGGCTCCCGGGCTCCTCGGCCCCGGCCCCGGTAGGTGCCTCCGGGATGGGGGATTGACGCTCCCGGGGACAATGGGGACGGGATCAGCGACGGCTCCCGGGACGAGCCCCTCCCGTCTCTCTCCGCGGCCGGGGGGCGGTTGGGGCCGGGAGCGATGGGGTTAACGCCAGGCGGTGCGGGAGCCGCAGCGGCCGGCACGGAGCGGCGGTGGCGAGGGGCTGAGGCTCGGGGCTCGCCCAGCAGGGTCGGTGCTCGCCCTCGGAGGGAATCCCGACCGTGAGAGCGGCCGCTCCCCTCCTGTACGAGCCCCCGACCCTGACCTCGACCCCGACCCTGACCCCGGCCCGGGCCCCGCTCCCCCCCTCGCCCTCGGGCTCCGCCGCTCTCGCTGCGGGTGCAGCCCCTTCCCCGCTTGGATTTGGCTCCGCACTCGCCTGCGGAGGATGAAAAGCTCCAGGTTGGAGCCCGGGATCCCTCTGGAGTTCCCGGTGCGGCTGCTGGAGGGGCGAGGGGAGCCCAGGGCGATGAGCGGAGCCACCGAGCGTGGAGTTGATGCGGAACCGTGAGGGGTCGTGGCCCGAGGGAAAATAACGATTTTAATCATTTCAGGGCTTTGCAGTGCGAGACAGGGCAGGTTGTGTCTGTGTTGTACCCCGGGTGCACTTATAGTCACCAACCCTAGTGATCATCAGTCAGACTGGCTGAACCTCAAGGAAAGCCTGAGCTCCTCCTCATAGCTTTTATGTATTGAGGTATTTCAGGAATCAATTCAGCTACAGGCTCCTACACAAGAAAACTTCCTTGAGTCAGTGCCCCTGGTTGGCATCCACAGAGCCCCGTGGGGCAGAAGTGTCGCTGTGCAAACCTGCTCCAAGGCCGGTACAGCTGGAGGTTGTTTCTTTCTTCTGGAGAGAAAGTTTTGGGGCTTGAAGAGAGGTGCTGGTGTGTCTTTGATAGAGCAAATGTGACCCATGTCCTCTGATCTTTTGGTCACCAGTCAATTTCTGTGCTTCTCTTGGTCAGCAACACTTCTGATCGAGGTTACGAGGTTGTGGTGTTACAGGGTTTTTGTAGTAAACTCCATTTTCATGTGCTTTTTCCCTTATACTCAGTGAACCTCCAGTGAGAGGTTTGCAAGCTGTAAAATGCTTCCTAATCCTGAATGATGATGATTTTTTGCCTCCTGCCTTCTCCAGGATGCACCAGCGGGACGTTGCCCGTGGGTAACTCCATCCTGGAGGCACCAGCTCCCGGGGTGGTAACGCAGCAAAGTGCAGCGATCAGAGCCGGGACTGGATGTGCCATGGGAGCAAACACCTCCAGCAAGTCGCCACCCTTCGATGAGAGCGAAGATGGTAAGAGCTTTTCCTTGTTGTTGTCTGAGACCGCAAAGTGCAGAGACTGCAGCTCAGAGTTGGTGCCAGCTCCCATGCTGGGGCTGCCAACACCCGGGCATCTCGGTTAAGCTGAAGTGTGTAAATGTCTGCAGCAGCCAGGGGGTCTCCTGCAGACCTGTGGTCCTTTCGCCTCCGCTCTCTGCAGCCGCACACTGCGAGAGCAATTGTTGCTAGAGGCTTGGTTTTGAGATGTCTCTGGGACGCTGTGAGGTGCTTCAAAGGCAGGGAAGAAATGCTGCTGTCCTGGAGGCAGGGGAGCTTGTTCTGGAGGTCACAGCACGAGGAGGGCTGGTATGAAGTTGGGCTGGGGGGGCAGATGGCCTGAGTGATGCATGATTCCTGCATGGGACCTGGTGGAAGGGCCACCAAGCAGGACCTGGTCGGCAGCAGCAGGGGTGAAGGTTTCTGATGATGCCCACACAGGCAGCTCTGCGCGTCGGTGCTGGGAGAGCAGCACTTGGCTGGCTGGAAAAGGAGAATGTGTTGCTGAGAGCAGTGCTGGAGGCCAGAGTCACTGTGCTGCCAAGATTATAGACACTCATTAAAAGATTGTTCCATAAATATGTTTCCAGTTGCATGATTCAGCTTGCTAACTGCCAAATGGGCTTTCACCTGGGTACAGTAATAAAATGTAGATGCAGATAGATACATATGCATAGAAATAAAAGTAAAATATATGCAATCCTAGGTAACTGGGGTCCTAGATAGCCAGGTGATGTCCACTGGGGATGTTACCTGGACCCACTGCTGGGGAGGCGCAAGGTGGAAATGTGTGTTTTGCTGTTGTGCCCAGGAACTGGGTCTGCTTCTCAGAGAACTGAGCTGTAATGTTCAGTCATTTCATTTCCTTCACATTACCTCTCAGTTTGCTTAAAATTAAAAAAAAAAAAAGTCTTCAGGGACACTCAGGCAGTTGCAACAAGGTGTAACCTTTACCTAAACAGCATTGTTAAGGAGCTGACTTGAGGGTGAAAAGATCTGGGTTTATATTGTGCTGTAGTTTTCTGAATAGCCATTGGCAAATTATCTCACCTTCCTGTGCCCCCGTTGAGCCGCTGGCTCGGCCGTTTGCTCTGTGGGGAGTGGACACACGCAGCACAGGGGTGAGCAGGGGCTCACGCCGCACTGGAGCTGCCGTCGTCTCTCGATGTGCATGCACACTGGTAGCACCTCTTGCATATTTTTCCAGATTGCTGTTGCTATAATTTGACTCTCTCCTGTGGCACCAGGCATGGTTTTTTTGAGATGAACTTCTCAAAGGGGCTTTGTTTGCCTTTGGCTGAAGTGGGATGACAGCATTATTTTTCCCTCAGTGTTTCCTCTGAGTAGGCACAGTTGTGCATAATAAGCTAGTGAGATGAAAAGAAAATGTAATACCCAGACAGAAGGTTCGGTGTTGCAAGGTGATCTCCTCTCCCGATGCAGGCAGGATGAAGCTGTGTTTAAAGTCAGATTTTGTTTGTGCTGCTTCTGGGCAAATGGGTGCAGAAAGTGTCCTGGAGGACGACAGGCAGATCTGCTTCCCAGCTGGCCCTGGGTCTCAGAAGAGCTCTGGACACATCTTTGTTCCTCTGCCTGGATCTGCGCTGAGTTCGTCTTCCCAATGTGGAGTGACTTGCCTTATCGTTCCTGGTCCTATGGTAGCACTTGTTTTCCTGAGTCTGCAGAGCAGAGAAGGGAGGAAATATATTGAAAATGGGGGAAATTACAGTGACAAAAAGCAGATGAGTCATATCAGACTGTGTGGTGTGCTGGGTGGGCAACAGCCCAGCCCTCCAAACCATTGATTTTCACTTGGCAGATGGAGTCGGGGCTTTGGCAGTGCTGACTTCTCCATGACGAGGACATTTTTCATGGCTAGTTAGTTCTACATTTTTAATCTAAATATTACCACTTAAACCTGGGTTTAGAAATACAGCCCCTGCTTTTGAAATGGTGTTTCATGCTTATGTTTCAGTTTGTTCTTTACAGGGATTGTATTATCTTCCTTGGCATCTCTTAAACATGATTTGTCTGTGTTGGCATATCACGTGAATTTTCTCTCTGAAGGACAAATGCTCTGGCTTTTCCATTGTTTTAGATGCCATCAGGCAGTGAAATGAGGCTTGTCAAATCTGTAAATGTAGATTCAGGATGAAGAGCATGTGTTTGGTTCCTGATTTGGACTTCAGTAGTCTGTGGAAGTGAGACTCTGAGCTGGCTCACTGTGAAAATCAGGGATGGCAGGAAAGGTAGAACAGAGAGTGGTTGAGAGATGGTTGTACCTAGTTTGAGAGTCTGAAATTAAAAGTATACGATTTAGCTTTCTTATGACCAGCTCAGTGTTAGATCCGTGTTTAAAATGCTAATGAAAACATTGATATTAAAGGACAATAGTGGTACAGGGTGTGCGTTAATGTGCAAAATCTGGCTGCTGGCTTAACACCTCTGGATTTGCAGCTGCAAAAGAAGATTTGTTATGCAAGACACCCACTTGGAGCCTGTGCTTCAGCCAGGTGCCATCGGCAGCCGCAGTGAGCCCCGAGCCAGCTTTGGTAGCAGAGCCCAGCCTGGGGTTTGGCAGCCGGGAGCTGCAGACGGCGTCTGGAAGGGCGCCCGCAGGTGCCCGAGGCTGCTGCCAGGAGATGAGGGCAGGCACAGCCGTGTTTCTTTGTGCAAGTGCTTCCACTCTTGTCTTGCATGAAGCTGAAAGGGAAAAAAGTTTAGAGATTTTCCTCTTGTGTAGCAAAGTGCCAGAGGTCATGTGGAGTCCTGTCCAGTAGCAGAGCACCTGCTGAGAGCCCAAAGGCTCTGGGAGACTAGGGGGGTTACAAGGGAGGGTGTTTGTGAGCCAAACCTGCCCTCGACACCCAGACATTGGCACAGGGAACAGTGTGGCTGGCTGCCTTCTGAGATGGTCACTAAGCTGGTGGTATCACTCAGTCGCAGTGGTCACGCTAATTAAGGCTAATGAGTTGTTATAAATCTATCAGAGGCACTTTTCTGGTGCCTTGAGCAGTGTGTCAATGCGGCTCAGTTCAGCCATCAGGGCTGGTTAAGGAGCAGGTCCTCTGGGGTGAATTCTCCTTCTCTGTCGGCTGCTACACCAGCGCTGGGGAAGCATTGACGGAGCTCAGAGCAAGGAACTCGGGAATCATCGCAGCAGCGCGTCGTGCAGCCATCGGCAGCAGGGTTTGAACCCACCACAGTTAATCTGTGTTTGCTGTGTGGTAATTTCATTTGCTCTATCTCTGGGTCTGTTTATTGCCAGAGATGAAGTGCAGGCAGCTTGGTACCGGCTGATCAGAAACACTTGATAGGCAAGGCCCTTCAGAGCAGCTCTCACAAGGTGTTTGCCTTTGCTCTGTGGGTGTGCACCTTCCAGCCACATCCCCAGGCCTGAAGGTGAAGTGAAATGCAGGTTAGAGCTGCTGATCTTCTGTTTCCTTCGGAGAAGCAGCCGCTCTGGATGGTACCAGGCAGGGGAGCTTCACTCAGGGTCGCAGTGTTTGCGCAGTTATCGAACGCTTGTCGAGAACACCACAGTGACACAGCTGCCTGTTTATGTCTTCACTTGGTGTAAATGTGTGATGGACTAAACGTCTTTGCATTTGGTTTCAGCAGGAATTAGATGAGACTTTCATGTTTAACAGGCAGAGCAGAGTGAAAACATTCACTGGGTGGTTCCTTGCCTGATCTGCCACTGAAAAGGTGGCCCCGGGAACTTGCCTTTGTGCCTGAGCTGGGAAGCAAAACCAGCCTGTTAAACCCCAAGTCTTAAACAGCACCCAAATCTCTAAAAGCAACAGAAAGTGCCTAGGGTGCCCCTTGTTTTTCTCAGCTCTTTTCTTGTGGAGAAGAAGTAGAAATAGCATAATAGCATCAAACAATTGTTCAGCCATTTAATATTTGAATGTTTGCTCTTTCTTGCAGTTACCTTTGACCATTTCAAAATTTTGCGAGCTATTGGGAAGGGCAGCTTTGGAAAAGTAAGTATTTTGTGAGCTAATGACCATTTGAATAGCTGGAAATGTAACTGGTCGAGACCTGGATGAATTAGAGGCTCACATGAGAGCAAAGAAAGAAACCCCTGCATTCCTTATTTACTCCTGGTAATTAAAGAAGAATTGGAGCCTGATTCCTTGTCCATTTCATAGCCACAAATTGCGTTGCAGGAGATTAAAATGAGGTACTGATGAATCCAATGAGCTGAATTTTGTGCTGTTTCTAGATAAGCATTTTCTGAGATTCCCCAGAGGTGACACTGAACATCATGATGCACCTTTTATAAGGAACTGCAACCAACACAAAAGGCCTGGAAGGCTTTTTGAGGGGATATTTCTCTGTGAGACACTGTTTGTTATTAAGCATCAGGTTTCAGTCATAGATTGTTTTTATTTTTATGCTGTTATGGAATTCCAAGCTTGTATACGCTGACAGAATTCTGGAAGGTCATTTGCCCCTTCCCGTAAAGGCTCTTGTGTCAGTAACGGGATGTGCCTTGGGTGCAGGGTGCAACAGAGATCTCGGGACAAAGAGAGTTATTTCATGGCAAAACAAAGCACTGTTGACTGAAACTTTGCAAATTCATCCCAAGCTCATAAATTGTGACAGAAACAAATCTGAAAATCTAGTCTGGGGTGGGTTTTTGTGCACTTACAGGTGTTTAATTGGAGTAATGTTTCTTTCTAGATTTGATGAAGTATAAGAAAGGTTGAATTTCAAACTCCAGTACTCTTCTTTGAGTTCAAGGTTCTTTGAGAGCTGAATGACACTTACCAGGACAGGAGCTGTGGTGCTGCTCCCTGGTTTCTAGCCTGTAGTTCTGCAGTGCAAAGAATCTTCCAAACCGTAACTGATGTGGGAGGGACAGACGCAATCAAGAGCAGTTAGTGTATTAAATAAAATTTTTACTTGTGTGTGATTCCCTATCTCCTATCTTCGCGGTGACCAGGTTCTTCCCTTCACCTTCCTCCCAGCAAAATTTCTTCTTTGGCTGAAAACCAGGTGAGGGATTTACTGGTGATGACCAGTGCTGCAGCACCAGCGCATGGAGCTGGGACTTGGCATTCTTGACTTTGCTAGAGCCACTGGAGAAGGCTCGTACGACCAAGGTTTGTGTGCCTGGATCTGCTGACAAATCATATCTGATTCATCTCTTGATTTGTGCCGGTAGGTCTGCATTGTGCAAAAGAACGACACCAAGAAGATGTACGCCATGAAATACATGAATAAGCAAAAGTGCGTGGAGCGTAATGAAGTGAGGAATGTTTTCAAGGAGCTGCAGATTATGCAGGGTCTGGAACACCCCTTCCTAGTTAATTTATGGTAAAGTATTGCTCCACTTGTATCCTGTGATAAACACACTTGAGAGCTGCGCCTGCCAGACTCCTGTCCTCTTCCCCCACTGCCCCTGGGAGGGGGAGTCAGCAACAGGCTGTGTTAGAGTCATGGGGAGGTGTGCATGTGGCTTTGTTTTTGAAGTCCATAACAGCAACAAGTTAGACATGAAAACATGGGCTGCTGGTAGTTGTTCACACAAACTGCTCAGACTCTGTTGTGGATCTAAAGCTACATTAATGTCACCTCAAGTATTCTGAGAGTACAGGAGGCAGAAGTTAACTGCAGCAGGAAACCAACAATGGAAAGGTCATGAAATCATTATTTCCCAAGTGAAAGAGTTCCAAGAAATTATGAGTATTCCCAGAGGTACCATGTGTCCCTCTATAACCTGTCTTTTTTTTAATATTATCATCCTTTAATCATACTTATGCCATTTCAGGTACTCATTCCAGGATGAAGAAGATATGTTTATGGTTGTAGACTTGCTGCTTGGAGGGGACCTGCGTTACCATCTCCAACAAAATGTGCGGTTCCGAGAAGGCACCGTGAAACTCTTCATCTGTGAGCTGGTGCTGGCCCTCGACTACCTTCAGAGCAGGCACATCATCCACAGGTCAGCTGGGGAGCTCGCAGGGGGACTGGTGCGCGTATACTGCAGTAGGGGCAGGCAGGCTGTTCCTCTTTGGCATGGAAGGACAAATAGAAGCTTAAGAGCTAAACAAAATATTCTCCCACATACGGTTGCTTTTATTGAAAACACGAGGCTTCCCAGAGAGAAGCATTTCATATACAGCAGGGAGCACACTATTCCTCCCTCTGGAATAGCTATGATATAGCATATTTGATTTGTTTGCTAATCCTGCAAAAAGCCGTCTTTAATAGTTTTAATTATGTGTAGCTTGTTAATATCCATCCTGGTCCAGGGAGGGTAGGTATCAACATTCAGATTTCCCCACCATCACACTTGAAAGTGTCTCCCTTTTACTCCCCTCGTGCTAAACGAGAAGGTTTGGGAACAAACTCGTGTCTTCTGTATGAGCCCAAATCCCTTTCTGGAAGTGACAAGAGTTTCTTGTTGGCCACCAAGATTTTTCACAGCCAGTGAAAAGATATTAGGGCTATTCCCACACATTTGAAGACCAGCCAAATAGCAGAGGGGGCAGAGCTTTTCCCTGGATGGAGAGTCGAGGTTTGGCTCTGGGTAGACAGACACACATCGTTCCCTGCTGCTGTGCCAGGCAGCGCACACCTTGGGGCTCCGGGCTGCTCACAGGGGATGGAACAGGGAGGGCTGATAAGGGCAGGGGGGAAGATTATCTCCTTTATAAATACCACTCAAGAAGAGTGTTCTTGTGAGATGTAAAAATAACGCATGCTACAAAACTTACAATAGAAATGATCCTGGTTGTTTGGAAGAGAAGGAACACGCTGTTGAAGGGCTGATGAAGATTAATGCTCGTTCATGTCTGTAGCACTTGGCTGCCATTTCTGAGATGTGAAGGCAGAAAGGCTGATGCTTGGCATGCCCATAGCATGTTCTCTGCAGTTACGAAAAGCCTTAGAGCATCAGCAAGGATCTGCTGTGCTTCAGATGAAGCCAAAGCTCCTTGGGGGTAGCTCCCACTTTCTCAGGAGGCTCA
The DNA here is from genome assembly GCA_013389865.1 of Piaya cayana. NCBI lineage: Eukaryota > Metazoa > Chordata > Aves > Cuculiformes > Coccyzidae > Piaya > Piaya cayana. Next base: position 88,062 of record WAAB01004679.1, on the reverse strand, counting down.
TCTTTCATGCTGCTTGGTTTGCTTTATACCTGCATAGATTTCTGCTCTGATGCATTTTATCTTGGCGGGCAGGCCAGCCCAGCTGCCCCATTCAGGCTGCGGTCTGGGACGTGGAGCTGGTGTGCAGGGACAGGGCACTGGCCGTCTCCGCGTGGCTCTTGCTCACCAGCACCAAATAAGGGATGAGCATGAAATGAACGTTGTGAAGTGCAGACTCTTGTTTCTGTCCTGGGCAGTGAGGGGTAAATCCTCACGCTGTTGGCTTGGCCTGAGCGAATCCAGTCACGCACAGGGCTAAGGGAAGCACAAGGAAGAAATCCTTCTCTATTAGTAATGCATTACAATTAGTAGCAGTGTTTATTGGACTAAGGGGATGGAGATTCTTTGTGACTCGATGCTATAAGAATGAGTCTGCCTGAGAAGGATGGTGCTCCTTGCAGTGACGGAAGGTTTGACAGCCAAGAGAGCACAGGGTGCTGGGGGCTGTGGTCCCTGCTCTGAGCTGCATCCCTGCAGTCAGTGGCTATCACCATTGCCCAGGGCTGCACTGCGTCCTGTGACAGCTGCAGCGTGAGGGCAGGCACAAAGCGTACAGCAAAACTCCTGGGATGTCCCAGAGAGCTGGTTGTAAAGATAGGGGGGAGATGCTAAAGTTCAGGCTGTGATAAGTATTTCAAGCAGCTGTACACATTTAGGGTGAATCAAATACAAGAAAACATATATGTCAGTCTGTAAAATTTACAAGTTGTTTAATTAACACTGTAATGCAAATTGTTTAATTAACACTGAAACCCAGTGGGATACAGTTAGATTGATAGAGTGACTCAGCTGAGTCAGTTATGCTGCAACATCTGTAATTGGGAACATCAGGATAATTAGATTTATTGTCTTCTCTTGATTGCAGGGGGCTGGGTGAATTCAAACTTTATCTTAGTGACTACACTTTTAAAGATAAAATCCTAAACCTTCTCCTTCCTTCCCTTTGAACCCCTGGGTATGGTTGGAAGCATGGGGCTGGTGCAGGGTTCCTGCACGTGTTCCTGCCTTGTGTTTGAGGGGCATTGAATTGCCAGGTGCCTGGCTGAGGCTGATATTGGATGAGTGGGGAGTGGTGTAATGAGCTCATTAAAACCAGGTAATGGCTTGTAAAGTCACCCAGGTGGATACAGGAGGTGTATCAGGTGTATGTTTTCTCTCTTCAATAGAAAGTAGTTTCCTGCAGCTTTGCAGTAGCCTTTGTTATTTTGTTGATGTTTTTTTTTTGTTGTTGTTCAGAAACAAAACCTGTGGGAACCCATTTATCTCTGCAGCAAAGCTGTTAAAATAATTTCACTTTTACTGAGTAAATGGGGAACAGCTCTCAATATAGTATTGAAACAGATTAAGAAGTAAAAGGAGGAAAAGATACAAAGAAGAGCTAAAGCTGTAGGTAGACTCCCCAGGTGCTACTATTCCAAACCACAGTCACAGCCCTGTGCCCCCATCTCTGCTTCTGTTGTTCCAGTAGTCATTATGTTATGTCTAAATCAAACTCTGCGGGAACGTCAGAGCTGAAGAGCCCCAGCAAAGAAGCCTCTGTAGGGCATGAGGGCTAGAAGCATGTCCCTCAGAGTCCAGGCTTTCCTAGACTGTGTGAAGCTGTGGTTCACGTCACTTTTCTAGGCTAATGGCTGTCTCCCCTTCTCTGCCTTTTTTTCTTAGAGATATCAAGCCTGACAACATTTTACTGGACGAGCATGGTAAGTGCCGGTTGTTTTGCCCTGTGCAGATGCATAAAACCAGAGTCAGAAACAGGGCATCCCAGTTAAGGTTCAGGTGTTTGCTGTTTTTCTCATCTTGTGTTTCTTTCCTCACCCTGGCTGGGTTAGGAACTGACCAACCTATCCTGCTTTGGTTGTTCTTTTGCTTTTTGAGTGGCAGTGCCGTGTTCCTTAGGGCACTGCGCACCCTGTGATGCTCCGGTGTATCTGGGGGTGCCTCAGTGTTTAATCAACACACCCTGACTGCCTCACCTAATGGTGTTTCTAGAAGCCATGGGCAGAGACAATGCATTTTGTGCTGCCTGTGGTCAGTTGTCTAGCAAACCTTTTTTTAAGGCCTTCTTGGCTCTAGCATAAAACTTAATTACTGTCTGTGTGTAATATGTGCTCACAGAGTGAATTAAGGCTGAATACATAATCTTCATTCAGTATTTTCTTTTCCCCCTCTCTGTTTGACATTGGGAAGGAGCTCCAAAGAGGATTTGGGGGTGGGTATATTGTAGTTATTGCTACCACTTTTTCTTTGGTCTTGTTCACAGGCAAAACTGGAACTATGTTCCTCCATTGCTCTCTAGAGACGCTGTTTTGTCCTGGCAAAGCTCTCACAGTAAAGAATTGTCTGATATTGATAAGTTTTTAACTCATTAGGCAAATAGTTTGTTATTTCCTGGTTTTTGAAAATCTGTGTGACCGGCTTGTTGTGAGAAACCTTTATTAGCAGCTACAGCAAGGCTGTAGGAAAAGTCAGTGCAGGGACAGGCATATCTGAATTTGTTGTAGCTTCAGAGGCTGAAACAGAGATGCTGAAGCTCCTGAGGATTTGCTGTGGCTTTTGTGTGTAATTAGGGTTGCCTGGCAGCACCCAAGCCCAGACTCTACCTGTTCTGCATATGACCTCTAATTTCAAAGTGCTGGCTAATTATTTATTTAGGAGCTGTGAGCAGAGCTGCCTTTGTCCCCAGGTGGTGCAGCAGCCTCTCTCCTGCCTCTCTGGGTGCCCTGCGTGCAGAGGGGCGCAGAGACACAGTCTCCCTCCAATCAATGTGTCCCCACTTTGGGTGCTGCTGGGGTCCCTCTCGGCCAGTGCTGCCACAGGGCTGCGTTCTGTGGGTCCTCAACAGCGGACACTGTAGGGTGACCTGTCCCCATCTCCCAAGAACCTCAGCACCCTGGGGCACAGGGGTGACAGAGCCACCCGGAAGGGCGCTGGGAGCACTAAAGCCAGGGAAATGTAGGTCAGTGTTCCCTGAAGAGGGGAGAAAGAAAGGAAGATGCTCTGCCTGTCTCTGCAGTCGCAGTCAGCTCAGCAGGACGTAACCTGCAAACTTCTATAATGACACTGCAATTTAGGTTGATTTCTGAGCCTATTCTCTGCTTGCTATGATATTTTAACTCTGAAACCTCTGCAGCAAGCAGTTGTTTTCTGTGGATGTACCCTTGACTTCAGTGCCCTTCTGACTATGACTTACAGTATTTCTTTTCTTCATCCATGGTAGCAGAGATGTGTCTGCTCATGCATACCGAGAGCTTTGTGAGTTCAATTTTTTCTTGTCCCCAGAGCCACTGTTATCATAGCAGGTTTATCTATATTTAGCCTGGTAAACTGTACTTGTTTGTTGGGATCTCTTTCCCTGCGCTGCAGCTCCCCACTCCCTCCTCTCCCTTCTCCAGGTGTTCGCAACTGTGATCGCAAAACATATGCAATTTGCTAACATTGATTTTTTGTATAATGTTCTCGATTAAGACAAGTTCCCTGAGTGTATGATGCAAAGTATTCAGCAAAGAGACTTCAGTCCTTCATCTTTTAGGCTCCACTTGCCCCCTGACTCGCCCTTTGTCCTGTCTTTACTCCCCAAAGGGCAAACTTTCCAGCTGTGATTCCTTCGCCCTTTCATGTTTACACATCGAGAGGTGCCCACGCCTGTTAAAAACCACAGTGCCCTTCTTGCTGGTTTTAATCAGTGATGAGGTTGTGGGAGCCCTTGTGGGCATCATCTGATCTTTGTGTTCTGGTTTTTGATAGTAAAAATGCCCCTCGTGGTGCCTGCCACATGTTGAAATGTTTTGTCCCCCTGCTGACCGTCATGAACGTGACGCACACCCCACGCGTTTGCCCTGTCGCCCTGGTCAGTGACGTTCTGTATTATGGTATCAATTTCAGCTAAGAAGTTATAGTGAGACATAAATAAAGTAGCATATTGGGCAAATATTTTTCCGTGCAATAAATATAGCTGTTGTTCAACATCAGAGATTGGGATCGGGTCCCACAGTGATAATATCCTCAGCAGGTGACCACCTTCAGCAGTCATTCCAAGCACAAAGTGATTTAATGATGAGTCTATTGATTTGGCTCAGCGACAGTACAGCTCACCTGGGAATAAAAGAATATAACAGATGGCAGTTTCCAGGAACTGCGACTAATTCATCAGGAGTTTTTGACCAGGTCATTTGTCTAATAAAATTGAAGAAAAGCTCAGTTTTATCTCAAGTAAAACTGAGAGGTATTTTGCAAGAGGCTGGTCACAGCTTTGCTCAGTATTATTTCTCGCACCACTGCAAAAAGATTATTGAGAGCAGTGCTAAAATTAGTGAGTTCGTGCCATGCAGGCACTGCATGCACAACCCATTTGCTCCCTCATCTCAGGTAAGAAAGTCACAGCACAGTCTGTCCGAGGGCATCTGTACCACACAGCAACTAATATCTTGAGTTTAATCACAGCAACTAATGTCTCTAGTTTAATGCTCTTTAAAATATTAACTTGGTTGAATCTGGAGAACCCTTATATGCTTTGCTCAAAATATGCTCTAGAGAGGTGAAGGAATTGTAATAACAGAGATGCTGAACACAATAAAATTCTCTGCAGAACCAAAGGCTTGATCTGAAAGTACCAATTTCAGGATGAGCTTCGGGAAGGACGTGCTGCCCAGAGTACAGCTCTAGCTGTGCTGGTTTGAAACTGGCTGTGCTTAGAGATGATGAGCAGTCAGGAAAACACGGGCCTTAAAATTCAACCCTAAAGCTCAGCAGCAAGACCCAGGCTTCCATCTCGGTCAGCAGTGGCTGCCATCCCTGGTCACTTAGTCCCCTCCAGTCTGTAACGCTGCTGTTGCTGTGCAGCCTGGTCCGTGTGGAGCCTCCGTTCCTGCCTCGCTGGCTTCATTTGGTGATTTCCCAAGTGGGCTTGGTTATAGAACTTGTGATTTGTTTGAAGCGAATCATTTAAAAGATGCATCCAGAGAAAGGCATGTTTGTGCTCAGAATATCAAATTCTTGATAAGTCTTTATGGTTCATGTTTATGAAAACGGCTCTCCACAAAGTGGAACGAGAGCTAGAGATGAAAGGCAAAACAGTGCAAGGACGCAGAGGACGTCTCCAGACGAGATGGTTGTATGTCATTCTTTTCTCTCAAGCACTCCCCAGCGATCTGACGCTGCCCTTTGCCGGGCAACCTGAGGCAGAGAGGGTCCAGCTGCCTTTGTGCAGCAGCATGAGCAGCGAGGAGGGACGCGTGCTTCAACAGCTCAGTTGGGTACCAGAGGTTTGACCTGTGCTTGCGCTCTTCCAGCAGGGCCCATAGCTTGCCAGAGGGACCTCAAGTTTTCCTTTACTCTTTCAAACTTAGCCTGACGAGCACCGCAGCTTTGATAAGGAAATGTGCATCTTGGTGGGACTGGGAGCCCAGGGGTGCAGGGGTATTTCCCCTGGGTCGCTGCCCTGCTGGGTTGTATCTGTTCTTTCCCTGCCAGAACTGCTGTGATGGGGCAATAGGGAATTGCTGAAAAGCTGGATGACAACTTCATGGGGAGACACTGGAAGATTTATTCTTCTTCACCAGATGCTGACACAGGAGTGGAAGTTATGTGGTTGCAGTGTCTAGGGCCTTCTGGATAAGGACTATGTCTACCTGGTCTGTGTGCCTAGCAGGACTGTCAGGAGGTGTATGGAGCAGGAGCCAGTGCCGGACACAGACGTGATCCATATTCCCAGAAACTCGCTGCCCAAACACTGAACGCACCAGGGTTTCCTTAGAGTGTGGCAGCCACTTGCATCCAGCAGTTCTGATGGAAATCCGAGCTGCTTCTAGCCTGGCTTAAGTGGAGCTGTACACATGCACCGAGCCACCCTCCTGAGCTGCGGGGTGTGAGTCTGGAGATGTCTGCATTCTGCACACTGACCGTAGCCACCATGGGGTGTGGGCTAGAGGCTTTTGTGCTCCGTGTGCTGTGCAAGTCGGTGAAGAGATGCAGGCAGGAGTGTGGCTGTGAGACGATGTTTTTAGGTGAAATGGAAAATTCTATTTCAATTCCCCAAACTATCCCAGCTAGATCATACGCCTGCACCATGCAGACGTGTGTCACTGTTCTCATATAAGAGATAAATAGACAAAATTGTAAAGATTTACTTATATGTTTCATAGGATCCAGAAAAGACAAGCTGATGGCTGAGGGAAGTATTGCTACACCATCTCCATCAGTAGAAAGCCACTCTGATTTGATCTTTGTGGCTGGAGGAAACAACAACAGTTCAGCCACTCTGTTATTGCAGAGGAAGGTGATGAGTCTGCAAAACACAATGTACTAAACATCTGATGCTTTGATAACGAGCCCAGCTCTGTCGGGATTAAGCAGGTTCAACGCCATAGAAGATGCGTGAGGTCAGGAAGAAGAGAAGATTGTCTGCATTAAACCAGAAGTATTAGACTGAAATAACCCACAGGTTTCAAAGAAATTCACTTCAATGAGGCCAGCCTTGTCTTGATTAGCTGTACTGCTGTACAGGACTGGTCTGCTCACTGATAGGAGGTCAGTGAATAGGGAGCGATACATGAAGTGCTTGCAAAACTAAAAGTGCAGCTGAAGAGCAGCAGGAGCTAGGTGGAAGCATTTCCTTTCTCATCCCCACAAATCACACCCTTTTATTTCCTTTTGGGTTTGCAGGCAGCGGTTGTGTGTACTGTAGCAGTGACAGCAGACACCATTCCTGCTCGCCGAGGGGCTTGTCATGATGTTTGAATTTCTTGTGCAAGGCTATTTTGCCTGCTGCCAAAGGTGGTTTTTTCCATTCTAGAGAAATCCTCTGACGAGGAAACTGGAGAGAGAGAGAGGGGCTTGGTACCTGGGAACACAAAGGGCAAGTAGCTAGACAGCCAGTGTTAAGTGTGCTTGTAAACACTGGAAATCATCTTTAAAAGCAAATACCACTGAAATAAGCTGACTTGTGTGAGGAGCCACAGTTATAGGGGTGGGAAGCAGCATCACACCCTCAAGGGGTGTGGAAGAATCTCCTCTTGCAGGATGCTGTATTTGTCTTTTCAATGTGATGTAACAAGGCACATCTGTAAGCAGCCTGCAGGCTGGGATACTTCCCAGCAGTTCTCCCACCAGAATTTTTTTCCTGGAAGCTCCCTCCTTTCCATGAAATGTTTTACTGTTAAGTTTCTGATTCAAAGCTGTTTCTAATGTAAAATTAAAGCAAATCAAATTACATATTAACCTCTTCCTTTTAGGACACGTGCACATCACCGATTTCAATATTGCCACGATGCTGACTAAAGGAATACAGGTCACCACCATTGCTGGCACGAAGCCGTACATGGGTAAGAGCCAACGGGACTTACCGTGCTCTTGGATTGCCGTGTTATGGGCTTGATCTGACTGCTGGGGTGGGATGCAGCCAAAGGGCGTCGCGATGAACGTTTGAGCTCTTTTGTTCCCAGTATGCAACAAAACTCATGCATTTGAGGTGAGAAGCAGCACTTACCTAACTGAAGCAAAACCACTCAAAAGCATTTCTGTAATATTTAAAAACAAAAACACGCAAAAAAAAGAAAGCTTTTCCCCTGTTTTGATTTTTAAGAGCAATTCTTGCCTCCCAGCCGACGCAAAAATCCTGCAGGTTTTTTTTCTTACACTCAAAAGGAAAGTTTATTCGCTAAGAAAGAGTATTTTGATGGATGCCTCCACCCACTTCCCATTAGCCTCGTGACCTCCTCCTGTGGTGCTCAGGCTTCGCTCAGTTCAAATTTGCTTTTTTGTGTAAAAGGTGCATTAGGCCCCACACCTGCATTGATGCTGCATGTTGATGTTTCTGAAGAGCTGCTTCCGCTCAGTGTGTGAGGCCGTATGTAGGCTCTGCTGGTTTGAGGCACTGTAGATATGAACAAAGAGATGTGAGTGGTACGGGAACAGCTTCCCCAAAAGGACTATTCACTGAGCACTGGCTGAGGGCAGAGAGTCTTTCTGGGGCGGGTGAGGAGAGACTCAGGCCAGTTTTGTGCCTAGATTGAGTGAATTTGGGTTAGTCTTTGTTCTAACTCACATTCTGTGGGATAACAGACAAGTCCTGTGTCAGCAAAAGGAGCCTGTTCTTTTTGGGCTTTGTGGATGGAAAAGCACTGGGAGATCCACGTGGAGGGACCAAGGGGCTCTCGAGTGCCACAGGCACATAGTAGAGCTGCAAGGGCTCTGTGCAAGGATGGTTGCACAATGTAGGCAATTAATTGGGTCTGGTCAATCTCTTAGACATAATACAAAGTGCTCTGTAACTCAGATTACACATTGCAGTTATAAGGTTGACAGCACATCTGTTTCTTAAGGCCATCCAGTCATTTACACACATTCACCAATTAAATTCTTAACACCGAAGGAGCAGTTGTTGGCAGTCACACTTCAGCAGAGGGGCTGGAAGGCTTGTTTGGGGTTGAGCACAGCGGGAAATGTTTCCTGCCACACTAATTACCCGCGTCCAGCCAGCAGGGTCCAGGCTGCAAGGTCTGTTCCCAGTATCTGGGCTAAGCTGGCATGCTGGGAGCTGGGTCAGGGCTGGCTCATGCTGAGCCAGGCAGGACGGAGGCTGCAGGAGCTCACACAGCGGCGACGCAGCGTGTCAGGGTAGGCGAGGGGTCTGCACACCCAGGTGGGAGCCTCCTCAGGTAGGATAGTTCCGCCTTGCAAGGCTGAGAGAGCAGTCGAGAACCCTAACAAAGACCAAAAACTGAACTGCTGCAAGGAAACCCATGGGTTCTGATCCATGTCCACCACAGCAGCGTTCCGCTGAAGGGCTTAACTGCCAGCCAGGTGCTTTGAAGAAAAGAGCAGAAATTATCAAAGGCATGGTGAGGAGTAGCTGATTTGTGCCCCAGGCAGGACAGGGCGATGCTCTCTGTGGCACAGACCAAGGTGTTCCGAGTTGCTGATTTTCACTCAAGATTACAGCATCACAAACTTTCCTTTTTCTGTATTTTGCAGCACCAGAAATGTTTAATTCCACAAAACCCACCGGCTATTCCTTCGCTGTGGACTGGTGGTCGCTGGGGATCACAGCCTACGAGCTGCTCAGGACCCGGGTACTGTACATGTGGCTGTTTGCAGAGATAGGAGTAGAAATGCTGTTAGGTGCTAAACCTGTAACAGAACTATCAACAGAGACAGAGTGTACAAAAGACTTTGTCTGAGGCTGCTTTGCTCTAGAGAGGTTTCCCTAAGAGTCTGAAAAAACAGATGAGTGAGACTTTCCTTGTGGCACTTTTTGCAGAGGCCGTATCACATTCGCTCCAATACTTCCACAAATGAAATCGCACACGTGTTCAGGACAGCAACAGTGATGTACCCTGCTGCTTGGTCCACAGAGATGGTGTCGCTCATCAAGAAGGTGAGGGAGCTGTGGGAGCGGGTGGCTTTGTGGCTGGGATGTATCATATGGGGCACCTGCAGAAACAAATCCCCCCAGAGTGCCCGGAGGCCTTTGCAGTGAATTCTGAGAATTCACTGCAAATTGTGTNCTTTGCAGTGAATTCTGAGAATTCTGAGAATTCGCTGCAAATTGTGACCTGGCCCAGTGTTCTTGACCTTCAGGTGGCACCATATGATAAATATCCAGCTTTGAACGTGGTAGCTGCACCGGTGCAAGGACCAGCCAGCAGCGCTGGGTCCTGTAGCGAGGGGTTGGAGTTGGTGCTGGCAGGCGCAGCTGCTGCTGCTGCATCTCTTCCAAGGACACAGGCACATTTTGCTTCCAGTTTCTCCTGTAACTTTGTCTCTCTGGAAGGACATAACTTAGCAGTAGATGTTAGTATGAGTCAATAACTTTGGCAAAATAATGTTGTGGGGTTTTAATTTTTAAAAAGCAATTTTCCCAATAATGGAAAGATTTGCAAGAAGTGCTGATGCTGTTGAAATCTTTTGATGCCATGAGGTTTATTCACCACTGTGATTATTTTTTTTAACACAGCCATTGTCAAAATTGCTTCAAAATCATTACTGGAATCATTTTGAAGCTGAAATCATGTTTGAAGTGAAGCCATATCTTAAATAAACAAAACTATTGCCTGACTGTGTCAGACGCTATTTGCACACAGTGGCAGAAAAGCTTCAAAACCGAACCCTGCCCAGCAGCACTACCTGCAAGTTTAGGGAAGTTTGTAAACAGTTTTCTAATTTTTGAAGAAATGCAGGCAATAAAATAATACTTCATCTATTAGCTTTCATCTAATTTTTGTTCCAAATAGTGTGTAGAAATATTTTGTTCTCTCTGATGAAACACTCTCAAACTTCTAAATGCAAATGAGATCTCAGTTCTGTGCCGAGACAGTCATGGCATATTTTACAAAAGGAAAATTGAAGAATGTCTCCTTCTACTTAAAAATAAATGGAGCTAATATTTCATTAAGCCTAGAAGGATATTAACTGCAGAGGTAGATCCTGCTCGAAGTGCCAGCATCAATGCTGTGTCACCTGCGCTGTGTCCCGTGCCCTGCTCGGCTGAGCGCACAACCTGAGGGGACAGTGTTTGGTGTGGACCTCACGCTTTCTCACCTCTTCCATTTAACAGTTGCTGGAGCTGAATCCCGAGAAGCGTTTTTCTCAGCTGAAAGATGTCCAGGACTTCCCGTACCTGTCAGATGTGAACTGGAATGCTGTTCTCCAGAAAAGGATAATACCAGAGTTCATCCCCACGGTAAGGCAGTTTGAATTTACAGGGTCTCCATGTGCCAGCCTCTCCCCACTGCATCCTGCCCTCAGCCTGGCTCCGGACCAGGGGAAGCTCTAGCAGCTTTCCACAAGAGCATCAGATGTTGCAAGATACAGGGAATGGAGAGGCAAGAGCAAAATTTCCACTTCCCTGGAGGTGTGATGAAGAGTAGTGGGGGTGGCTACAAAGTGTGGGTGCCCTAGAATTGATCCGCTCTGTTTATAATATTCCCAGAATTTCTGGATGCAGAACTGGTCTTACACACTGCGGACTGTCAGTGACGTGCTAGATGGAACCTGTGCTGCTGGTGCTTGTGAGCTCTCCTGTGCTGAGCTGCCCTTCCTAGCAGCCCTGCTTGGTTCTAGCCCTTCACGTGCAAAACCCCGTGAGCAGACACAGGCTCGTTAGCAGCCTGGAGACCGCCTGCCATGTTATGATAATTGTTCCTTCCCAGAATGGCTCTCCCTAACAAGCCCATTGCTTGTAGTAAAATAACAAATGCAGTAGATTAGTGTTGCTGATCCTCCTTTAATTGAATTAAAGCAGCACACAAGTAACATAACCCTTATGGAAAATAATCCAAGGAATGTTGCGTGCAGTGTTACTCCGACTGTTTTTCAGCCAAACCAAAATTGGGCTGAACTGTGAATATTTGTAATTCTGTGTATTTCCTCCCCCTTTGCTGGTGGTTTTCTCTTCTTTTTATTGCTTTACAATCAGTTTTGCAGGCTGCTGTGCCACCCTGTCCTGCCACCTGGTCCTTGCCATCACTTCAAAGCAGCCAAAGGGCAGGGCAGGAGCAAGAGCAGCCCCTGGCTGAGGGAAGAGATAAAATATGTCAGCAGCACCGCAGGCCTTTTGGCTGTGTGATTAGTTTGGTTTTTTACAAAATTCAGCTCCTAGATGCAGTCCCGTGTATGAGAGACTCTTCAAGAAAGGCTCTGATCACTTAAGGCCACTTCTCTGACCTCTCCAGAAGGGCAGACTGAACTGTGACCCAACCTTTGAGCTGGAAGAAATGATCCTAGAATCCAAACCTCTTCACAAGAAGAAAAAGCGCTTGGCTAAGAAGGAGAAAGATACCAGCAAGAACAATTCTTCCCAGGTGAGAGCAAGTGGGTACGAGCATGTGGGTAAGGAATTCTCTCATTTTCCAAGAAAGCTGTTTGCCATCTAGCAAGACCACGGCAAACTGCTTAACTTTTTTTTTCCCCCCCTGTGACCAGCTTAATTCCCAAGCCTCTTACACATTTTCCCTTGGGTGGAAGGCAGCTGTATACAGACCGGTTGTGTATGAGAACAGTCTTAAAGCTGTTTTCCCCCTGCAGTTCTAAAGAGCCTCTATACCTAAAGATATCTGTGTATCACCTTGAAATTGTCCTTGTAACATCTGTCAAGTGTGAATTTATTCACCAATTCTTAGTTTTCTCTTTGAATGTGAAAGGCTTGCCATCTTCAGAAGCACCTGGAGATGCTCCAGCGGGACTTCATTGTTTTTAACAGAGAAAAGTAAGTACTGACCCAGCCAACTGCAGTGATTCCCTTGTTGGTGCAAGCAGACTGTTCCTGCAGGGCTCAGGGGTGCAGGGGCTCAGTGCAGCCCCTGTGGGACAACAGAACAGGATGATCTCGGGCAGCTGCACTGCTGCCTGGGCTCTGGCACTGCCTGGGTTTTTCGTCACAGCTTGATTGTCCCTTTCTTTCCATAAGGGTCAGACACTGCCAGAACACCCAGCAGACGATAACGCTGGCAAAAAGCAGAGATATGCATGAGGAGGACAACTAGAACAACAGCTTTTGAGAGCAGCACAGCACCTACTGGAGCTTTCTTCATGCGGCTGGTGTACACTCACATATTTTTGGGAAGCTGGACCACAAGACTTGTCCACTGCTGCTGGGACACTGCCGATAGCCTGGGGCTGGGCCCCCTGTTCCGTCTGCCTCCCACCCCACAGCAAGCAGATCACTGGGGAGAAGCTCTGGCTGCTGCCTCTGCAATTTGCCACAGTCAGTTAGACTCAGATCCTATTATTTTGCCTTTCTTGGTGGCAGGAATGTGACCACGAAACAATGGATGAGACAATCCTTTGGACTTGGCCAGCCAACATCACAGCCCTTAGTGCTGCCTGCTAAGTGACTGCCAGCAGAATAACCAAAGGCTCGAGTGCATCATTTGTAGAGATGTTCTCACCAGCCGTCGTTCCCAGCATTGCTCTGAGATGCTTTGGCCAATCTCAGTCTTGGCAAAGACTGCACCTGGAATAGAGCTGCTGCTGCAAACAATAGCTGCTTAAATCAAGCATGATTTCAATGCTAGAGAGATTAGAAATACACATTCAGATTTTACCCATGATGTTGGAAGGCAAACCCCTTCAGATTCAATGTGTTGCAGCAGTTTAATGGGATGGTGAATGCATTTTTCAGGCTGTCCTGGAAAAGCACCTGGGTGCCAGTTACTCACCCAGTGGGTGGTTGTTGCCTCTTCATTTCCACTCCTGTCTGCACGCTCTAAGCACCCACCAGTCCCGCTCTGTGAGGAACAGGTACAGGAGCCAGGATGGAGAGTGGGGAGAAGGGTTGAATTGATTTGCTGCAGCACTGCTGCTTCCTTACAGCCCCTGTGCCCGGTTGCCTGCATTTATTTGCTCAGGTCAGGCTCTTGGCGTAGTTGCAGCACAGCGTGTGTGCGGGGGGCTGCTAGCATGGATATAAGCAGCTGGGAAACCGTGACCCTCTTTTGCCCAGGGAGCTGCGGAGCTGGAGTGGAATTAGTTCACCAGCAAGTGGTTATTTGAGTCTTCAAAGGGGATCACTGCAATGGGAAAACCACTTTCTTCTGCTAAGTCACAGCCCAGTCACATTAGTATTGTCATGTCCTTGCTCACCCCTTCCCCAGCTGTGCCTGTGTCCTAGCCATAAAGCTGCTGAATGGAGCAGCATCTCCATGTCTCTCTACTTTCAGCTTTGTCCTTCCCAGGAAGGAAGCAGCTGCAGCATCTTCCATCAATTCTCGCTCTATTCTTTGCCCAGTCCTACACCAGGCAAGAGGAACTGTGCCAAGAGCTGTACCGTCCCCCACTCAGCACACAGCTATCATTGCCTTGCTCTGGTGCAGGTAGTGGAGAGGTTCACACGCCATAATGTGTTTACCTGGAGTCCCAGACAAGGAAATCAGCCCTGCTGTTGCTGTGTAAATACCATTGTACTGGCTGACCCCCCCAAAAAATACCCAAAAGCTCGACTCCTACTACTTATGAGGTAAGGACACCACCACTTTAAAAATTCCTCAGACTTCTAAAACCATCTCTACTTTCCCCTCTTCCTCGGTAAACAGAGGCACAGCCTCAGTTTAATCACTACCAGGCAACTGAGGGAAAAACATCTTTGTCATTACTTGATAACAGAACTTCACAAAACTTTTAAGTATGAACAGCCCTGCCCACCCCTGGCACAGCTGCTCTGGCACAGGCCCTTAAGGACTGCATTGTGGACAGCTTGTCCTGTGAGTTGCAGGCATGTAAAAATAAATATTCCAAGGTCAAGTATTTAAGGAAAAAAAAAAGTGTTTGTTTATTTAGCATAGCCTAAATTGACACTTATTTTTTTGTAATATTTTAAAAAACAATCAAGGGGCTCTTGCACGCTTTGCAAGTTGTAGAAGGCTGTGATAAGCACAGCTTGATAGAAGGGGAGCATTTAACTCACTGGTGCCCACAGAAAACAGCCCCCAAGCCAGCTCCAGCTGGGATGACATGAGCAATTTGCCCAGGCAACAGGGTGCAGAGCTGGTCCTGTCACCACAAAGACAAGACGCAGCTCTCGCCGGGTGTTAACAGCCAGTGATGAGCAGGTCAAGCTGTAGCAACATGACTTGCAATGTGCTGTTTTGCTGTCACCTTTGCTCTTGCCCCAGAAGCTCTGCCTCTACTCTGACCCCTACAGCCGCTCCTCTGGCTCACAGACCACCCAAAGCCCTTCCTGAAGCCCCGCTGCCCAGCTTGCCACAGCAGCCGGGGGAAGAAAAAAGCCAACCAGCAACACAAGTTGTTTGAAGGAACAACTGGGTTTTTTTAATAAAGTGTACAAAGTAGTAAAATGTCCACGAGGTGCCGTGACAGCTGTTACAAGAGACAATCTGAGTTCCCAGGGGCCTCGTGGTGTAACACCGATGAGCACAGGATAGAGATGAAGGACCCGACCGCGACACAGACCCCCTGCTCCCACTAGCTCCTGGCTGTCCCTCACTGCACCCCTGGCTGGCCCCACCATTTCTCCTGCCTAGCTGGTTCACCCACACCCGGTCGTTCCCGCTGTCCCACACTGCGGCGTCCCACACGCGTTCAACACGAATAACACACTGAACCAAGCGACCTGTCTGAGAGGCATGCATACAAAAAGGAAGAGTAAAAACACAACCCAACTGAACCCACAACAACAACAGCTGAATTTTAAGGCTATGCATAAAACAAAATGAAGCAATATCTTTAAAGCTAGGTAGCAAGTAGCATTTGTGAAACATAAGGCTTGAGGCTTATTGATTCTTCAGAACAGGTTTATTTTGCTTTTCCTTCTTAAACACCAATGTACCATTTTTCTTCCTTTGCTTGAAGAGGCATTTTGTTTCCCTCTCATCAGGGACATTTAACTCAGGGAGGTTATGTTGGAGCGGCCTCCTGGGGGTGCGACAATGCGCTTGCTCGCTGAGCGAACACCTTCGTCAATCTGGGTACCTGGGAGAGGACAAGAAAGCATAAAGGGAAGAGGGAAAGAGAAGTTAAGAGCATTTTCTTCACAGGACTAGGCAGTCAGCCTGGGGACTGCAGCAACCTGCTGCCTCTCCAGCTCCAGTAACAACCCCATTCAAGCAGTGGCTTGAACATCTGTATAAGGCTTCTCCACAAACACATCCACACAGCACAACAAAAGCAGAGTCTGATGCTGCACCTCTGTGGCCACAGTCCTCCTTTCTTCTACTGCAAGGTGCAGTGGGACAAAGGTCCAGTTCTGGCCTTGTCTTTTAAAGGACACAGAGGGTCTCACCCTGCCAGGCTTTTCTCTTGTGCTCAGCTTGCCCTGAGCCACCTCCCAGCTGCCCCACACTCCACACCAGGGGCTGCAACAGCCTGGGCACCCTACACCCTCCCAGCCCAGACACCATGTGTGTTCACCTGACAGGCTGAATCCAGACTGATGGAGGTTCCTGATGGGAGGTGTCTGCCGTGTGGGAGACCCCCTGGTTGACCCCACAGGGGTGCCTCCCTTGGGGGTGGTGGTCAGGTCAAACACAGGTCCATCATACATGCCCCGGGGCACAGCGTGCATCTCCGCCATCTGTCACCAGAGAGAAGAGGACAGTGACACTTTGCTCCCCGAGGGCATCCTGCCATGGCAGGATCATGCTCCAGCAGTCTTTAGCTCCCCAGTCCCCCTGCAGAGGCAATTCACACTGCGAGAATTCACTCTGTCCCTCCATCCTGTCTGCGCCGCTGCCCACTCCTGCGTGGCAGTTTCCCTTCACTCCCACCCTCCAGAGCCTGTTGCAACAGGCACTCACTCAGCACAGGTCAATGCTGCCTGGATGGGGAAGGAAAAGGCTGTTTTGTGCCCAGTCTCTCTGTTTTTATCTCAGCATCTCCCTCCAGACTCCTGCTGCAGCAGGACAGCATCAAGGACAGGCACCACACACTGTTGACCCAGCTGAGCTCTGGCCTCCAGCAGCCGCACACCATCAACACTAAGGTCAAAGCTCTCTACCCAAGGCCCAACTATCCCACCGTAGGTTCAAAACACACCAGTCTGCAGACACATTTCCAGGGTCTAGCAAGACCAGCAGAGGTAAACTGATCAGGTATTAGGGAAAAGGGCAATTGGACTAACAGTGTCAAAACTCCATCTCCTGGTACCCTTGGCTCCTCACCTTCCTCCTGGCTTTGATGCGTTTGTAGACATAGTCAGGGAAAGGGCTGCTGGGCAGGAAGCGTCCAGTCCCCTGGGTCACATGCAGATTTCCATCCTCCAGCATGATCTTCCCCTGGCATATGACAACCAGTGGGGCCCCCCGTAGCTCCATCCCTTCAAAGATGTTGTACTCAGCAGCCTGCAGCAAAAAGGGGATGATGGTCAGGAGGAACATGGGCATTGCCTGCCTAGTTGGGGCTGTTCAGTCCCCACATCTCACTGCTGACAATGCCAGTGCAGGGAAAGGACACCTGTAACAGCATTGTCTGCCCCAGAAGCCTCCTATAGCTCACGAATCCATCACATTGAGAACCCATCAGAGCTCCCAACATGAACCAGGACCTGCTGCTGTGCCACTCAGTGTCAGCAAGGACTCAAACAACAGAGGAGTGCAGGATCTAGCCTTGAGATAAGGTTTGAACAAAGTACACTGGCAAATCCAGGGAAAATCTAACTCAGAGGCACTCGGACAAGGAGAAATGCATGTCCTTACATATGCATGGGGCCAGGGTCAGGAGATGACCAACACAGCAGGATGAGAAAAGCCCGAAGTGCAGAGCCCAGGGCTCACAGAGAGCCTACCCCACAGTCACAGCTGCATAGCCTGGAGTCTGGACTCAGTCCCTCCTTCCCAGAGTCCAGCACGGCAAAGCAGCACTGAGCTCCCAGCAGCCAGGCTGCCTTTGTTCAATGGTACTCACACCCCACCCTCCAGCATTCCCAGAGGAGCAGAGGGCTTACAGACTGATGGGTTTTTGCTGTGACGATCTTCACTGCATCAGGATCCCATATGACCAGATCACTGTCCGAGCCTACGGCTATTCTGCCTTTTCGTGGGTACAGGTTGAAGATCTTTGCAGCATTAGTGCTCGTCACAGCCACAAACTGGTTTTCATCCATCTTTCCTGTGGCCTGCTCAGACACAAAGAGAAGCAAGTGCTCTTTTGGAGAAAGGGAGAATGAGAGTCCTGGGCAGCACCAGACTCACTTCCACATGAGCTACCAGCTGGGTGGGCTCAGGCCACTGGAGCTGATCTTACTACTGGTGCCGGACAGACCAAAAACTGAGGGCAGTCACACCTCCTGTGTGCTCACCCTGAACCCATAACAGCTGCCTCTCTTGCTCTGGATAGGTGAGAACAGGGTCTGAGGTGCCCACTCGCCCTGCCCTCTCCCTGCCGTGACTCTTACCACTGCCTTGTCCCAGATAATGGACATTCGTTCCTCTATGCCATTGGTCCCTTCGGGGATCGCCGTGAAGTTGTCTTTTCCGATTGCCTTCTGTGCAGTGCTGAATGTACAGTGGGCACTCCCTGAGACCTGCAGGTCACCGCTGCAGTGGGAAAAGAAGCAACATCAGTCATTTTGTGGTCAGACAACAGCAGGGACATGAGGGACATGGGTCTCCTCTGGGGTGCTGTCTACAGCTCCCTGGAAGTCACCCAGTTGCTGCTGGATTCACAGGAGCAGGGGACAGGCAGCAGTTGGAAACTCATCACTGCTGAGCAAAGGGAAGCAGAGCTTACAGGCCAGCTCCCAGCACTGCCCACGTGAGACAAGTGGCCTCCAGTCCCTGGGTCCCAGACCAGCTGCATCTAAACCCAGGATGGCACAAACACAACAGCTCTGCTCGGGGCTGTGAATCAGCCCTAATCCACTGGTAATCTCCATCTTCCTCCGATAATTTCTGCCATATGTCTGACTGCCTGCACAGTCGCAGACCTGGGCCAATGACACATGCTTCCTAATCTCCACCAGATTTGTCCCGGTGGAAGAAAACAAGCCACCCAGCCCAGCTGGGGGGACACAGTCTCTCCTCCTGCTGAAGCCTCGCAGAACAACATGGGAAAGGTTCAGGTCACACACCTGCAGGCTGCATGGACTCAGAAGTGCACTTGCCTCTCCTTTGAGATCTGGGATATATTTTAAGTGGAAGGGAAGGATTAGAAAGCTCAAAAGCTGGGCTTACTTTTCCCTGCCAGTCCCTAAGCCCTGCAACCATTTCATACATCCAGACTGAGTAGAGGCACATCTTGCTCGCTGACCACAGCAAAATCTCAGGTGGGCTGCATACTCAGACCCCAGCGCATCAGCAGCTCTTAGGCAGCCGTGGCACAGCACAGGTTTATCTTCTACCAAGACACCTCTTACTGACCAGTCATCCCTTGCTCATCTCATCAAATATGTTTTCAGCATTACCTCAAAGGTCATTTCCATTTACACCCCGCTCTGTGTCAGTTGTCCCTGGTTAACACAGACCAGCTGCCATGGCCACAATTCAGCGTGCAAGCACAGGATGAGAGGGGTGTGCAATTCACACATGGCACGTGGCAGGGCCGGCAATCAGCTCTGTGTCCCTAACTGCTGTGCATGCCTTGACAGTGAGAGGATGAAGTATAACTGTGAAAGGTCAAAATTGCTGAAGTGCTTTTATTGTTTGCTCTCTATTTTCAACAAATCCCTTCCCCACCCCCCTGCCTTCAGGGTGAGAAAGGGATCCACCATCCCCATGGGATGTGCGTGAGCTGACCTTAAAGCCCTCTGCAGGCTGTACTACTGCTCACCTGTATGGGTGTGAGAAAACGTCTCTTCTGTATTTGATTGGTGGGTCCCCACCAGCTCATGACACCTGTAACCCCTCCAGCTTCTCCCACATCATCACAGCCATTCCCCACCCCACGCGTGCAGGAGGGCTTCTCCAGTTTGATGAGTGCTCTAGTAGGCGAGTCTGTTAGCTGGTCCTCATTTCTTTGCCTTCTTCAGGGCATTAAAATAGTTCATGACTACTTGCCCTGATATTTTTGTCATTACTGATGTGAAACTTATCATGCCTCCCCTGTCCTCCACCCACAGGGATAAACCAACAACCACTCCAAGTCAAAGCCATTTCATCATTCAGCTCACTGAATGCCTACAGTGAAGGGGTTCGGGTTGAACTGATGTCTGTGCTGCCCAGTATTCCTTAACCTCTTCTTTCCCTATCTGAGGCCAGAGTCTGCTTCTCTCCAATAGCAGCATCACCCAGCAGAGCTGCCCCTCACCTGGCCAGGAGGGAGTTGATGTAGTCAGGGGTTGTTGGATCTGGGCTCAGAGGCGGAGAGACCACAAATGCCGCAGCCTTGGCCCAATTCTTGCTCCAGTAGTGTGTTCCATCAGTCCCAAGACTGGCCGTGATCGGTTCACCAAACACCACATTGCCTGCAAAGTGGGGCAGAAAGGATGTCATTTTGGTGGAGCCTGGAAGCATTTTCTGTTCCACAGCACTACCAACAGCCTCCTGTGCCCAGAGGACACCCAGATCCATGTCGGGCTGTCCCACAGCGCCAGCTTGGACCTCAGGTGCTGGGGTAGGCAGGAGGGACAGCGAAGGCTATTGATGTCAGGGGTGAGCTCTGCCCACCATCGCTGTAGGGGCCTCCCGCTCAAGGACACACATCCCATGGGCACAGCAAGCCTTGCATGGGAAGGCATGACCGCAGAGCTGTGTTCCCCTGCCCTACGCAGGGAGGCCCCAGCTCACTCCAGCCCCTCCTGCACGCACTGGTGTCCCTGCACTGCCACAGTGGCCGTTTCATCCCGCTGACGTTCAGCCCAAGAGCGACAGCCACATCTCCAAGCTGATCAACAGCGCAGGCACAGCTGGCAGGGGTCACACAATCTGATAAGAAATGACAGCCCGCAATGGGGTAGGCAGGCCACAACGCAGCCTGATGACCAAGAATCTCATCCTTCATCATCATCCCCCGTGTCTTCTTCCTCCTTTCCCCCTCGTAAATATTTACCACATGCCACCAAAGAGCTGGCAGGCTTGTCCCTCTCTGGTGCCTCACTCCAGGGACAGGCCAGGGGAGAGGGCAACAGCTAGTGACCAAGGCTCTTTGCAGGCAGGGAGGACAGCCGTGAGGACACAGGCATGACTTAATCCAGCTGCCCAGGATCGCAGCAGTGACAACAAGGCTGGCAATAGCTGCCACTCACCTTTTTTTCTGGCTTGTGAGATGAGGTCAGCAGCACTTTTGCTCATCACTTTAGTCACATAGAGGGGACAGTTGGTCTGGCTGGCAATAGTGATGGCCCGGAAGACAGCTTCTGCTTCCAGCTAGAAGAGAGAACAGTGCACAACTGCAGAGAAGCACTAGGTGGGCAGAGAAGAGCCCCTGCTCCTCTCAGCGGACCACAGACTGCTGCTGGCATCCTGTGCCTTCCCTCTTACCCTTGACTCCCCACGGGCAGGTTAATCAGGGAGACCTGAAGGGGGAAGCTTCAGTCTTCCTTGGGCCTGGTTCACCCCCGCAGGATTCTAGGCAGGGGAACAGTGCCTGCACCATGCTTGCAGGCCAGTGCAGAGCTGCATCTGCTGATTTTTAACACCACCTGTTTCCAGCTCTCCCAACAGCTAGAGAAGCCCAGCGACTGTTGCCCATGCCTGACAGCACAGCTCACAGGCTGATGCCAGACAGTGAAAGGGTCCATCCCTCCAGACTGCTCGGTGCTGCAGGCTCTCCGGTGGCTGGGTGCAGCAGGCAAGGAGCTCACAGGCTGTTCACATCAGGACCTGGCTGTCCTGCTCAGCCCAGTCTGCTGACACCTACCTCATGTTTCACTGTCCTACTGTTAGTGGAGAGTGGATTTCCAGCACGAGGGTTATCTTTGGACTCTTACATCAGCCCGTGCTCAGCCTAAGCTAAACCCTAGAGGTTCTCCAAGTGTTTGCTCAATAGTTTGGCTTCAAGCTTCAGCATGAGAAAGATCAAAACAGAAGCCTTAAAAAGACAATGCACCAATCGGGCAACTCCCAGGGGAGGCCAGGACTTCGATGGAGGGAATGCAGGAATTGCCCAGGGGCCAGGCAGCGGCCGTGCCAGCTTAACTCTCCAGGCAGCAGGAGAAGCCCAACACCACACCAGACACACAGGCACCCGTACGCCCCTCATACTTTTGCAGGCTATTTGCTGCACAGCAAAAAGTGGTTTTTCTCTGATGCTTAAAGACTTTCAACAGAAATTTAAACAAGAAAACATTTTTATCAGTGTATTTATGGACTTGAGCAGTTGATGAGGTTTAATACATGGACAGAGGCAAACTGAATACCCTTCACAGCAGGTTATAATCTGGAGTAGCGCCATCCTGCCCTACCACATCACCACCTGATAGAATATTACGTCTTCAACCCGCACTGAGACCTCTTTGGGACAGAGCAGACCCGCAGAACTACAGAACGCTCTTCCAATGTTTTGCCATCAACCCGCAGGCTTTAGGGTAGTAGCTGGGTTATTTGTCCTCTACCTGCCACTTTCCCAGCTAGAGTATGTTCTGGTAGAGGACACTTCAGTTTCAAAGGCAATGAGACCCATACGTGGCTGAACAGACGGTACCTAGAGCCTTCTTGCCCTGCTCAGTTGCTTTATGCGTTAGTGGCATTTCAAGATCAAACACTCAGTGTTTTGCTGGTTTTGAATGAGAAGAACTGCAGTGCTGCCTTATGATAATAGGACAGTTCTCAAATCTTGGCACAAACACAGCATCCCATAATTGCAGATTAGCTTGCCAACTAGTGGCAACAGGTCTAGAGCCATAAAAAAATAAATGTCAGTTTACACACAGCAGGACTCTGATCTACTGTATTTGACATTCAGTGTCCTCCCTGTGCAAGAAAAAGCTTTACAGCCTCATACGTCAAAAAGAATAAGCACTGCATTACCCTAGGCTATAGATGCTGTTACCAGCCATAACATAGTCAACTTCTTACACTTCCAATTTAAGCCAACTAACTTTATTTCCAGTAGACCCTGAAGTACAAATCTCCCCGTCCCATGCTCCCCTGTTTGGCTTTGCTATTGTACCAAATTCCTATTGTCTTTTTTCTTTCATGTGCTGTGGAAAGTTAAAAGCACCTCTCGGCAGGGAGCTATCTCAGGAAAACCTATCTAAAATTAGACTCAACTAAGATTAAGGGACCAAACAGAAAAATACCCTGTGAGCTAAAATTAGAAGTAATCTAATTAGTGTCTTGACAATGACTTGTAACCAGGAAATTCCCCCTCTCCTTCCCTCCCACTCCTTCCACCAATGGCTTTGTCCATCTGATTCTGAAACAACCCTCAGACCATAAGCAGAGATTAAGCAGGAAGAGGCTGGAATCTGCATGCACTCCCATCAATGTGAACAGTGAACTTTCACAAGAACCAAAACTCACCACTCAATTCTTCTCACACCCCTGAAGTCACCTACACAAGACAAATGCCCCCAGAGCAGCCCCATATGCTGCTACAGCCATATAGACCTTTTTGTTGATTGATTAACCTCCGAGAGACTCAGAAGCCCCTGTCTCTGCTAAGAGACTCAAGCAAAACTAAAAATGTTTGCCACAAATGTGCACCTCACTCTTTCCTGAGCTGATGATGAACAAGACAGTACTGCCTGTGTAAAGATACCCACAGATGGATACATGCACACTCCATTTGCTTGCTCCCACCTCATATATTAAGCCCTACGGTGACTTGTGGGGAATGCTCTTCAGCGTAGCAAGGTTATTATCATCCTTTGCATCTTACCTCCTCAGGTCTACTCAGCACGTGGCCCTCAGGGCCAGTTATGCCCATCTCCAACATCCTGGCTTGTTCCTAGGACATCAAAAGGACAGAGGGATGTTGCAAGACTCTGAAACTATCAACCACAGAAACGCAAATCCCTCTTGTGTCAAGCCCTCCCCTCTGGGCTGCTGCCACCCAACACCCTGTGTGTCCACTGTGCATGGTGAGTGGCTGCTGCATCCTCAAGGGGTGGGAAAGGATGGGAAAACACAAGTGCTGGGAGGGAGCTCAGGCATCAGCTGAAACATCTTTGATGAAACAGAGTGTGGAGGAAAAAAAGGGTAAAAAACTCCCCAGTTCCATAAAAGAGACATCCAATTGTGCACTACAGCTCTACAAAGTCTAAACAAAAACTGGTCATTGAGAGGCTGTTTGAAGAATGACCTCTCAGTTCACACTCCTTCAGCAAGAGACAGGAAAAAACAAGTACTGCAGAACATAACCGAGCAATGTCTTCTTTGTCAATAAAAATCAAAATATTTGGACTTCTCTCCTCCAGCACCAATTACAACACAGCGGGCCAATACAGCCTACACACTTGAACAGCAGACCACATCCCTCACAACAATCTCCTTGCAAATCCAGCTCCATTCCCTGTGCTTGCTTACAGAAGGGATAAAAAAAAATATCTCTTGCCATGGCACTTTTCAAAACACTTTGTCTCTCTTAGCCAATTACATGCAAAGCAAAGGTCTCTGCCTCTCCACTAAAAATGAGCTGTGGTTGGAGTGAACATACCATACCTGATGGCCCACTCTCTTCCATCTAGATAATTGCTAATTCACTATTTCAAATTGGCTTCTGCACCACGTATTCACAGCAGAAAATCTTGGTACATTTGATATTGTAGCGAGCAGCAGAGATCACCTTGCAGAAGACATCTGTGCAGCTCTAGTCATTTTGTTAATGCTGCACAGTGAACCTGCCTTGGATAGATTTTCAGTCCTCGTATACCAGAAGAGCAGTTGAGTTACCTGTGCAATTATATCCCCATTTTCAGCGTGAACTTGAGCTATGGCACCCAGCTCTGCCAGGCAGCTGAATATCTCATACAGCTGAAACAGAAACAAGAAGAAATCATTACCGAGCAGACAGACTGCCTGGCCTGGTCTGTGCAGCCTTGGCACCCGCACCTTGGTCCTGCAGCCCTGTCAGGGGCTGTGGCACACTGGGACCAGCACTGGCCATGCCCGGCAGGGCTCTCCAAAGGCTACAGCCAATGTCAGATGCCCTCAGTGATCTCCACAACAACGCAGGAGCCCAGGTGGCCCATGGCTGGTGGGCCAAGCCTGTAGCCAGGGAAGCTCTCTGAGGCAGAGAGGAGCTGTATTGCCCAGCCGAGTGCAGTGAGCCACCTGCTGCCCTGCTCCCAGCACCCTCACATCATCACAGGCAAGGGGCGAAGTGGGTCTTACCTCAGTGTTTGACATCTGGTACGTATCCTTGTAAGCCATGTACACCATGAAGGAGTTCACGCCTAAAGGCAGAGCACAGAGCAGAGAGGGGTGAGCCAGGGGCTCTGGGATAGTCCCGCTCAGGCTGCCTGTGTAGGGCTGCCTTCCCCAGCACAGGATCCCAGCAGGCACGTGGTGGCAAGAGGATGGATGACAGCATGGTCACCCCTTCCCTCATTCCACCATGAGCACCTCATAGCAAGCAGATATGGCTCGCCAAGGCCAGGGAGTTGTGGGCAGCAAACCTTTCTCTTGGACCAGTGTGTGCAGCTCCTGCCGGACACGGTCACTCCAGCGGGGGATGTCCACGTGCAGCGCATAATCGCAGCAGGCTTTCCCATCAGCCCACTCCCGCCACCGCTCCAAGGCTTCCACCAGGCTGGACTCAGGCTCTGGCACCACATGGTCCACTGCAGAGGCACATTGGGAGCAAGGGGTGGGCACAGACTCCCTGCCCGGCCACTCTACCACAGCCCTGCACACTGAAAGGAATCTCTGCAATCCACATTTCTCCTCAGCAGCTTCAGGACAGCTCTGAAGAGGCCTCCATCACCTCCACAACGAGACTGGGCTCCTCTAAATGCATTTATCGGCAGAGAAACACATAGAGCCCTTGCTTAACGGCCTTTGGCATGGGACCAGTGGCTTTTACAGGCTTCTGCTGAGAAATCAGCTGAAAGCTGATGGGCCTTGTCTTTCCTCACCCCCACTTCCACTCCATTAACACACAGCCCCCTCCCACGCTGCCATACTAATGCACTTTTTATTACCCACCATGTATTCCCCATTGATCATCTCTGGCCCTGCCACAGTGCATCTTACACAACTTATTTTTTTGGCTCACAGGGCAAGGAGATGCAGCAGAGGGAGGACAAGAAACCTAGTCCTTCACTGGAAGTGTCAACAGTTGCTCCTGCATCCCAAGTAACCCCACAGAGCACACAGTTGTTGCCACTGCACAGCAATAAAATCCAGACCTCAGACCAGTGAACAGCCATGCCTTCTTCAGGGAAGGACCTCAGAATTCCTTTTCCTTTTTCGTTACTGCTGTTTATTTCTGAGCAGTGTGGGATGCCAGGACATTGCTCTATTCTTCTGCTCAGAGTCATCTGAGCATTATGCTGCCCTATTTTTATTTAACAGCAAAAAAAGTTATGCCACTGTTCCTTTTTGAGTGTCCCAGGGTACAACTGTCTGCAGACAACGAAGCACTGCAGAACATGGGATCTGCAAGGGCAAGGGGCCCTAGGCAAATCTCTTTTCCCATCACTCCATTATTACTAAGGATTCCAAAGATTCATTCCAGTCCTCATTCTCTAGATTGCACTGACAGAGATCATAGAAAATATGAGCACACTGTCACGGACCTTTAAAACAAAGAAGACTGAGAAAAGCAAAGAGAAAAAGAAATAACTGGGTGATATTCCAAGAATGCTGGTGCTGCTACATACAGAACCTGCCTACTGCACTCACTGATCATGGTGGTTCCACCAGCAAGGGCCGCTTTTGTTCCTTGGAAGAAATCATCCACAGCTGTCATCCCCTTGTATGGCATCTGCAGGTGAGTGTGGACATCAATTCCTCCAGGGATCACCATCTTCCCATTGGCTTCTATGGTTTTGACCCCTCCAGGAACAATCAGGTTGTCTCCAATCTGCCTGATGAGATCACACCAAGGTGGTGAGCCACACACAAAAGAAAACAAGCCATAAAGAAACCACAGAACAGTTCACCCAGGGAGCAGACAAGTCAGCTCCTCCTGCTGGAAGAAATTCCCCACTCCTTCCACCCCCACACCTGACCTTGCAGGACCCAACAGAGTGAAATCACCTCACTCTGCAGCAAAATGGAGGATTACCTGGCTCACTTAAACCTACAATTTGCACGGTTGAGGGGTAGCCACCATCTGTCTGATGGCTCTAGGGGTGACTGCGATGTTACCTGGTGTCTGGGCAAGCACTGGATTGGGGTAGCTGGGGAGCACAGTCTGATGGGCACATAGGTCTCAGTAGAGTATGGTGAGAAGCTGCCTAGGACACTTTGTACCCCCAGCTCACCAGTCAGGCTCCTGCCAGCCTTTCCAGCACAGCAATCTTACCTGTTCACCCAGGGTACATGCTCACAAAACTCAACACCAGCCCTGCTTCCAGTAAGCTCGACCCCTAATCTCCCCTCTCCCCAGTCCTTCTGCCCACCTTAAGTACAGCTCAAGTCTGAGACTTACTTACAGTGAAAGATGATTTCCCAGCATAATGCCACAGCTGCTAGGCCAGCTCAGGGCTTGTCAGGGACTTGCCATGCTGCTCGCAGCACAGAGTCCCAACATTAAAGGGAAACTGGGGAAGATCTCACAAAGTGCACAGCATGGTTGGCTGCAGCCTGGCTGGGCTCACTCTCTCCCCAGGGAGCGCAGACAGCATCCTTTCCTCTTCCTCAAGAACCCCCCTCCCTCTCACATTGTCTTCATGCCCCTAAGGGACATCTTTGCTACCAACAGGGCCATGCTGCAGTGAAGGCAGTTAAAATCCCAAGTACTTGAAAATATCTCCTGGAAAAAAGAAACCTAGGAAGTTCCAGAATACATCTACTCACAATCTAAAATACCACCACAGTGGTGGTGTCTGTGCTGTTCTAACATACAACATTCTCCTCCCTAGGTACACCCAGCCCTCCAGCAGCCCAGGTCACCTGGACTTTCGGGCTCCCTCCACTCAGCCCCACACCCCCTCAATCCCCTTAGCAGTCCATATGTAGCACTCAGCCTTCAAATCTCTTCTTTCAGAAATCCTATTTTCATCAAGCCTTCCTCAGCCTTCCCTGATAAATCAAGATAAAGGACAAGTTAAGTTTAGCGGAAAACTTCTGATTTCCTTGGCACACTGGGGAAGTAAATCAGGAACAAGGTCCATTTTAGCACTTCATTCAACAGCCTTAGTGACTTTGCAGGGTTTTTTCCTCAGATAATAAAAGTTCTGTGGACAGAACTGCTCACTCCAGTGTCTTCACAGCAATAAAGCAGCAGCTCTTTCCATTGTTTTTATTAAGATGAATCCATCACCAAAAGAAATAAACCACTCACTGTATCCTTATCGGAAGTCACCTGTGAGAGTATTTCACTTGGGATGCAATGAAATTCTGACCTCCAGGTTGCAGATGAGGTTAAATGATAGTCTGCACCACAGCAAGACCTGAAGCTGGCTCTGATGCCTGCCTCGGCACGAGTAATAGTCAGTCATGAACACTCCTGCCCAGGAGCTAAAAACAGCCTCATAAAATTACAGTCCCACTTCTTGAAGTGTTTCTCTGCTCCTGGATTTTTGAAATACACCATCCTGGGAAGGCTGGATATTTTCCTGTTATCATAGAGCTAGCAATGCCTTTTCAAGTCTCTCTGCTATGAACTATCACAGTTCTTTCAATTGTGTGATACATTTGCCACTTTTGAATGGTAGCCTTTGAACAATGGAGGTTTTACTGCACCTCTGAAACACAAACAAAAAGCTGAGGGGACTCAGAGGTTAGCCTGCAATTTCTGAACATCTCAAGGATGCAGATGACCTGCGGCACAGCTCAACTGCAATTCCATCACTGGAGTCACTAAGTAAACGTGTCAGGCAATCATCTACGTGCTCACACACACTGCGCAGAGCTGAACCTCTAACCACAGCAGGTTATCAAGTCTTACCTGCTGGCAATATGGATACAGACTGCATCCACGCAAAGCTAATAACCATCCAACCTGAAGTAAGGGAAGATGGAGATAAGAAGCTACAGAAGTCCCATACTTACTTTATGAGGCCATCCTCCATGTAAATGTCAGCATAGAATGACTGGTCATCGTTGACTATTCTTCCTCCTTTAATAAGGAGACGATCGCTCTGTGAAGGAAAGAGCAGAGCAGCTGTCAGCAGCAGGCAATATGCACACTTCTCAGCAGCCAGGACAGTGTCCTTCTGAAGTGCTTTCCTACTGTGCCTGGCAGCTCACCCCAACGGCTGATACTGCACAACACTCACATCTGTACCGACACTTGAAACAACAGGACAAGAGCAAGGACTGAAAAAATCCTACTCATAGGACTGTCTCTGATCACAACACACACTGCCAAGAACACCACTTAGAACAAAGGAGAAGCGCTGGGGACACAGCAAATATGCTTCCATGAAACACACACAGAAGTCAAAAGCTGCCCACACCAGGTCATTATGTACATAATCTGCAGGCAGCAAAAGTTACATACCAGCATTTAATTTGTAACTAAGGGCATGTCCTTAAATTTTACCCAAATACCATGCAAAATAACTTGCATTAAAGAAGACAATTTTCATCTCTCCTCCATTGCCACCTTAAAAGACCAGCAACAGGACTGGCAGCCCTGAAGACACTCCCTTTGCTGTTGAAATCTGTTCCTCCCCTACAACGCCTGGGATGGTCTTTCTGAAGTTTCACACGACAGGACTACATAAGACTCGGGAGACACTGAACTGTATTCCCATGACAGAAGCGGCCAGCAGCCTTCTCTGAAGGAGCGCAGCCAGACGGTGGAGAAGCACCTGGACTGGTACTGCTCTTACACTCTTCCTGCATTCGCGCTTTTGGACCTGGGCAACCCAGCATAGTGAGAGAACAGACACTGTCAGACCCTGTCCTGAGGAACTGGGAAGGCTGAGATCCTGTTCTTCTACCTCTACCAGCCCAATATTACACACGGCTGCTGTGCTTCTGGTGACACAAGCTGACTGGGATGTTCAGGGAATATGCAGTCTTCCTGACTGCTTAAAATGCCTCCAGCAACCCTCCAGCTCTCCTCTCTGCTCCTTCCCAGTGCCCGCAGCCCAGGCTTGGTGTGAGTACCTCCCCCTTCCACAGTCTGAGCCTGGACCGCAGCTGACCAGAGCCTTCAGCAGGGCTCAAATGCCAGGCTCGCCCGGTGAAGCTCCTGCACAATTAATTCCTCTACAGGGAACTGGCTTTGTTCTTCGTCTGCTGCCCCTGGGGTGATTTCTGGAAGTATTGAGAGAGTGATGGTAAATTGCAGCTTCCTCCCTGGCAACAGAAGATGCGAGAGAATCCCCTCGTGTCCCTGCAGCAGCCAAAGCCTGGAGACCGGTGTGCGTTTTTACAGCAATCTCATCCACACACAGTCAAGACAAAGAAACTGGGTGGGGAAAGGATCAGAATGCGCAGCGCGCTCAGCCCCGGCTGCAGCTCAGCGCTGGTGCAGAGGGAAGAGCCACCATCTCTCCTCATTTCCCAGGCAAGGGCCTTCCCTCGGCCGCACTGGTGACCAGCAACCCAAGTGCCAGCAATGGAGATTTACTTTTCCGGCTCAGCACTGCTTAATGTCGACCAGGAGCCTCACCTTCCACTAGGAAAAGCACTTGACTGAGCTGTTCCCGTTCCCATCCCACCCACCATCTTCCCTGACAAGCAGACGGGGGTCAGCTCCCCTTCTGCCCTGACCTAAGCCAACACGCTGGTGCAGAGCTCCAGCACAACCGTGCTAAGGGGCAGCCTGGAAGCAAGGGCGTGTTGCTGGTCACAGACACCTCCATACTGCTCCTTTAAACAGCTGATTTTACAGATCACAACTAGCACACAAAGATACCGGCCTTGACCAGCAGCCTTGGGGACTGTTACCATCTCTCGCTTGCAGCCCCGTTCCTCGGGTACAGTCCAGGCGGCAGGACAGCCCCAGGAGTCCCAAATCCTCGTGCCAGCTCTCTGCCTGTGCTGCATCTCTTCCCTGATGGGCACGTGCTAGGCAATGAGTGGCTATGGGGCTGAGGACCCCCACCACAAACAGACACTGTTGGTGAGCCACTGATTCTCCACCTCCTCACCCGCCACAGGGCATTCGTCCTTCCTTTTGTGTCTGTCCAATTGTCCTCTCTACAATACTGTCATTTTAAATTCAAAAAACCCTAAAAGGCTGAAGTGTGACCACAGCCGGTTGCCGACACCATCACTTGCTGGGGGCGAGCAGCTGAGCCCTGGCTCCCGGGGATGCAAATGATGAGTATTTCAGTAACACTACAAAAAATGTAGATCAAAACTCCCAAGCAGCTGTATCAGGTGTCAGCTACACAAGAACCAAGGCCACACTTAGAAACACAGGGATGAAGATTCTCATTTTATATATCAGTCTACCAAACACAGAGTTTCTCACACATTATCAGTCCCCTATGCCCTGGCAGATCCCCCTTGGCTTTACCTAGTCTACACAATGAGAAAGAAAGAGTCTACCTGCCCTTTCAATAACACAACTGAGCTCTGAGGTTTTTTGTCATGCCTGTACCTTTTAAACCTCTCCAGCTCACTCTCGCAAAGACCCTGGAGTTCATTCTCACTGGAGTGCAGGAGCACCAGCCAGTGATGCTGGCCTGCCCCTCCCTGCACATCTGCCAAGAGGGAGCAATGGGAGATGGGCACAGGCAGCATGGGGACAGGAGACTGCAGCCCTGACAATTACTGAATAAACTGCTAATATGAACTCAGAAAATATGCCTGCCCGCAAACACAAATGGTCCTTCTGTGGCAGATGGGCAGGGCTGCTCAGTGCTAACTCTGTTAGTACACAAATGAAACAGTGAGGTTCATAATGGCTGGAGCACGAACAAGGCTTTCATTCAGGGGCTTGGGCGCTGCCCCAGGGCCTGCCCAGAGCCCGCTGCAGTCACCCCTGCACCCACAGGAGGGAGAAGGGCTGGGGCCGACCACAAGGGAAAACACAATACAGAGAAATAAGGAAAATCCACGTGACACCTCATCTCTGGGCTCTGGCATCTCTCAGGGGCACACCCAGACATTAAGGGGCAGGGGAAAATAAAGGAAGAGAATGAAGCAGTTAGGAGGAAACGAGTCTGACTTAATAGACAGGCTACTGCAGCACACGCTGCCAGAGCAGACTCAGACTACAATAAATGCACTGTTTCCCCTGCCAGAGCTCATTTGTGCGTCTCCACACCCACCACATCTCCCTGCCAGCCAGTGTCAGGCTGTGTCATCAGCCATTGTTAGCAGATGGAAAAATCCTCCTGCACCACAAGCCACGGAGGCACCACAGGCAGCACCTTTCTCCAGCCCGGCACAAGCACTGCGGGACAGGGCGAGCGTGCCCAGGGCCACTGCTGTTGCCCCACTCAGCTCTACCTGGCTGCTGGCACAGACCTGTCAGGCTTACGGACTGATCTCCACCACTGACCATGTTTCTAGGAGTCTCCCTGCAGCCAGCGACAGCCTGTTTGTCACTGGCGTGGTACAAATTGCAGCACCCATTTCTGCAGGCACAGACGCTGCCCCACAGGGCAAAGCCGTGACGTATCCTCCCTACACAGCTCCTGGCCCCAGCATCGCTGCCCTGCTGGGAAGCCTTTTTGCTGAACACTCCCTGTCTCTCCACCTGTTGGCATTTGGGATCAAGCTTTCAAAAGCATTACCCATTCCCTCATGCCCACACTCTGTTCCTGATGCTCTTAAGCATCGCCCGGTCATTTGAGATTCCAAAAGATCAGAGGGCCTCTTAACATTTCTCAGTGTGAGGCTGCAGAAAGGAGGCAGCAGCTTCCAGAAGGATGTTGAATCCAGCCAAGAACAGCACTCACCTTGTTTACAAAGCACAATGGCATAATTAGGGTAGCATGGAAGCAGGTGTATGGCTCTACTGCTCTTTCCCTCGTAAAAGACACTAATTGCAATGATGTTTAATCAGTAGCTGGATGTTTCCTCCTTACTAACGTATCACACAACAGCACGGAAAAAAAAAAACCTGTTTGGAATCACAGGGATAGACAGCCATCCGCCAGCTACACTCAGTGACTCCCCACATCTGTGAGTGTGGTAAGAAATGCCATATTTATAGCCCTCAGTTTCCCAAAATCTGTTGAGTTGGTAACTAAGACTTCTTTCCCCACTTGCTCCTGATACCACACACCAGCCACCCCTGTGCAGACTGCATTGGTTTTAGAGGTGCCAGAGACACCACAGAGATAGTGCTCGTGGGCTGCAACAGGGCGGTTGAATGGGACAGGCATGGCCCACACCAAGAAAAAATGCAGGAATTCCAACCTGCCTGGGATAGGAAAGGTTTCTGTGATCAAAGCACAAGCACTGGGCAATTCTAATTCAACCAACAGCTCTGTTAACAGTTATTTTGTGAAACGAGGGCGAGGCACTTCACCACTTTATAGACTTCCACCTCTCTTTCTGCAGGGATAGGAAAACAAACTGCGGGTAGCAGGAGGGGAAGCATTTTGTTTATATCTCCAAACAAGTGAAGAGAAGGCACTAGCAAGAAATCTCTCAGTAGACACAAAAGGTTTGACATGACAGTTCTCCTGAGCTGGGCATCCCAGCATCAGCACACGTCTGGAAAGCAGAACCACCCTCAGTGGTTTCTGATGCACTGTGAACAACCTAACACACAGGGAAGAGCTCTGACAGAGAAAACCCAAACACTCAGATAACCTCAGCTCCCCGTGTCTCCACATTGCAGCCAACAGAGATGCCAATACTTCCCAGTCCTTCCTCAGTGGCTACAGCCTCACCTGTCACACTGTCACACATCGCTTTTGACCAAGCTCTTCCGATTCAGGTTGTGAATAGTTCCCACAGCAATGTATCTCACAAACACATGCAGCCCTCACATGCTCCTGGCTTCTCTACTAAAATGGCTGTGCCAGAAAAGACCAGAAATTGCTGCAGATAACCAGGCAAGTGGGTTTTTTCAGGTGTTATTGTCAGAAACTAACTACAAATTCCAACTGCAGCACTACTGAGCATGAGAGACATCATGAGGGAGTGTTTGCACATCTGCAGAATACAGTGGACAGGTCAAACAAAGGCTGTCAGGAAGCAGAGCCAGTCAAATGCCCAACACACCCTTCACAAAAGCCAGACCTTCCTACCACTGAAGCGACAGAGGCGAGGGAAGCACCACTCCTTTCTCTTGCAGTTCAATGACTGCTTCAGTGCTGTTAGTCATCTATAGGTGAGTGACCTGCCAGCACCAGCTGGCTCCTGTAACTCTCTCAATCCAGACCTCACCCTAGCTGGGATGCTTTAGATGCCTTAAAGGTCTCTGAGATGTCTTACATGCTAACAGCACACTGCAGTCTCAAATACCTCTCTGCTAATAAACACAGCTTAGCTGACAATCCGCCATACCCTGAAGCAGCTACACGCCCTGACATGCAAGAACGGATTCTGGGGCAGAAATCGAGGAAGGAGGAATAAGCAATAAAGAGAGTGCCTGAGGGGGCACAATCTGCAGGGAAGGAAAGAAGAGGCGTTGTTCCAGGGCAAACACCATAGCTGAGATTTTCTCTCGTTCGTTCCGTTAAGATAGAGAAGAGAACCACTACCTGACTGCACCTGACTGCTACCCTTGGGCTGCAAGGCTCGGGTTCAGAAGATGTGGGTCACCTGACGAGAATCCCAGAGCAACCTCCCCCAGCCCAGCCAGGACACAATGATGCTGCCGAGCAGGGTAAGCGAGTCCCTGAGGGTTGTCAGCAAGGTGCAGAAGGCAGGGAGCACCTGTAACCTCAGCTACACAGACACCACGCACCCGCAGCATTTTCCCCTCCAGCAGGCTGAGGAAAGGATTTAATAGGGAGAAATAAAGCAGCTTGTGGGATTTTGTAGCCACTGTTCCTGTTGGATTCCAGTGGAGCCAGAACGAGCCCTGCCCATCAGGACAGCGGATCATGAGGGTCCTCGCAGAAGCCCCAGAGAAAGGGAGGGTCCCCCTGCAGCAGGAACGCCGCCAAGTGACAGCGAGGTGTGCAGGGGAGGGACCTCGCCTGTTAAAGCAGCCGCGGGGATGACAAAGGGGCTGACAAAGGGCTGTCTCCGAGCAGCGGTTACCGACACCTGCGCCTCCCCGGGAGCTCCGCTCACATCTGCACATCGAACGCAACGACGACGCCCGAGCGCTTTGTTTGCCCTTCTTCAAGCGGCCGAAGCTGCTCCCGGGGGGAAACAAGAGCGGTGGGAGCGCAGCCGAAAGCCACCAAGGGGCTGAGAGCCCCGACCGCCCTCCCAGCAGAAAGAGGCTCCAGCCGGGAGGGCGCAGCGGGACGCCCCGCGGGCACCGGGAGGCACCGGCAGGGCCAGAGGCGGCTCCCCGCACCCCGAGGCTGGCGACGCCGGCGCCCCCCGCCCCGGCAGCACCTGAGGAGACGCCCCGGGAGCGGCTCGGGCCGGGGCTGAGCCCGGACCCCCCGCGCGGCACCCACCGTGATGCGCGGGATGTTCTTCTTGCCCTGGTACGACATGGTGCCGCCCGCCGCCTGCGCTGCCTCCGCACAAGGGGGACACCGACCCCGCACCGGGGCCGCCGCGCCCCGCCCACCGCCCCGCCCGCCGCCGCCGCCAGGGGGCGACACCGCCCCACACCGCCCACCGGCCCCGCCCCGCAGGCCCCGCCCCGAGGACACCGACCGCGCCCCGTGCAGCGGGGCTGGGGCCGCGCCTCAAGTACCGAGCCCGCCGCCGTGACTTCAGATCCTTCCTCGGAGCGGCCGCGCTCTCCTCCTGGTTGCCGTGTGGCAAACAGGCCAAAACATTCAAAAGGGAAATATTTCCTTCTCCCACAGGATCTGTTCCAGGTGCAGTCAGCAAGGTGCTACCCCCTGGTCCCCACCCCTCCTGGTCCGAGCAGGACCAGAGGCCTCCAGGAGCTGACCCACCGCCCAGGAGGCACCCAGCGAGGCAGAAGCAGCTTCTTCTCTTTGCCAGAAATAAATGAGGTTGAAACCAAACATGTCGAATGGAATATTCTAATGTGTGTACATGAGTGACTGCCGCTTCAAGGCCAATTAATTCAACCACTGCCTGATCCTGCAGAGCAAGGAGGCGCCCTGGAGTCGGGTGGCTCAACAAGTGCTTCTCTAGTCCCGGGACTGGCTCTGCTCAGCGACCCTCCGAGGCAGTGCGGGAGCTGCCAGTGCAGACGGGAGCAGGACAGGGCACCCGCAGGGCTCCCGTCCCCTGCCCAGCACCCCCAGCACCCCCAGCAGCACCAGCACCCGCCGGGCAAGACGTTTCACCTCTGCCAGGTCTGGTGGGCAAGCGCCTCTCCCCAGTTCCTCCCACCAGAGGCACGATGGAAATGCAGATTGCCCAGCAGAGCGGCACGCACGCCCCGGGTTTGTTACCGATTATGTATAATTCTCTGCCTTTCTTTCACAGTCCCCAGGTTTCTGCCCCCCAGCTCACTCCTGGAGAGAGTCTCCCTTCACTGCGCTGCTCGCCTCACAAGCCTTGGAGGAACCCGCCTAGGCTGAATAATAGAACTGAGCTGTGCGCCCTGACTCGCAGCTGAAAGCCAGCCCAGCTGAACAAGCCAAGGTCCAGCTACATTTTCCAGCTTCTCATCCCTGTCTCCAGGAAGGATGCTGGCATGTTTGGGTTTTGTTTCTTCCTCCCATTTCCTCCAGCCATCCATAGCAACTGCTCCCCAGAAGAAAAATCAGCTTTTTCCACCTTGTACCTCTTTGTAGAGGTGACAATGGAAAGAATCCATGCAGGGAATGATTATGCCTAAAGTAAAGCAACAGAGCAAACGCAGCTCTCGCCTCACTCCCCATTGTGTTCCTCCTTGTTTTGATGACATTTGCAACAACATCTATATTTCAGTGTCTTTCTTTTCCTTGCACTTTTCAGAGCTGAATCTATTTTGCCATTCCCAGCTTACACCTCAAAGACCTCCAGACCACATTGGGATCGTTCCTCCCCAGCTCGTATTGACAATGTCACTGTCATCTGTACACACACTGCCACTCTCCTCCCAGGGCACTGGTGATACTGGAGAAGTGTTGCTTCTAATACAGGTACATACAGCTTCCCACTAAACAATTCAGACACCCTCCCCTGAAGCCCCATATAATTTTCCTATGGCATTGTAGACGCCTAGACAATTTGCAAGCTCACGCTCTGGTGCTGGCAGCCCAGCCGACAGGGTGTGCACAGGATCAGGCTGTTTCCAAGTCTCCTCCCTTCACGCACAAGAGCTCAGCCTCTTCTGAGCTGCCTTGATCCAGGTGTCCAGTGTGGCAGGTGTGAGCTGTCGGCTTCCAGCTGCTGTGGGACTCTGGCTGCCCAGGTAAGACCCTCTGAACAAGCAAAGCAGCATGAGAGCCTCCCGAGCCCCAACCTTGCCATGCCTAAGAGGAGCCCGCCAGCAGGCACACCATGCAAGAAGAGTTAGAACAGCGAAGAAGAGTTAGGACTCTGCAGAATCCTCCATGAAGACCCATGTCTTGTCAGCTGTCTGTCTACCTGCGGGACAGTGTCCACTAGGAAAAAGCCCCAAAAGAACATTGCACCCTGCTGGGGGCTCGCCTGGCACACCAGAGACAAGCACGGCTCCCAACCGCCGGCAGGCAGAGCTGGGGTTGCTCTGCCCTACTGGAAGCGATGACATCTTTAACAAAAGGAAAAGAACAAGATTATTTTTGATGGAGCCAACTGTTCTGCTGTAGCCAAACCACAATGTTTCATTTCAATTTAAACCTACTGAAGTTTGCATTTGACACTTTCAACTATGTTCATCAAAAACACTTATTGAGTTTCCAACACAACAAAGCCTCTTCCAAGTGAGAAAGCAGGGAGTCTTGCTTGCCTTGCAAATCTCAAAATGTTTAACTGCTACTCAAAATATTGCATTGTTTTCTCTTTTTTTCCTAAAATGAGTATCTCAAAGTCACACAAACGTGCAAGAACAACAGAAAATGTCCACATGGCTCATGCAGTTTGTCTGGCCCATACATTATGCTGATTGAACTCCACCTGCCACAGAGCAAAACATTTCATCCTGATATCTCGTCTAAATCTCTTCTTTTTCAGCTAAAACCATCCCCCCTCCTCCTATCCTTGCACTCCCTGATAAAGAGCCCTTCCCCATCTGTCATGACACAAAAGAAAAGCACCAGCAGACATACTCATCTTGCAGGTTGTGCTGGCCAGCCCACCTCTGCCTCTTCAGAGGAGAGAGATCTGCTTCAAGAGAGCTGAGCTGGATCAATGCTGGACTGAGTGATCAGTCAACTCATTTTTTCACACCTGGCTGCAAAATCCCCTGACCACCACGAGCTGAGAATGAGCACAGAGGAAACCAAGGGCTGTTGCCATGAAGTAACGTGATAAAT
The DNA here is from genome assembly GCA_013389865.1 of Piaya cayana. Classification (NCBI taxonomy): domain Eukaryota; kingdom Metazoa; phylum Chordata; class Aves; order Cuculiformes; family Coccyzidae; genus Piaya; species Piaya cayana. Next base: position 50,174 of record WAAB01004679.1, on the reverse strand, counting down.
CAAACTATTTCAAAGCTAGGGTGAGGTTTTGGGTAAAATAAAACTCTTTGCGGTAAGCAGGAACTACTAATTTCTTTACAAAATTGGCCCTACTGTGTGACTCCCATGAAATCCAATATCTGTGTCTGCCTACATGGGGAGGGGGGAGTTATCAAACTTTTCAGCTTTGCGTAACTGCTGGCAATTGCATCCCAGCATAAACAAACACAGAACTGACCACTTATTGTGCTTCAGGCATCAGATTTCTTAAAAAAAATGTGCAGGATTTTTTTATCTTCATATAATATAGGTTTCACTGTCATATTTGCATTGCAGGAACTGGTTCAGTGCCTTGAGTTTGTGCCTATTGTTTGTAGCAATACCAGAAATAATGCAACTCAAAATCCTTCTCAAAAAAAAAAAAAAGTAAAACCAAGCTACAAGCCTGCTCTCAGCTCTCTGCTGAGTGGGGAGATACTGAGGTTATTAACACCATCAAAGTGCTTTAAGACCCCTTCTATGACTGTAAGATTTTAAACTGTGCTCAAAGGCAGTGCAGAACTGCAACTTTTAGATCACACCAAGTTCACTAGTAAGGAAAAGACTGCTGCCGGCTTTGTGTTTCTGGTATAAGTTACTGGTAATGGAAACAAAAAAAGCTGAATGCTGAAGTCATAGCACACTTTACAAGTGTCAGAAAAACCAAGAGAGAAACAAGTTAGTTCAAGTTTCCTTCTCCGTTTGAAGCAGATCTGAGTGTCTTTCCAGGATTATCCCTAACTGAATCTGAGTGGTGTCACACAACCAGACACGATGAGGCATGTGCGACACTGGCTAACTCCAGGAGAAAGCCAAGGACTGGCTCCAGTGGCTCTTCTGGAGGAGATGGACTTCTCATCTGCTTCGGCTGCCCCTTCACTCCTCCCATACTCCTGGCTCCTGCCAAGGGTGGGAGCCTCTTCCTCCCCAGACGCCAGGCTGATGGAGCTGCTCAAGCCTGCGGTGAAGCTGCAATCCCATGTTTGTGGAACCACAGCCAGTTGCCTTGGAAATGACGACTTCACTGCAGAACCACGCAGCAGGATGGGATGAAGTGTCTCGGGGTGAGCATAACACACCAAGCACTCCTGCCTGTGTTACTGAACAGGAAGATGAAAAAGCAGAGTCTCTGCACAGCTGAGCAGCAAGGAGGCACATGAAGGAGGCTACCACAGACTTCTGGTTTACCTGTTTCCCAGGTACAGAGCACAGAGTCCCTTTGCCATGTAAGGCTCCTTTACCTGCTCCTCAAAGCAAGCTGCAGCTCTCTAGTATCTATTCATACCTTAACAGCCCTTGGTGAACATCCTTACCACAAGAATCCAGAGGGTGTTGTCTGCAACCTACAGAGAAACTCCCTTTGACTTCATTATAGTAAAACAAGCATTGTAATCCACTCTGGGGCAGCTCTCGAGGAAAACTGCAGGAAACTTCCCAAGGGTAGAGCCCACACAGGCTGTTCCTGATGGAAACCTGCATCGAGTTAGATTGTTCTTGATGAATAAGGTCTCTGCAAATAGTCTAGGTCAGAGTAGAATCTGGCACCCCAACAATGCACTCCAAATCTGAAGTGTTCTGCAACAACAACCCTGCAGTAGCAAATCCTACAACTGGGGAAACCAGCCTCTTGCTTTTAGCAAAGAGCCCCTTGCAAGGCACGTCACTTGTCTGAGCGAGTCCTGCACCAGGACTGGACACTGGGATGTGGCCGAGTCCAGAAAGCGCCTCTGCCCGCACAGGCCAGGGCCTCCTCCCGCACCCACTCCTGGCCCCTTCCCAGCGACTCTCCCTGTCCCTCCAGCAAAGCTCAAATTCCCATCGATAAAGCAGAGACATGGCACCCAACTGCTCTTAGCTGTGTCCCTCACTGTAGTGTAGCTATGGATTCACCATGCCCAAATCCACAATGCTTTTATGTCCTTGCAATACAGTTTGTAATAAAGCAAAGTGAGGCTCAAACGTCAAACTGGGCCTGCAATACGCTGACAGGCTGTACGACACCACGTTATCCCCAGGCAGTAACACACTGCAGAAGTCTTCCTGCAGACATGCTGGTGCTTTAACTGTAATTAATACCATTACAAAAATAAATAAACAAACAAAATGTGTGTTGATCTGTTTCACTCCCAAGAAACTACTCACTGTAAAAATGGGGAGATGCAGCCCTGCCTGCTGCCCCAAGCACAGGCAAGTGCCTTACTCACAGCTTTCCTAACAACTTCCTTGGTCCAGGGGCAAATGACTTAACCTCTCTCTCAGATTCTTAGTCTGTGAAATTATTGAGAGAAGTCCGATCTGCCTTAACAAAAGCAGCTTTGTGTGCTCTGAATCTGCAGAGAGTTCAACACAAGCAAACCCCCCCGTGGCTCAGGATGCACGATGGGCGTTTGCCACAGGGGCTGCTGGACTCTGGGACACTCCTGCACTTAAAAGCTTCAGTACCAAGCCATACAATTTCTTCCAGCTGTGTATGCACGAGAACACTTACATGAAGCTTCTTAAAGAAGACATGCAGATAAAAAGGGTTTGGTTCCTTATGATAATCAAGTGGAAGGCCTCAGAGGAAGAAATCTGGCAGGAGGAATAGCCAGGAAGAGAGGAGCTGTTAAAGGAAAACCTCAGCTACGGAACTCCAGAGATAAAGGTCTACATAAGACCTTAAAAGGGAACAAGTCTGTTTCGAATTTTCCGTACGGCTAATGAAGAAAGGCTCACAGCAAAGCCTGCAGGCAAACGCCAAGAGTTTCTGCTTTTTTTCCAATGAGCAGCAGCACAGAACTGTTAATGCAGTGGTCAGTTCTGCTGCTGCTTTCCAAACCATATAGACAAGGCAAGTACTGACAGGAAAAATATCTGTGTTTTCCTGACTCTGTAAAACAGACTGTGAAGGAGCAAAGCACAAGAATAGGAGCCAAACAGCATGCCAGTAAGAAACCAAAGAGCAGAGGCTGCAGAAACTCAAGTGCAACAAAAAAACCTCAAAGCAACTCCCTGCCTAGTGAGAGGTCCCTACAGAGGACAGTGGGCACTAAGAACAGCCTGATGCTCTTCCCCAAACTGAAACAGGCCACGACACTGAACCTCCACCTCCCCGTGTCTGCTCCCACCAGCCTCCAGCTAGCGAGGTTAGTCCTCTCGATCACAAACATCTGCAGTTTACCAAGCTGAGGTGTCTGCAAAACCCTGAGACAACCACACCACTTCTTTAAACTAAGCTGCCAGACTGACATTTATTTCAGTGACTTTTGCTTCCACTTTTACAAACGTGTTTTAATACTTTGCTGTGTTCACCCTTGAAAGTGCCCTTAAGATGAGTCTTCACTAAGAAATTCTATCCCAAAGGAACTCGCTGACCACAGGCCGGCCAGCAGCCATCCTCGCCTCACACAGCCATGAGCAAGGGGCTCACTCAAACCGCAGCTGAGGGACTCGCTCAGCACTAGGAACCTAATTGTCCTTCTGCCAAATTCCCATGGGTGTGAACAGGGCCAGAATCAAAAAAGCGCCAGCGATCTCAGCCTCTGGCAGAAGGAGCCACAGAGCCAGAGGAACCTGATCGTGACCCTGAATTCTGTTGAGAAACTTGGTGCCTGATGATCCCTTCAGCGATGCCGCCGCCAGACCCAGGGGCCGCCCCCGCTGCTCACCCTCGCGGTCCGTGTCGGTGCGAGACGGGGACCAGCCCGGTCTGGAGGAACGGCCCAAAGCCCTCGGGTTTCGGGGCAGGCAGAGATGTTCCCCCTCCCAAGTGTAACGAGAGCCGCTGCGGAGCTCCGGGAGAGCCGCTCACAGCTTTCCGGCCCCGCGGGGCGGACCCTGCGGGCAGCGGAGGCGCCGGGAGCCCGCACCGCCCGGGACCCTCCGGGGATCGGCCCCGAGCCCCGCACCGCACCCCCCGGGACCCTCCGGGGAGCAGCCCCGAGCGCTGGCCCGCATCCCCCGGGACCCTCCGGGGAGCAGCCCCGCGCCCTGCCCCACACCCCCCAGGACCCCCGCACCGCCCGGGACCCTCCGGGGAGCAGCCCCGAGCGCTGGCCCGCATCCCCCGGGACCCTCCGGGGAGCGGCCCCGCGCCCTGCCCCGCGCCCCCTTCCCGTACCGAGCCGCCCGCGGGGTCCGGGTGCTGCAGCCGCTCCTCGGCGGGGCCGGCGCGGGGTTCGGCGGGGCCGGGGTCCGGTGCGGGGTCCGGTACGGGGCTCGGTGCGGGGTCCGGCGCGGGGGCGCGGCGCTGCCCGACCCGCAGCGCCCCGAAGTCCAGGGTTTTGCTCTCGAAGGCGCCCTCGACGCTGCAGAAGAGCCCCCCGCGCTTCTGCCGGGGCGTCCCCGCCGTGCCCGGCCGCGCCAGGTACACGGGCAGCTCCTCGGCCCCGCGCCGCCCGCCCGCCGCCATCCCGGCCGCTCCGAGCGGGGCGGGACCCGCGGGGCGGGGGCCGCACCAGACCCGAGGGGNACCTGAGGGGCGGGGGCTGGACGGGACCCGAGGGGAGGGGGCTGGACGGGACCCGCGGGGCGGGGGCTGGACGGGACCTGAGGGGCGGGGGCTGGACGGGACCCGAGGGGAGGGGGCTGGACGGGACCCGCGGGGCGGGGGCTGGACGGGACCTGAGGGGCGGGGGCTGGACGGGACCCGAGGGGAGGGGGCTGGACGGGACCCGCGGGGCGGGGGCTGGACGGGACCTGAGGGGCGGGGGCTGGACGGGACCCGAGGGGAGGGGGCTGGACGGGACCTGAGGGGAGGGGGCTGGACGGGACCCGAGGGGAGGGGGCTGGACGGGACCCTGGAGCCGCTGGGGCCGCCTCCCCGCAGTCCCCGGCCCCCCCAGCGCCGCCACCATCAGAGTCGCAGCTCCGCTGCTCCATCCCGGGGCCCCAACCCGCCTTCCCTCGCTTCAGAGACTAGTTTTACGTTAACGTCAGCTCTGGAAGAAACAGATTTTGAAGTTTGTGACTGTTGCTTAGAAATGAAGCGCTTCTTAACCGGGTGTTCGTCCGGCTGCCGCGGGGGAGCGAAGCGGCCCCAGAGCTCGGGCCCGTCCGGCTCCTGCTGCCCCGGCGGCTCCACCGCGGCCTCAATCCCAGGGACCGGGAGAGCCCTGAACGTGCCGCCGGCCGCTTAACCAGGCAGCAGCCTGAGAAACTGTCCCGAAACTCTCCTCCCGAGCGCTCGTTTCTTTATCCAGAACAAGCACAAGAAGNCCTTCCCTGGAGGGGTTTAAGGTGCGGGTGGACGAGGTGCTGAGGGACATGGGTTAGTGATTGATGGGAATGGTTGGACTCCATGATCCAGTGGGTCTCTTCCAACCTGGTGATTCTATAATTCTGTAAGCAGACACAGTACCTGGACTCAAGCAATTCCCCACACCGTGTGTCTGTGTTACTAGCGGTGTCAGTCACACTTTTTCCAACCGTTTTGGTGAAAGCAAAGCAGGGCCGCTGTCTCTGCCCATTCCCAGAGGACTGGGGGCTCTGATACAGGTAAATTCACATGGAGCCTGAACACCGTGGAGAACAATGACCCTGTGACTATGCCTGGAGAGGGAATATGTGGCCGCTGGATGATGGGGGAGGAAATGGTTTGGGATCGTTTCCTTCCTTTTGCACTCTGGGAAGCAGCCTGCTTTTGTAACCAGGCTGGTACCGGGGTCTGCACCCTTTTTGTTTTTCCACCTAAGTGGAACGATCTACAGGGCCTTGAAATTTTGAGTGATTATTCCAGTCTGAAGGGTTAGGAGAAGAGAGGATGCATTAAATATAAACAAAGTGTCAGCAAACTTGGATGAGTTCCTTTAACATCATTGTGTTACACAGAGGAGTAAAACTCCTGTCTGCTCTGCTTTCCCTAAAGCAACACCAGAGAGGGCTAAATCTGGTGGTTCTTGCAATCTTACATGAACTTTAATATGTGGCTGCTCAAGTTTTGTGGCTTCTCAGGCTTCACCACCTTGGGCTTCATGCCTGCGCCAGAGCCCACCAGGGACACGTGGCCAGAGAAGAGCCCCCCACTGCTGCCTGCATGATGCTCGCTCTGACAGGGCAGCAGCCGTTGGATCCACTGAGCAGAAGCTGAAAAACATCTCAGACAGACTTTGCCCCTAGCAAGGGGGAAAATTTACACATCTGTGGATTTCGGAGCTGGTGGGCAGGATACTCAAGACAGTGCACAGAGTCCCTACCTTCCAGTTGCCAAGGAACAGCCTTAGAGGAGATGAGCTTTAGCGGGACACAACGTGAGCTTCGAGCCACAGACTGCCCCGTGGCTTTGTTCGCCGACTGCAGGGAAGTCAGAGTGAACCCCTTCTTTTGGTTGAGACCTCTCCATATGGATGTGTAGATTTATGGGGAATTAAAATTCCTTGGCACAGGGCCTGGCCTTTGTCTGGTTCTGCAAATGTGCTAAAGTTTCAGTGTTGTACTTTAATAGCAATATTTATTCAAATCCCAGTTCTAGTGTTTATCTTTCCTAGCGCCCGGCTGCTTAAATGGCTGCATTGAAGTTATGGAGACCAGTGAAGGAGAACAGGGGCTTTCTAAGAAGTGAAGGTTTTAAAGTCTGACCTTTAATGGAAATTACTTGTTGTATAAACTACAATTCTCTATTTTATTTCTCAAACTGTAATCCACTTTTAGATTCTCTGTTGGGTGTTGTAAAGCCTCTAATTCAAGAATCCCACGAGAACTGAAGTTTGGGCTCAGCATACATTCACTGCCTGGCTTTTCAGCCCAGCAGGATGCAGTATTTATATTCCTGCCTGTCTCAGATTAGATTTGAAGTTTTTAATTATACAATGACAAAATGTCTGCCTGCTGTAATTAAGCACATTTCCTTTTCTTTAAATTACATGTTTATGTGCTGGTTGACAAAAATGCTTCTGAGGCAAATAATCGCCAATGGTGATCTTCAGACTCCTGCTGGCAAACCAGATCTCCTCTTGCTTGGTCTGTGCAAAGCAGGTGAGAGATACAGATCGGGGAGGGGACCCCATGAAAAAGTCGTCTTCCCAGCCTGGGCCCCAGGATGACGAGCTCGGCATTTGAACTCGGCTGCTGCTGCAGGACCTACCAGAACCAACACATCAGCCCTGCAGCGCATTTCCTTAGCTTGAGGACTGCGTTCACATCTTGACCCCAGAATGAGAGTGACCGTCCCTCCCAGTCCGGGAGCCTGAGCCAAGCCAGCCAGATGGGCACTGCTGCTCGTATCTTGGAAGAAAATAAACAGGCTACTGTTCTGATTTAGGGCACAGCATTCATTTGTGGGAAATTCCATTTTGTAGTGACAAGCTTCTGCTTTGCATCTGATCAGACTGTGTCTTTCTAGTTGAGTATGAGTATGAACTAGTTGAGTATGAACTGCTTTTATTAAGGAGCACCCAGAAATGGAAATCAGTTGTGTCACAGGGTGAGCTGCACTAGTTATGAATGGGGGGAGTGGTTCAGCCTTCTTGGAAATGTTCTTCAGGTAAATCCCTTTCTGCAAAAGGATTAGTTAATGAGATGGGACATAATCACTCTGTCTGGGGTAGGCACTCTCTTATTCTGTGCACTCAGCCCCCATGTTGGTTTCCTTTGTTGTTCTCATCATCTGCTGCCAAAGCACCAGCTGCATTTACGGTTAGTCCCATGCAGGGAACCGGGGGCTCCCGATGACGACTTCCCAGTCTACTGAGTAACCAGTGAGAGGCAGAGCTTGTGGTGGTGCAGTCACCAGCATTTTCTCAGAGGCTGCCCATTTACAAAGTGTTACCTTTTCAATTTTTGAAGAAGAATTTAAATTGTCAACTGAACTGTTCAAACAGCAAAGTTTTTGACAGAAGAGTAGGTGACCTTGGGCTCCTTAGCTGTGACCACAATGCTCATTAGACTTACAGAATGTTGAGTTATTTTAAGGAAACAGGCTGTTGACATTAGGTGAGATTTGACCCCTCCTTCAAGCTCAAGCAAAGGGGAGCAGTGTCCTGAGTGAGGACATTTCCTTCCTTCATATCAAATCAATGCAAAATGGTTTTACACTGGTTTTCCTGTGGGCCTGGAGGTAGCAGATCTTTAATTGCACATAATGAGACATAATGACAGCATAACTTTGTTAGCATGATAAATGCATGTCTGGTTTCATAGCATATTTGCTTCTAAGGTCTGTAGGTTCAGCTGGAGAAGAACTGAGGAGCAGTGGGGCAGTGGTAATGGCCAGTTAACAGAAATTTCTTCGTCCTCATCTGTATCCTACAGAGTTTGATAAATCTGCAGCCCTTTACTACATGCATGATAAGTAGCAATGATGCAATGAGTTGGAATTATTTTGTTTCAGGCAAAGTTAGAGCTGCCTCCTCTTACTCTGCAGACCTGATTTACCAGGCTGTCCTGTTTTAAGAGACTGCCAGACAGACAGGATGGTTTTGCTGATTCACTCTTGCAGCAATGTCAGGACAGCCTCCAGCACTGCATTTAATGTGCCTCATAAAAAGTCAGGCTAAGGACAAACACAGAAGAAATGGTGAAAGAGCCAGAAATGACAAGAAAATCTGTTTGTCCTACTTATATTTTGAGGCAGAGAGCAGAGACGGGTGGGTTCCCTCATTCCCCAGCAGATGATGTGTTCATGAAGGGCAGGCTGCTGCTGAGTCTGCTGTCTCCATTGCCTGATGCTTCCACCACCATTCTCCAGCTTCTAAACTTTTGGACATGGTAGAAGGTTAGAAGACTGATCAAGTTCTGCTTAACTTTCTCTTCAACATGATGATTGTATTGTTGTCCTTGAGAATAAACTGCAAGGCGTGCTTTCCAGTCCTTTAGTGGCTGGAGAGGGCAAGGCAATAAAAATTTTGCCACCTTATCTCTAACAGTTTTGGAATAAAAGTTTAAGGGGGTAGGGATTATCTGGCTTTACGAGATTAGTGTTGCACAGACATCTAATTAATACCAAAGTTTTGTCGTTATAACACATGTTCACACCCACCTTTGCTCAAGCTGAAGGGTTTTTTCCTGCTTTCTGACTTGGTTCTTTCATCTCAGCTGCTTTGACTTCTCAACTGAGAGCTTGTGAGTGCCCTACCGCGGGCAGACCACAGAGACGGGAATTAAACCTACTCATCACATTGCAGGCCTTTTCCTGCTAACAGGAGCTTGTGCACCACAAAACACCATTGTGCTGGGTGTCACCACTCTAGGAATTTAACCGAGTGTGAGAAATAAAGAGCAGAGAGAGAGCAACCGATGAACAGATACAGAGCCAGGTGCTTTCTTGCTGGACAGGCTGGAATACAGGGTCCAAATTGCAGCTTTTTGATGCAGGCTCTTTACAGAGCACAGGCCAGTTAAGGATGTCAGTGTCTGAGAACTTTCAAAACACAGTGACTGGAAAACTGTGAGAGGCAGCACATTAGTCATCTCCCTAGGAAAGCCTGTGAATGTTGTATATGTTCGTGATAAACTTGGGATGTCTGAGTCTGAAATCAGCCTGCATCCCAGATGTGCTAATGCCTGAACTGCAAGAATGCTTTCACACATCCCATAAAACATTCAATATTTTAAGAATTTGAGAGCCCAAACTGCCAGATGAATTATTTGCAGTCTGGGAAGTTAGAATCCTTTCCATTCCACAGGACACAGCAGGCTACTTGTGCAGTGTGGCCCTTCTGCCTCACCGTGTTTGCCTTTTCCCTTTCCATTCTTTCTGACATGTACATTGTGATATGAGATGAGGCCCCATGCGTGTCACACACAGATGAGTGTAGGTGGTCAAACAGTTTTTTATACAGTTTCCATGGTATGTTCTTACAGGTTTAGACTAAGTGGTTGCACAACATTAGAACATTCACATCCTTCATTCAGTGCCAAGCTGAGCTGACAAAAATCCAAGCAACAGGTACCACAGTGGCCTCTGGAAGTTTCTGTGCTAAGAATGTAAAAACTGAAGATTTTCTTTCCTGCCAGGCTGAGATGCTTGGACTCTTTTCACAGGCCCTATCAATCAAGCAACTGCAACTGCACTGGCTGACTTACCTGGGGCTTTGGAACCGGTCACTTTAAGAGTTCCCTGTTTCATGTACAAAGGAATCCAAACTGCTGTAGATTCTTGTCTTTTTATTAAAATATTTGGTGGATACTGCCATTCTTATCTTCTTCATTCTTTTCATTCTCTGAGTTTGTATGGAAATTGTGATGCCAATGCTTTCTAACTTGTTTGAATGATTGTGTTGGTTCTGGATGAAGAGGTTTACACAGAGAGCCTTCTGAGCATCGCTTCTGGAACTCATTATAGCTCAGGGGGACTTAAACTCCATATCACATAGCTGTCCTCTGGCAGCTTTTCTGGCTTCTTTTACAACCACGTAATGTGTGTTCCTTAACTCTGTTAGGGAGTGTGTGCTGTTTCAGCACTTGCCCTTGTCTGAAACTGCAATTTATTTATTTAGACCTGCACAGTAGTAGTTTCTAACTCATTAGCATTTTTCCTTTGAGGATTGCAAAGCACTTTCCACAACGATGATGATAGGACAAGAGAGGTCCAGATTCTCTCTGCAGAGCTTGAACAAGGGTGACTATGGCAGAACCAGGAGTAGTGGAGCACTGGGGAGAGCACAGGCAGCCAAGCATACTGGAACCAAGGAAACACACACCTGGGAATAGGGCAAGGGAAGCCCTGAAAGATATTGGCTGAGAGAATTACCGGGTATGATGGGGCTCATCAGGAAAATGTATTTCACATGTTCCACATTGATGATCAATGCTATTTATGTTCTTTAGAATGTTTCCATGTTTTTAAGTTAGAGATAGTATCCCAGCTTGCAAACCCAGGACCTGAAAGATAATTGCAGTCAGTGGTACTTGTCAGAATGAGCATGTAGAATTTGCTTGAGTTTCATTCACAAAAATCTCTTTTAGGTACCTAATAAAAATGGACTGATACTTCCTGTGTGCTGAGTACTTCCAAATCTGTGACTTGCCCTCCTCCTTTTTTGGTGTGCGCTCTCTGTTAATCCTAAAGAACCATCCTGTTGTATTGTCTTAAATGCATGGACAGGAGTACAGATCCCTAACCTAGAAACTGCTGTGAAAAATGTTGTCTTTTGCCAGCAAAGTTTCTGGAAGGGCGGTGAATTCCCTGGTGCGGGGGAAAGGCAGTGCTTTCAGACCTTCTCTCTCTGTCTCCAGGAAATGAAAGTCATTATGCTTCTCCTGGACCATGTAAAGCAGAATAATAACCTTGTTTTGCACAGCATGTTCTGTGTCGGGTTAACATGCCTGAACTTCTGGGATGGCTGAAAACATACAAAGAATGTACAAACAAAAGACTTCCAGTTCCAGAAGCTTCTCCATTCAAATCTCTGAATGCACATAACATAATTAGGGCTATTATAAAGAAATAAAAAATAATGAGCCACTATTATATGATCCTTACTGCATCTATATCATCATTTGTTCATAAAGGAAATCGTCTGCTCCAGTCCTGAGCCGTTAAAGCAGCTGGGAGTCAGCAGCCTCTAAGGAACAGAGTTGCAGCTCAGCCAAGGTGATGCTCTGAGCTGAGATTTCAAAGAAGCCTGAAGATAAAGACCATAGCAAGAAATCACACCAAGACTTTCTTCTGTCTTTAACACTTGAGAGAAGCATCTCCCCCTCCAAGAAGTACTGACAGGTGGCCTCAGCCATTCTGGGGTGTAGGTGCTGGACACCAAGTTGAAGCACTTCAGGAACAATGTCAGCTCACACAAAGGATCACACGGCTTCTGAGTGAGGCAACTTTCTCTGCAGCAGATGTCTTCTGTGGGTGGGTACCAGGCTGCACATCTGCAGTTTAAAGGCATTCTGGAGCAGTTAGATCATCACTGGGTGGCTGCCTGCAGAAGGAAACGTGTCTGCTGTGGCCACGGACTCCCTCCTGCTCCATCCATCCCTCAGACCGCAGCTAGTGCACTTGTAGTGCAGAACACAGAGAGCAGGCAGAGCTCCGTGTATCACTGGCACAAAACAAGTTCTGGCAGGACTTCTAAATTTAACTGATGAGTTCATTTCTTCTGAATGGAGAAGGCTTTTCTTGCACTTCTTTTACTACACACTTTGTTGCATTTCTTTGTGATGTGAGTTTTGCTACGCATTGGGACAATAGCTAGGAAACCAATTCCGGAATGATTGCCAGTGACTTTCCTCCTGTTTCCACCTCATGTCAGTCTGCTTGCATTTCAGTCATTTGACAGCTGCTGAAGCCAAGTACGGGTGAGTTTTACCTTTCACAATTTTGGCAGTCAGGCTTCTTATTTCTGTTATAATTTTAGGTTTTGGTCTGATTTTTATCAAAGGAACTCAACATTTCCTCAGGTCTCCTGATCATATTTTAAAATGGGTAGAGGAGGCGAGCACCTTTCTCCTGTTCCATTATAGGTCTAAATGCATAGAGTTACAGCTTCTCCATCACGTTTTTTGCATTCAAATACTGAAATGATAAACATGGCCACTTCCCGCCTAGGCCTTCTCCCCACGACTTCGGAGGGCTGCAATGAGCCACCACAGGGTTCAGACAGAAACACTTCACTGTTCACTTTCCACCCACCTTATCAGGGCTCTTGGGCTAGACTGCCGTCCCTGTTACACCCCTGTAAATCAGGAGCAACAACACTCCTTTAAGCTCTCCCTTCTGGTTTAACCACAGTTGAAACACAGTCTTGGTGACCTCCATGCAGCATGAGCAAAATATGTGATACGGTTACATTTTCCAGCCTCTGTTCCTCCCCTGGTTATCCCTGACGTGGCATTCAGCTGTTGAGCATCGATGTGCAAGATCCCTCCCTCGGCTGGTAGTGTCTCTCAGAAATGGTGTCAGTCTGTAATTGGGGAGTCCGTAATCCATAGATTAGTGGACCCATGCTCTAAAGTCTCCATCTGTTGTACGCACTGAAATCATTACATCCCTAGTCTTGGTCCTGGTTTCCACAGGATTTTCTTTGTTGTGCAAAGTAGCTTGTTCACAGCTGTCACTTGGTGGCCGGGCACTAGAGCAGAGAGTGCACAGTTGTCCCTTGTCAGTGTGGCACAAACCGTGGGATGCTTGTCCAGCTTGCAGTGGGGTTCTGAAGTGTTTTTTTTTTTTGCCATGTCCAGAGACTCAGACCCCTCAACACAGAGTAGAGGACAAATTGCCAGTTATTAGGTCTTTTTCTATGTTGAACTAATCTCCCAAACAATGGAAAGCTACTGCAACCAACACGGGCTGCAGTGACAACACGGAAATCTTTTTACTGTGCAGTCATTCTTCCTTCTACATCAGCCATAAGTCCTGGCCATGCCTGCTGGGACAGATGCAGAGTCCACAACACGGCTCAGCTCTTCTGTGGGAAAAGAAGAGAAGACTGGCGAGGAGGACTGCTCAAGAGACTTGTGGGGTGCAGAAAACCACAGAAATCATACTAATCATAGTTCTTCTGTGCACGACAAGGAGAACCACATTTAGATAAAGTGGGTCCATGTCAGACTCAGAGGCAGCTTCTGTCGCACATGTGTGAGATTCCTGCCCTGCTGCAGCAGAGATTAAAGTCCGATGTTGAACTGCACCAGCACAAATCCCTGATACAAAGGCAAAACCAGCAGGTTCAGTGATCCTTGAGCAAGGACCAAGCTCCACAGCTAACCGAAAGCTTACAAATTAATCCATTTTCTAAACAGATTCAATCATAAAGTCACATGCAGTTGTCAGAACAACTGATAGTAGTAGTGATGAGAACTTTTGTCATGTGCATTTATGCATTAGGAAGAGCAAGGGCAGAGTCGATCATACCCAGGCAACTAGTTGGAACCCATATACTCTCATTGACATTGGAGTGACTGTCTCCTAGCAGATGGAACAGTGTTCCCTTTGTGCAAGCAGGGACGCTGCACACAGCCCATTCTTTCCCAAATGCATCATGTCTCATTTCGGTAACAACACTTTGGGCACAAGAGAGTCTCGAGAGGCCTGATTGCTGCAGTAACACCTACACCACAAACAGCTCCCATTTCTTGGCTTTCAGTTCTGGGACCTGCAGCACCCCTCACAGGGCTCCCCAGGATCTTGCTTCTCTCGCTGGAGTAAGTCAGCAGTAGAACAGTGCAGCCAGGACACTTTTCCTGATTTCTAATAAGCCACAGATGGTTTGTACACATTCTTTCTTCTGTCACCTTTGTCCTTAAGCTAAAATAGTAGAATCATAGAATAACCAGGTTGGAAGAGACCCACCAGATCACCGAATCCAACCATTCCTATCAAACACTAACCCACGTTAGCCCTCAGCACCTCATCCACCCGCATCTTAAACCCCTCTAGGGAAGGGGACTCAACCCCCTCCCTGGGCAGCCTCTGACACTGCCCAATGACGCTTTCTGTGAAAAACTTCCTTCTAATGTCTAGCCTGACCCTCCCCTGGTGGAGCTTGAGGCCATTCCCTCTCATCCTGTCCCCTGTCCCTTGGGAGAAGAGCCCAGCTCCCTCCTCTCCACAACCTCCTCTCAGGGAGTTGCAGAGAGCAATGAGCTCTCCTCTCAGCCTCCTCTTCTCCAGGATAAACACCCCCAGCTCTCTCAGCCGTTCCTCATAAGACTTCAACACTAAAGCCTGTGAAGTGCGACAGCCCCAGGCCGCTCTCCTGAGCCCGGGGAGGCCGGCGGACCCCGCGCTGCCCCCAGATCCGCCCTTCACCTCCTCCCCCTGGATTCTCGCTCTCGACTCGCGTCTCCGCGCGGTCTCTTCTCCACCAGCCTCGCGTACCCCGAGCGGCGGTTCTGTTTTCCTGCCCAGTCCAGACCTTTTCAGTCATAACCCACAAGGCAAGAATCAGGGAACGGTTTGTCTGGAAGGGACCCCAGAGGCACCCGGTTACACCCCAGCCAGAGGCTCGGAGCCCCGCGCCTCGTTCCGGACCCCCCGGGACGGGACTCGGCTGCGCGGCGCCCCCTGGCGGCCGGGACCGCAGCGACACACCGACCGCCCTGCCTGGTGCCCGGTGCTCAGTGCCCGGAGACCGATGCTCAGTGTCTGGTGCTCAGTGTCTGGAACCCGATGCTCAGTGTCTGGTGCTCAGTGTCTGGAACCCGGAGCCCGGTGCTCAGTGCCCGGAGCCCAGTGCTCGGTGCCCACCCCTGCCCGCCCCGAGCCCCGGGAGGCTCCCCCCGCCCCGGTCCCTCCGTTCCCCTTTTCCGCCGCAGGAGCCCGTCCCGGTGACACCGGCAGCGCTGCCCGTGCGAGGCGACGGGGGCTGGTTCTTTAAAAATGCCGCCGTTTTATTTTTTGTACAAACTAAAACACCAGAGGTCATCGAATCCTATATTAAATACATAAATTAAAAAATAACCATTCATAAAACTTTACATACCATAAGGATTCTCTTCTACACGTTAATACATATGGTACAGATACACGTCCAGTGTTTATCAAAGGGTCGCTCTGCCAAGTCGTTTAGAGTTCTGATCCAGAATAGACACCAAAAAAACTGGGAACAAAAAGTACATATAAAAACACCCAGGTGCTGATGTGAGGGAGGGCAGGGGAAAGGAAAAACCCTTTGGATCACCAGCAGCTGTGTGGGTGTGTATTGATCCGTGCCCTAGTGCGGGGGGAGCCCGGCCTGTCCGGTCCTCGAGGAATGCCAGGGAGCAGAAAGCTCTGAGGATGTTCAGAGGGTGACTCTCACCAAGATGAGGGCAGGGAGCTGGAAAGTGGAGAGGGAAAGCTTACGTGGTCGTCCAGGCACATCAACAAGAGAGGATGAAGCTGCGAGCCAGGCTGACGATGCTGCAAGAAGTCACTCCCTCCTGCAGCGCCAGCTGCCTGAACTCGCCTTGCCTCACCAGGCCTTCATCAGAAATGCTGAAATTGA
This sequence comes from Piaya cayana, assembly GCA_013389865.1. Lineage (NCBI taxonomy): Eukaryota > Metazoa > Chordata > Aves > Cuculiformes > Coccyzidae > Piaya > Piaya cayana. Next base: position 34,314 of record WAAB01004679.1, on the reverse strand, counting down.
CAGAATAGTCTTCAAAATCTCCTGGATTAGTCAGTGGAGAAAAAGTTTTGGTCAACCTGACATGCACTCCGTTATGCGGCTCCTCCGCTGCCTTGGTGGAATGGATCGCCCTGAGAGCTGGTCCTCCTGCTGCAGCCCGGGACAGACGGAGGAACCCAGGGCTACAAAGGCTGTCCTCAAAGGCTGCTGTAAATTGATTTTGGTTTTGCTGGTAGGTTTTGGGGCAGAGAGGTTGGCTGCAGTGACTAAAATGAGGGAGGATTCTCGATAACCTGCTTCAAGGAATGTCAGGAACAACAGAAAGCCTTGGATAAACGGCTTCAGGACAGAATGGGAAGGAGACCTCAGAAAAACAGATCCAAAAATCAATTGCCCATGAGATACAAAGCTAAACCACAAGGATACGTACCAGTTGTGGCAGCTAAACAAGTCGTGATTCAGTTCCCCATACTGAGGTTGGAAGTATACTTTCATAAGCTATAGCAATGATTCATTATGTACAACAGGGGATATATGCATATACATGTATATATATGTGCATATACATATATACTATATATAGATACATGTATATATATATACACATGCACATAAACCAAACTCATTTTGATCCAGCTGACAGCAGGTTTGTATTACTTGCATTAGCAAGTGTGTTTGAGGCATCACTTATTTATGCTGCAAGGGAGCAAACAGCTGTGGTTCAGCTCTCTGGAGGGCACACAGTGATCTTCTAGAAGTCTGCAGGCCAAGAAGCTGTGGATTGTCTACCGCCCCAAGCCCGAGGAACACCTGCACACTTCTGTACAGGTATGAGGGAGGTAGGGGAGATGAGGCAAAACAGAGAAATGACCTAAAATGTGCACAATAGCTCAGAGAGCCTAAATGAAGAAGCTCACCATAAGACCCATCAGGTACGTTCCGAAACCAGGTATTTCCTTCTGTGCCATGAACCTTCCCTGGAATTGCCTGAAACAAGCCTTTTTAGGCCTCCTTATTTTTTTAAGCAAAGTGGAGGTGGAAGTTATTGCACTGTCAGGGAAAGCAGAAGCTGCTCATTCTTCCACAAGGACAGTTCAGTGTTTTAATCTCTGCACTAATGCTAGGGAAAACAGTTTCCACCCTGTATTTACCTGTAGGACACTGCAGCCAAGCGGTATGAAGTGAACTGGCACTGCCACAGAGGAAAAAGGAGTGAGAGGAGGGAATAACCACAGAGGAACCTCCTAATTTTTGTAGCCAACAAGGTGTTGTAAAGTTGCTTTGTGATCTAAACATGTCACAGGTGTGGGACAAGACTCAAAGGGCCCGACTCCAGAGCTTCAGGACTGAACTGCTAGCAGCACCCTTGGAAAGCACGTGGAGGCTTGGGCCAACCTTATCTACAGATTCTTCTCCAGGGGAAAATAATTTGAACAAAGAGCATGCAACAAGCTTGTGTTCATTTACTGTACCTGCCTACAAGCCTGTTTTTAAAAAGATGAACCAGCAAACATACAGCTGGTGCAAAATGCAGTAACCAGACTGAAAACGACTGCTGCAAGAAGACGTGGTCACTGTCATTTAAATTAAAGAGCTGGGGAAAAAACCCACTTGCTAATCATGTCTAACCTTTGATGGAAGACTTAACACAGTCTCAGCGCAGACAAGACATTAGGATGTTGGGAGTCTGCCCAACACTGCAATCCAATTGGGTGAATGGATGTTAATGACTAGAAGCTATTCTGGCCAAAACTATCTGTGAGAGGCAGTCACTCCCCACAAGAGAGGAAATTCATCCCTGCTATAGCTGAGAAAAAGCCTGTGACCTGCTCAGCTGCTGTGGCAAGTTACTTAACCACTTTGTGCCTCAGTTGCTTCATTTGATGGTTGGACTGAATGAGCTTAGAGGTGTTTTCCAACCTTAATATTCCTATGATTCTATGATCTGTAAAAATAAACAACCAAAGGAGAGTCTTTGTAAAGCACTTTTAAAGCTTATGATGGGCAGAGTCAGTGTGCGTAAGATGTCGGTAGATGTGAGCCCTGTTTTGAAGGTTTAAGTAATGCACAGGCAGTGTTCCGGCCCTTAGTTTTCTGTTCTGTAATACAGACATCCATTTCTCCCAGTTAAAATTAAGGCTCCAGTATGGAAGACAGTTCAAATAAGAAGCCTTGCCACAGGAGCCTGAAGTCTGGACAGGCACGACTGTCTCCAGGGAAGTGGACAGAGGCCCAGAGAAGCACACGCTCATGCAGCACATCAGTGAGAAAGGGAAGCGGGTGCAGCAGGCGACTTTGTTCCCCGCAGGCACAGGACCTCCACAGCGCAGGGTTTGTTTTTTACTGACTATAGGGGCATGTGACCCCTCAGCAGATGCCAAGACTGAGTTCCAGGCTTTGTGATTAAGAGAGGTAAGTAATGCTTTGAAATGCAGACTACTCCTAGGTATACTTAACTGTAGAAAAACCTAAACACTAGCAACACTTCTTACTGCTAATAAGAATGTGTTCACATAGCTTTTCCCCACTTTTGGTTTGTGTGTCACTGATCAGGAAGCCAGCTAACAACATCAGTTTGACAAGCCAAGCCAAACCAAACCATTTGTTCCAAGCTGTAACGGAGCAGTTGGAAGCTGATGCTTTGTCCATCATACCACATGGACAATGGGGTTGGCTTTTCCCCACTCTGTTCTCCAACACATTCCTTTTCTTTCTCAGAGGCTACTCTGTAGGTCCAATCCAGTGATCCTCGGTGTATTGTTGAAACAGCAAAACCAAGTGTGGTCATTATTATCTCAATGGCAATCTTTAAAGAGCGTGTAAAGCATGTGATAATGGACAGGCTGCTCTTCATGGAGGGTGTGTGAAGAGTGATGAGGCTACAACTCATCAGAAATTCTCCTTACCCTCTTTTCCCCTTCCTTTGTCGAGCAAGGTGGTACTTTGCTATAGCCTCAAGTGCAAAACATGATGCTCTGTCCTGCTCATCCTGGCAATAACCCAGAATACATTTTTCCTTTCTTCCCCCCACCCTGCAGTTGTCATTTGTTCCTGAGGTTCAAACCAAAGAGGGAGAGGAGTCCCTGCAGGGCAAAAGCCAGACAGTTCAAATGGAATGCTCTGTTGCCAGCATCTCACCACAGCTCTGAGCGTGTCTCCTGTTCTGTCCTGTTACGTTCTGATTCACTTGTGGGATGACAGTGTCGCATTTAAAATGACTGCCCTGCACAGCAGGGATAGATTTTTCTGTCTTAACTTTGGTTCCACGCCCAAGACACAATGACTTGATCAGCTGAAAGTGGTTCCTTCCCTTTAAGTTATTCCTCGGTGATGTAGGTTCACAGTTTATTTTCCTTCCTCTTTTGCAATTTCAACATATAGAATTTCATTAGGTGCAGCATATATCATAGCTTCAGACACGAACTGTCAAGTAACAGATCTTGAGTGATGGCTTTAAAGTACAAGGTGGTTGCAGTCTTGGCTACAAGTTGTTCATTTTTATACTTTTTAAAACAGGTGTAAACAATGTTCTCTTCATCAGGGGTGGAAGCATTTGCCTTTATAAGGATTTATCTGTGTGGTCGGGCACTCTAAAAATAAACAAAAGAACATCTGTATCAGATAAGTGGTAACTTCCTCTGCCTACCTACCCAAGCTGGCAAGATGCAGTCTGTCAATCAGAAAGCTGAAAGGTCTACTCTGTAATTAGTTACCTGCATTAAACTACTCACGTTTGTCCATGTGAAAGCCATTTCTGAAAATTCTGGGTATTTTGCAAGTCTCTCCATTTAAACCTACAAAGTACAGCCCTCTGGTCCATAAATGTCCCCATGGGCCTCTTCAGGTGAACAGTTAGGCACCAGTTTCAATAAGTCTTCAACCATAGCTGCCTAAAGTTCACTGGTGACAGGAGATATGGAAGTAGGTGATGGGCTTGGGACATCAGGGCAACCCCAGAGCTTTGGCTAAGGCAGCAGCGAGACAAACACAGACTGCTGTTCCAAGGAAGCCTTCCCTGCCTGTGTAATTCTCTGACTCAGACACAGACAAGAACACACAAGATTGTGATCCACAACTCTGAGCAAGGAGTGCTGGCTTCCAGGAAATAAGAAAAATAGTCTTACCTTTCCAAGAGGCACATTGACATCAAGGCCAAAGAATAAAGGCAAGAGAGAAGAACAAGAATAGAAATAGAAACTGCAGAAGAAAAAGAAGATTGCATCAAAACTACGGGTCATGGCTTTGTAAGCATCAGTATTATTCCTCTACTCTGTAGGGCAATTAGAATAGCTATACATTCAGAAAACACTGTATTTCCCTAATTACTCCTCTAAGTACCATGCCACCTCCCAGATTCCATTAATTCTGGTAATGAATTACAGCTGGCTCTGCATCGAAAGCCTGAGGTATAACTGTCACTATGAACCACCAAGGGTTGACTGAGTCACAAAGCTGGTTATCAAAAACACCAAGGGGAGTATTTTTAACTGCATTAAAACCCAATGCCTGCAATCTATGCTAGAAATAGCCTGGGAATATATATACACATATACACACTCATGCATAATATCAAACCCTAACCATTATATGTTTAATAATCAATTTTTGGATGTCTCATTTTAATCACAAATGCATTGTCTTCCCAGATATGAGATCTTGTCTTTATCTAAAATCTGTATATACTGAAACCCAAATTGAAAAGAAAGCATGGTAGTAGAATACTAACAGGTCCCACTGATTCACCTAAACAAGAGGCTCATTTAGTGCCAGAGAATTAAGTCATTATTTCCAAAAAAGGTTGATCGGCATGCTTCAGAAGCATAAAAGAACCAACCTTTTCCTCCAGATCCTTAATTTGTCTCTTTTGGATGTCAGTTTTATCTTCTAAATCTCGTATCCTCTGGAAATCAGAAAAGAAGGCATTCTAGACTAAATTCTCAGTAAATTTGCTCCACTGAACAAGTAATTTAATGTTCCAAGTGCCAAAAGCCTAGAAATTAATAAATCCATTTCTTTGGCAGGGATAATCTTGCACAGCACGACTCCATCCACCTACTCTGCCCCACCACAACTTTACTGTGTGTACAACTGCTCTAAATATGCTACTGCATGTATGTAACTGTATCCTCAAATGCTGGGAATTACTAGCAATAGTAGATCTCTTCCATATTATCCATTTGATGTTAATCCTGTGTGAAACAGATGAAAAGCCTAAGGTTGTGGTTATACTCTTTAGAATTACATCATGATTTATTAAGATTTCTCACAGTTTGATGTGTAGAAAGAGGATTAAAGAGTTATGATTAGATCTGAATCAATAAATATGTACAATGCTATAGAAACTGATTCTATGGTGAGCAGGATATGTGTAACTTACAGACAAAGTATACTTTTTAGCAGAGCTAGATATTTCTAGAAAAATTACGTAACGTGAGTTTAACCTTTAGCCCCTCAGGAAGACAGATCCCATGGAACAGGTAACAGAACTACTAAGTATAATAAATGAGGCCTTCACCCCAGCATCTTTTCTCGATGCAGTCAGGGCGTAAGACAGCTGGCCAGCAAAGAGCAGAGATCCAACAAGGCAAACGAGGAGACACATGGAGAGCAGAAGGCACCCCATGACTGTTCCCATGTCTCGAGATGGGGTGACTAGCTTATGGCAGTGTTCAAAAACTGCCACTTCCTTCCTTTGCCTCTCAGCCTTTCTCAACCCCCTTTGTAATGACTCTGGCTAAGAGCTATTCAAAGAAGCTAGAATTGCTGAGGCAGCATTAATCAGAGCAGCAGCCAAGGATGAACTCAAGAGGCTCATGAAGGCCTGGTGAGAAGAAGGGAGGGTGGACCAGTCTCCAACTCAGGATCAAGCAGGACTGTGAAAACCAGGTTGTCCTGTCAATCAGAAACCCTAAGCACTGGGCATGTGTTCTCTCTGGTATTCCCATCAAGATGTGAGTTTGCTTTGTTTCACTGTGCAGGTGCCACATTAACCAGCTGTGACCGCCTGCTGCTTTGCTCCGGGGCCTCACAGCCTGCAGAGCAGCAAACACCGGTCTTTGAATGTGAAATGTGGTACTGTACCTCAGCAGCAAAATGCAACAGCTGCCCAACCGTGCGAGCAACAGAGCAGCAGTTTCCAGAAAACCATATTGCTCCCTGTGCAACACGAGCCAGAGCAGTCATTCAGTTCCGCTTGTGCCCAGTCCTATAACTAGGGGTGACCATTTTTAGTACAAAGCCAGACTCACGTGGACAGAAATCTGGATGAAAATTTCAGCTTGGAATTTTACCACTCAAAATATGTCAAAACAGTCCTCCACAAGCTAATACCACACGTGTTTGTTTACACAGTAAAGACACAAAGTATACAAAACAACTCAAAAAAACATGTCAGGTTCCCTGATGACCTGGAGCCTGGCCAAATTTGACCTCAGCTTAGGTTCTTTTACAGCAAAGCTCAGTTGATAGGCACGTGCGTGGTCCCTTTTTCTCACCTGATGAGCCTGTTGGAGTAGCTCCATTCTCTCCTGAAGAATCTGGCAATCATATTCTCTGCTTTTCCTCAGCATCTGACGTCTTAGCTTTTCTACTGCTGTCCTCAGCTCTTCCTGCTGTTTTTCAGTGAGTAGTTCCCCAAACTTTATCACCGTTTCTTGCTGCAAAGCATTGTACAAGGTGGCCTCAAGCTCCTGGATCCTCTGGTTGATGCAATACCAAAAGCCAATTAGAGATGAAACAATGTTTAAAACACAGTGGGAACTGGGGGGTTGGTAGCAGATTCAGGTGCCTGCATGAGAGGTGCTCCCTGCACTCAAGTGTGCAAAAACATGAAAAACAGAACTCAAAATGGTTTGATGTTTTAAGAAAAGGATAAGAAGTTCTATTCTTAAGATATTTTAATATTTATTTTCACTGAAATCACTCACTTTGACTGTTTTCAAAGCAGCTACAGAGACAATTAGGAATTGGGTAGGATTTTCACACCTATTTTGTAAGGATAAAGATGAATATTTCAGCAATTCTAAAATTTTGACCCATTCTGCTGGAAAACCAGAGCATAGACTGCAGGTCACTGTCAGACTACTTTGCTCTTAATCCTGCTAATCAATGAGCATTCTCATCAACCTGACAACCCAAACATGACAAACATGCACAACCCACTATCAGAGCTACATATCCAAAGTAGACACAGTAGTGCTTATAGCAGAAACTCTTGCTTTTTGCTATGACGTGCAAAACAGCCAAGATTTCAGATCTGAGTTCCAGCTGGTTGCACTGACTCCAGTTGGAGAAGGTGACATTAATGAGCAATATCTGCCTTTAACTGATGAGAGTTTCAGACTTCAGGAGACCTCCCATTTTGTGACATGGAAAAGCTGGGTGTCATGTTGAAGCTATGCAGATTGTGTGGTAGTGCATTAGAAGGATAGGTAAAACAAATTAATAAAAACTATTGAGAAAAAAACAAAAACCTCTCTCCCCAGTCCAACAGGAGTCTGTGTCCTGTCACACTGCTGGCCAGTATGGGCTGTAGAATTTTCTTTGTACATACCATGTATGCTTGGTCAAGAGCTTGCTTCCTGTAGTCCAATTCTTCCTCCAAATAACCTTTTATTTTGCAAAATTGCTCCTACAATGAAGGATCATTTGCAAAGAAAAATGAATTAGTTACTCAGAATACTTTAGGAATTTTTATTAAATCAACTATACACCTCTGGCTCAGGCAGGATGAGCAGACTGGTCTTCAACTGACGTGCTGTGGGGTTACTAATGTCTGACTAAGCTGGAAAAGAAGGAAGGGAAAATAGCTCTGGATTGCTGTGGATTGTGTGGAAAATAGCTGTGGACTGGGGCCCTGAGCAGCCTGGTCTGGTGGGAGGTGTCCCTGCCCATAGCCGGGGGGGGGGGTTGGAACTGGATGATCTTTAAGGTCCCTTCCAACCCAAATCATTCTATGACTCTGTGATTGCTGTTGTGTGAGAATACATCTGATCTACATGGAACTAAATCCATCATCCCTTTGTTAATGTCAGTGATAGCCCTGTATATATGCTTGTTCAACTTGCAAGTTACTTCAATTAACTAGAATACAACTAGGGTAAGTACTAACCTTACTGATCCTATAGCAGCTTCTGTTCAGCTCTAAAAGTTCTACCTTTAGTGGGGTGTGGACTTAAAACATAATGAAAGAAATCAATATGATAATTCAATAGTTTCCCACAGACCGGTATTGAATAAAATGTGATACAACAGCTGATGTTTAGACTGTGAACCTTACAAGACATAAGGTGTGGTCCTTTACTTCTCTGAAAATCACTGAGCAACCTTTGAGCTTTCTGTACTTATTAATAGTGCAAAAAGAAAGTTTTCAAACCTTCATTGTTTCTCTTTCTATGTTATTCTACTGTTGCACGAGAACAGACTAGTAACAATTTTATGGATCCACCGATAGTCAGAGGAAGCCTTTTCAGTTATCTTTTGGCACACAGAGCAAATGTGACACACTCAAAGTCTTGCCACTAAAGTATGTATTAAGGAAAGTTTGCTTACCATATCACTTTCCAGTTCCATCATCTTCTGATGCAGAGCAGCTTCAGCGCCCTCAATCTGCTGGATCCACTGGAGGAAAGACAATAAGAGCTGTAACCTGCTGTGCTTTCTATGCACATAGGTAGGGGTAAGCTGGACATCCACAGCATCTTGTCAGTCTAATTTAGTAAACTATTGCTAGTTCTGGGCCCATCTTGAGGCTGTTCTCCAGTGATGGGGTAGCCACAACATCTGTAGGAAGCACTTTACAATGAAGCAAATGGACTACCATTACCAGAACACTGGAAGATGGAAAAGAACACTTCCTTAGATGGACAAGGAACTCCTTTCATCCCATGCATAAGGGCCCACGATGGGGCTTCATCCTATCTAAAATACCTTAGGCTTGTAGATGACAATTATCTTTGCAGAGAAATTGCTGAGTAGAATCTTTGGAAGCTGTCATGCTGACGAACTGTGTGCTGCATTTGAGCCATAGAAAGCAATTTTAACCAAACCTTACTTTCTTTTCAGTTTCCAAATCAAGGAAATTCAAGGCATGTACTTCTAGTGGAAATTCTGCACATAGATCCCTTTAGAAGCTTTGGAAATCTCATTATTAGAAATACCACATTATAACTAAGTAACTATGGCTTAAATGTCCGAAGGTGCTTGGGTCTGTGCTGGCACAATTTACTTTCTTTGAGGAACCACTTCCTACAATAAAAACCTTGACAATATTGACAGCAACAACAGAGCAGAAAATTTCCAGTGTTAGATGAGGCCTGAGATAACACACAAGAAAAGTAAGCCTTACCTTTTCTGCCAAGGACAATACAGTAGAAGCCTGAATTATGGCAACTTGTTCTTCGTTTCTTAAATTCTGTGAAGAGAAAGAAAAGGAAGAAGAAAATTTGCAGCGGTTTCCTGCACGAATAAAGACAATCCAGGCTACAGACTATATCTACAGTTTTCAGGGGATCAATGTAGTACTAGGTTTCCTATTCCCATCAAAACATTCACAGGATGTAAACTCTTTATTAAAAAGAACACTTCTTTTCCCTTTCTCCATAACATGGGCTAACTACATGTTTTCATTCTACTGCATCTCATGAGAAATGTAAAGTGTAATTATATGCATTTGTCTGTCTCCTTGCTAGTTTTACAAAGCTGAATTCTCATTAAAGCTTTTGTAAAAATAATGCTGATTTAAACCAGCACATGAATAGACAATCATGATCCTTAATTTTTATTTCTTATACACTTTCTTAAAACACATCTAATCTTGGCCAGAGGTAGGGGATGCTATCTTTTATATGGATGAATAAAAGTGGGCTGCAATGTCCACTGAGAAAGCCACGGGAGATTTGATAATTCTTGCCTATTTACAAAATTATTTGCAGAGGAATCCTAGTCCTGACGAAGATGTGGTTGGCTTAGACTGCTGAACTGGTTCACATGCTTCCCTGAACAACTGGAGTGCAGCCAGGCCCAGTCCCAAGTATCAGTAGCCTTTGGACATTCTTAAAGATGCTGCTTCATTACTAGTTCTCTGACTACTGAAATCTCCCAAATCCTTAAGTTATGGAAATAAATGCTGCTTAAATGAATTGTTCTGATATTATGTAATTTAGTGAGTCTCTTAGAAAACAGTCACAATGATTGTAGATTTCACTTACTCTGCTATACAAAATGCAACTTGTAAAGGGAAAGTACCTCCTACTTGACTTACCCCATTATCACCTAGGATGTCTAACTGCTTTATGAGGTCTGGGATGCTGACATCCTGCAAAGAGAAAACAAGGTAAAGGCATGGCATGCACATTTTATCATAGCTGCAATATTCGTACCTCCTACAAACCATGCTGAAATTAACCATTTCATTTTACCATTGGAGATGCATCACACACTGATTTCAGTTGCCTTTGAGAGAGGTTTTATCAGAATGGTGACAATTATGAATTCAATTCAGTTGTATCAGTCATCACACACTCTTGTATTAGACTGAGTTTAAATGCTTAAATTTTAGTAGCTTTATTAGCAGAGATGAATGTAACAAGTTACAGCATCTACCAGTCCTGTCTAGAAGTGCCGCCTTATAAAACTGACCTACCTTAACCCCTTCCTTCATGCAGTAGATCTGCAGAGCACTCACACCATCTGAGAATGGGTGAATCTGGAGATTAAATGGTGGGGACCGTCTCTCTCTTTCCTGAAAATAAATTGAAAAAATGCCAGAGAACATATTAGAGTGAAGGAGATGTGCACAGAACTCATTAAATGCCACAGCTAATGTTTATATCTTGCTTTGCAAAGCCAAGCTCTTAATTTTACAAGTCAAAGAAAGAAATATTTAGACCTACTCTGAAAAAGTGTGCCAAGTGGGATAGGATCATAAATGCAAGCTAATTATGTTACAGGAGATTATTTATTTGATGAATTATATCAATTCACAAATTGTCTGCTGAAAGGCTGTCACCTGGCTAAGACTTAAGTGATTTGCTTAATGAATTGTTGAACAACTATATGTTGTTGTAAATACTCCCTTTAGAAACAGATATTTGACTTAAGAATATTAGGATACTCAGATTACACATTTGCTTATCCTGCAATGCTGTATGTTCTAACATCTGTGCAAAGCAGTAAGTTCAAAAAAGTTGATCAACTTAAGTATTTGTACACCTTCATTGCATAAAATCTACAAATATTTCTCCCACTTTAAAGGACAAACATAAAAATCTTAAGATGTTATTTCTCATCCTTTTCAGGTATTCAGACAAGCACAGAAGTGATGATCAAATTTGACTTCCAATATATTTTGGGTTTACAAACATAAAATTCACTTATAAGTCTAGTTCCACATCACATGGAAATGCAGCCCTGAGCAAGGTACGTGAGCACGGGGATCAAGCCTTGCTTACTTAGTTTATTTAGATGTACTTAATTTCTGTTGATTTTAGTAGACTCCAGGCCAGCAATTAGATCAAAGCATGCTGACAACAGACTGGGCCAAAACACTAGAAAGACCATATCCGCAGGTGTGGTAACTGAGTCACACTGACATTAATCAGCTACGCTTATCCACGCACACTGGGCACCTAGCTTGGAGAGAGGTGAACCAGTCAAGTACAGAGCTATCTCCAGGATACTAGAGCTGACATCCTTCAACTCGCAGTTAAAAATGCTGGGCCTGATTTGTTCCTCTGTTATACTGCTACAATTCTGGTGTAGATACTCAATCAAAGTTGGTGTCCAGTGCAAGGACACTAGTTTAATTTGCTACCAGCCCTACTTTAGCGAGCTCATCCATCACCTCCAGCTCAAGGTTACGGAACTCCAGCAGCTCATTCTGGTCTCGGGCATCCTGCAGCTCCTGTTGCAGACGGCTGTTTTCTGCTTCCAGTTTCTCTATCTAATAGAAACAGGTAAATTCAGGATCTGTGTGACTGTTACAAGAAACATTGAATATTTGGTGAGTAGTAGTTGAAGTGGCACAGGCAGTGCAAAATCCAAACTCTAGAGATGATTCACTGCTTGCTGTTTCACCTGAGTGAGTCTTAGTTTACAGGCAAACTTCCGCTCACTGATTTCCTAAACATCATAAAATGCTGAGGCTGGGTGTTTTCCTAAAAGGATACAATCTTAGCAAAGATCAGTGGGGCCGTTAACTCTACAGAGGTGTCAGGTTAGCTATTAGGTAAGTTTGTGTTAGCTATTAAATATGCTGCTCTTATGGTAAAGCACTGGAACAGAATCACAGAATCACAGAATAGTTAGGGTGCGAAGGAACCTTAAAGATAATCTAGTTCCAAACCCCCTGCCATGGGCAGGGACATCTCACTAGGTCAGGCTGTCTAAGGCCCCATCCAACCTGGCCTTGAACACCTCCAGGGATGGGGCACCCACAACTTGTGTGGGCAACCTGTTCCAATGTCTTACCACTGTCACGGTGAAGAAACTCTTCCTAATGTCTCGTCTAAATTTGCCCCTCTCTAGTTTATACCCACTCCCTCTTGTCCTATCACCACAAAAAGTGCATTGTAGGATCCATGTTAGCCTTGACAGTGAGCATGCAAAACCTGGGAACATACCTTGTCTAAAAGCTCCTGGTTCCTCTTAATGAAAAGCTGTTTGTCTTCCACCCAGTGTGAGTCCTGTTGGACGAGACAGTGCTATTACAGAATAATCAAAATCCATGAGACTGGGTATGTTCATTGAAAATTTAAGCCACAATATTCAGGCTTTAAAATCTTACAGGAATTAACTGTCATTTACAGACTAACAACATATTAGTCTACAAAGCCATAGTGAGGCTCCTGAACTCACTAAAACCTATTTACTGAACAGCAACATCACCTCTCATCTAGGTCTATACTGAAACAGTGCTATGTATTTTGTAAGCAGGGCAGGTAAGATCCAAAACAGTGAAAGAAAGTGCTTACCTGCCCTTTCTGTGCCAAAGTTTTCTCCAGATCTTCTATTTTGGCTTTATATCTCTGGACTTCAGCTTGGAGCTGCTCCTGAGCCTGTTGAAGTCGGGCACAGCATTAAACAGTGATAAAACCAGAAATGTGACTGGCATTAGAAGGAAACCAAACACAGCAGACCCTGGGTTTATGCTGTTGTTTCTACTGAGTGAGTAACTGCTTCAAAGACTCTGGCTCAGCAATTTTTTCTGCCACCCCTCAGAACAGCACACAGATGCCACAAGTGAACAGAGTGGTAGATGAGCCCCCTCTCCCCATCCCATCCTATTATTACCATGTACTGAATTACAGTAAGGAGACACAGGCTCAGGTATTCGGGGTGACAGGCTTTGCTCAAAGACGCTAGCAAGGGGCAGTCCCTGAACTGAAGAAAAGCGCTTAACAGGTGGCAAAAGGTGGTGGAAGAAAGTAAGTGGCTGAGGCATCTTCAAGAGCTAGCTCAACAAAGTGTTAAACAATCTGGAGCCATCTCAGAGCTGACACTGCTCTGAGCAGTATTCTGGGCTGGAGACCACCAGAGGTTCCTTCCAGCCTAAATGATTCCATGTTTTCATTAGAGCAGCATCATTTTTACCTTGGAAGGTTTACTGTAGCCTGCATCACATTCAAATTTGAATGTTGTCTTTCTCTGTTATAAACATTCAGGGGAACATTCCTAAAGCTGGTGCAATGTCTGCCTTTATGAAAACACAGAGGCATCCTTTTACCTTTAACCCCAGCCCCTTCACACTTGGGCAAGAGATGAGAAAACCCTTGTGATTCTGTGCCACACTGCAGAACTGCCTGCTTAGGGATGCCAGACTAACCACAGGTGTTTCAGGCTTAGGTGGAGGACAGCCCCTTGGGTGACTGTGTCCATTCCAAACTGCTACTCTCTTTAAAGCAGATGAGTGAAATTGACATCTTGCATACACCATCCATACAATTCAAACTCCATTCCTTTGTATGTCACTTTGAGGAGTTTGTATGTCCTGTTAGCAGTGCGATGCTTTTACCCTCAAAGAAATGCTGACCTTGGCTTCTCTTTCAGCATCTATGATGCCTCCCGTCTGCTCCTGCAGGAGTGCATATGCTCTCTGTAGGGCCTGGTACTCCTTTGTCAGTTGCCGAAACCGCAGCTCCGATTCTTCTGCTGCTAAACCCTGAAGGATAAGAAGGGATGTGTCTAAGTACCAGAGAGCAGAGCACTACCAAAGCGAAGAATGCAAGTGTGATTTGTTAAGTACGAAAGCTGTTTTATAGGTCTTGATTCAAACAGCTGCTTTTGGTGAGCTTGCCATGAAATGAAGTAATAAGAAGAAATGTGATAGGTTTGTTTTCTGAAAAGGGGAGAAGAAAAGCATCATCTCAGATTGCAATGAAGTAATAGTAGGCTTTGGTCATTGTAGACTCTATGGACTAGATTTTGAAAGAACCTCAGCATTTCAGTACCTCAGAAACCAAAACTGAAGCCAAGTTTGATGGAGAACTTACTATTCAATATGTACTATAAAAACCTAAGTGTGTTTGAGAGCCTGGTCACTTGTTTTGGAAGTCAAAGTATCTTGAAAACTTGCCCTTGCCTATTGAAAAAGACAGATCTTACCTCGTCCAGATCATCATCTGGGGTTGCTGGTGTTCTATCTGTTCTATATGAGGCTACAGAAGATGTTTCAGAGTCCATGGAATCTTCATCGTACCCAAAAAATGTATCCACCACATGTCTCTAAAGAAGAGAAAATAAGATTTCTGAGTCTCCTTGGAAACAGGAAGACTGACACCTCACTACGTCTGATCTCTATAACTGAATTAAATCAAATCAAAACTGTGAGTCATGTCCTATGAAGGCACGGATGCATGACCCTGCAGGCTTGGGCTCAGGGTACAGATCTGAGCATTTATGTACTTGGCTTATGAATAATTCTGCAGACAAATAGACTGATGAGCATGTAAGATGCACTTCTGCCTTGCGAAATTATGCACTTCTGCTGACAGGTTACAACCTTCCAAACCCAGGATCTGAAACACCAAAGATGCCAATAACCTTTTGCATATACTATCTTTTTTTGTTTATTACTTTTCCAAGTGAAGACAATAGCCATGTTCTCCCATGTTATAATCTCTGGCTTAGAAACAAAACTGACTGATGAAAATACTTCTTAGTCATTGTCTCCCAGCTATGCCTGCTGTGTATTGCTTCAAAACCCATACAGAAACAATGCAATGACACATCTAGGATTTACCGGTCTGGAAGTCTCTGTGTGTAGGAAAGCGCTGTGTTAGTTTCACAGAACATGGCTGACATAAAAAGGGGTGTCTTTGGAGGACAAAGAGCAATCAAGCTCTGTTTCCCACACATTATTTCCACTTTCAGAAGGTGGGATGTGGCTGTGGCAAAGTCATTCTTCACACCTAGCTGATGAAGGAGCTATCTGAACCCACTACTGACTTCTCAGCTCTGGAATTCTTGTAAATTACACCACCTTTGGACTTGACCCAATTCAGGGTAATACAAGGGGTAGCCAAGGCCTCTGGAACCAAGCAGGAGAAAACACTATATTTCTCAGGCAGAAACTTCCACTTGAAGAATAAAGATGCACAAGGATTTTGGTTTAGCCCATATGTGCTGTGAAAAATAGATAGCAGAAGATAGACAGGAAGGTGTCTAGAAATGTAAATACATCTCAGCATAACAGACTTTAAGACCAATATTTGTAGAAACCACATGGAAGGAAGTTGATTAGTATTTCACAGAGAGGGGAAAAGCCCCATTTTGCTGAAAATAAAATAGCTATGCACCCTCAACTGAATTTGAAAGTGGACTTAAAAAGCTCTCCCAAAGTAAAGTGTTTATAAACCAAATCACTAAAGCAGATTGCTATAATCCACAAAGCTCTCTTTAATCAGATTGCTGAAGCGTGTTTTCCTACAGAGCCTACTAGTATTTTTACAAGCTGAAAACAATTTTTCCTCTTACCTTAATTGGCTTTGAGCTCCTTTTATGCTTCCTGCGACGAATGAGTTTCTCCCTGTCCTGGAAAGCAAGATTTAAGAAGTTACTCTCTCTTTTTTTGTTTGTAGCTGTATAAGGCCAGATCTACAGAGGAAATAAATCACTAGGCTCCCACCAACTGTCTGTTCATACATTCAAACAGGAACCTGATTCCAAGTGTAAGGGAGGATTCATGTCCAACTCTGTGAGTGTCAGCTGAAAGCCACTTGGAGAAGAGAGGATGGGTCATCTGAAAAAAGACCCCTTGTTGTGGAGCTGCCTTGCCAGGCTGCCAAATGACAGGCACTGATGGATCTCTTGTTCACATCACTGGGAGACCTGTCACAAGGGACTGGTTTGGGCTCTGTATGGTTGTCTGCCTTCCCAGCAAAGGAGATGCTGCCTCTGGTTCAGCACCATTAAATTATGGTAGTGTTGATGTCACCATTCCTAGCAATGATGGCTTAGAAGAGGCAATGGCATGTTCTGGGGCCTTTCTCCTTTCCCTCAACATCATTATGCAAAGTCAGATGAGAAAGGGATTGTCAGTATTAAATGGCAGAAGAACATGTGGACCACTTCCTACCACTTTTGAGTGGTAAGGGCTGATGCTCTACTAGGAATTCAGTTAAACTGCATCCATGCACAGCTACATCAAAAAATCTGCAGGCACTAAAAGATATGAAATCTTAGACCTCTAGTTATAAGCAGAAATACTACCAGCAGTGACCTGTACGTATGAACCACTCCAAATTTCCTGGTGTTCTGGACATACCCTTGTTAACTCATCTATTATGTTCTGCTGTTCTATGACTTGAAGCTTCAAGAATTCAGTTTCTTGTTCCTCATTAGCTTGATCCAAGTCATTGAGAGATCTTAATTTCTTTAGAGGAGGATGTGATGTAATTTTTTCTCTCTATGGTAAGAGCAAATAGATAAAATAAGATCCAGCAATTACATGACAAAAAGGCCAGCTTTCAGTTAAAATGAGACATTATCTTTAATTTAAGCTGCACAGTTCTTTAAATACACTTCAGCTACACCGTTTTATTACTTTATGAATACCTGTCAGCAATTAAAAATAAAGCAGCACAGCAAGGCTGAGTTCTTCAACCAGAAAAACAAACTCTTTACTTATTCTGTAGCAAAACAGCCTCTAGAGTAGCCCTTAAAGATGAAGCACCACAGCTCTTCCTTTGCCAGGCATCAAGATGGCCCAACAAACGGCAAATACAGTTGAATGCCCTCCCTGCACAGGGGGTAAGCAGCTACTCTCATGACCCCATGTCTTACTGACACCCATCATATGACAGTCACCAGTGGGGAAATGGACCCGTCTCAGCTATATGAAAGACACACATACAGTCAGAAGAGGAGGAAAGGTAAAAAATGTGGTCCCAGGTCTATTGTAACTGCAGTCCACATCCAGCTGGCTCCTGAGCATACATGGGACAAGAGATGGCTACAGCCACCGAGACTTACTCCAGCCACCCACAGCTGGCTAACTTCCATAATCTGGGTACCTATGGTGTAAAAAGCAGATGTCAGGGAGTTAAGTTAAAGCGCACGTGCTGCATGTACATACATGCACCAGAAGGCTGCCCACTGACATCTAACACACGCAGATTCCAAGTCCCTTTTCTTTGCTGTGGAATAGCCCAAGGGGCTGTGAGCTCTACTACCACAGCTGCGGCACGAGAATTCGTACTGTGACACCTGCCACAAGTTTATCTGTCTTCTGAGCACTGGTGAACTGCAGTATTAAAGTGGATTATCCTTGTAACACTAAAGCTTTTTTTCTATAAGATGAGAAAGTGAATCTAATCGTCTCATCCTAATCAGCAGGAAAGCTGCACTCATTGCAGGACAGCCAGCCTGCTCAAGATGAAGACTGCAAGACAGAGAAAAGACACAGAAACACACTTAGCAGGGGAAGCTGTCTCAGCCTGCTGCTTACATCTGGCAACCCAGAATTTCCACCTCCTTTTTTTATTAACACCAAAGTAACATCAGTGCCTGCCTAGGGACCGGGTTCTGACTGAGACTCAGGACAATTCTGTCTGAAGGATATATGTCCTAACTGCTTCATGTAGCCCTGCTGCATGAAATTTATAACCTTAGCCAAACATATACCACCCCCATTCTCCCTTTCCCACATCCATCTACCCTGAACAAGTTTTACAGAAAGACGACACGTGTTCATCAGCAGATCAGAACTCTACTTTGCTCTACGAACATGTACATTCAAAGGCAAACAACATGCTGGCTGAAAAAAATAGTCTTAACAGTTTCCTTTTTGAGCTCCAGATGCAAAACAGAACTCAATACAAATATTTTTTTTTCTTTTTTTTTAAAGCAATTGACATTCAATATTCCCATTTTGGGGAGAGAATTAAAGACTGTTACTATACATTCACTTAAATATATCGCATGTGTATGCACAATACACAACATTATACCAAGTCCACTATATACAGACTTAAGCACAGTTATACCTTATCAACAGCACTACACACCACACACAGCACATTTTCTCTATGCATATACACCCATACACTGTGTAGGAAAGGCCATAATAACAAATATAGATCCTATAGTAAACTTAATTTTGCTCTTCAGTACCAACCATTTCTATATTTTCTTTAGTGACTGCTTTGAGTTTATCTTCCATACGCTGCAAAGACTGCATAAGTTCATCATTTCTCTTCGTGAGGCACTTGTTCTTTTCCAGAAGAGGTTTACATTGTTTCTCAGCTTCTCGGACACGCTTCAACTGAATTGATAACAGCAATTAAGAATTGTAAATAAACCAAATACACGCAACACACAACAGCTAATCAAGCTGACTCCATGCTATTCAATATCACAGAAATCTGGGGGTTGAAAGCTTTCCATAAATGAAGAGAGACACATGGACATACTTGTAATTTGCAATCTTGATAAGATATTATTTTGCAAATATTACATTAAGAACACAAAGGAGATTCACACCACCTAAACTGATATGAAAGCAGTACATTAGGACTCCTAGCTCAGGAATAAATAAAAAATATCAAGAGTTTAATTTCATCACCCTCATCCTTAATCAGAGAAGTAGAAACCTGGAGAGGTTAAAAAGCCAGTGAGCTGACTTCAGCACACAGGTACCACCACCTATCAGTGAAATAGATAAATGGGTCATATCACCATCAGCTGTTCTCCCTAGATCAAATATTTAACTATTCTCAAACTAGCTGAATACTGGATGACAGACACTACTTTGTTTACAAGGTGAGTCCCGCCATATGCTCAAAAGGTCAAGCAGGGAAGATAAGTGTTTAGATAGAACCTACAAGCCTCTCCACTTCAACTTGCATTGTGATTTTGTACTCATATACCCTCAATGAAATAACTGTTTAATCATAGGGTAAAAAACCATTCTTAGCCTCATGAGTGACTAGCCTGATGGATGGCAAAGGAAAGGCATATTTATTACTGAATATCATCTTTGGCTATCACCCCTGGTTCTTCCTCTCTTTGCCCTTCCCTATGGCTCACAATCTCCTCTGTCTGACAGCACAAAGCTCACACACCAGTTCATTTCGTTCATCAACGAGCAAAGTGTTCCTGTCTTCCAGCTTCCGGATTGTGGCATTCAGCTCTGCTATCCTCTTCTGGTTTCTGCGCAAATCCTGTTCATTGGCAACAACACAACACAGTCAGTGACTCTTTTCAAAACACACATCAGTCAACTTATCTGTCATTATTAACAAACTATATTAATGGGTTTTTGATAGCATTGAACATGCTGGCAAAACCACATACTTTTGGAAGAAAGTATCCAGTTCCGGGGGTGGGAGATAATTTTAATTAAAAATTTTCAGCTGCTTAAAAAAATAAGGAGAAAACAACCAATATTTTTTTTTGTGATGAGGAAGACACAAAAAACTAAAAGATTCTAACTTTTATTGCCTCTTCTACACTGCTTCCATTTGCTGAGCCACTAGGTCAAGTGAAAAAGCGAGGACAACTCTTTCAGTATCAACTGCATTTACTTTGTTATTCCTAATTTTCACTTGTTGTATAAACATGATATATTTAGTTGCATAACCAATGAGTTGCATGCTTTGCGAATGACAGCAAAGGCTCTAACGTGGACAACAGAACAGAGAAAGAAGAGGATGACCTAAGAGTCTCCTGGGTTCCACCCCCCAGCCTTCTCCCTACCCCTCCTTGCCCATCTTCCAATTCCATCTAGTTTTAACTGTGCATGTTATCCAGGTAGCTGTGTCCATGGGATGATTCTTTCAAAGGGGCACTATTTATTTAAGACATTTTATATTTGTACGCAGAACAACTGAGGGAACAACCTTCCCAAGCTTTGTCTCACTAGCATTCTCTCTGAAGAATCAATCTAGGGACATAACTTCTCTGTGGTGAATATGAGTAGGAACATTTCCCCAGGGCCTGAGAAAATATTCAAATGAGAGAAACAGCCCTGTTTCTATTTTGCAGGGGCCAGTAGAACCTGCGTACAGGGCTGCTGCAGTGCTCGGAGCCATCTCCAGCCCTTCCTGGGATCTCTCTCTTGGGACTGCTCATGTTACACTCTGCCTCCTTCACCAAGAAAAGCTGCTCATCCAGAGCTTCCTTCTGCAGCTGCAGCTTCTGCACGTAGCCTGTCTGTGTCTCTAGTTCTTTCTCCAAGGAAAATATGATCCTGTCTTTAGCCTTGATCTCGTCCATCTGAATGAGAGAAAAAACAGAACAATGAGGTGACCATGTAAAGGCAACAGAACTTCAGCCTCCTTCAATCCAGTTTGACTTACTCAGTAGCAGTGTTCACCACTTTCATCTGCTGCATAACACCACACCAGGCTTGTGAAACAATGCACCTGGAGGCTTCAGATATAACCATACGCTGGCACAGTAGCAGCCTGACAGCATTACAGAGTAAAGGCCAAGAACCGAGCATGGTGCAATGCGCTAACAGATAACTGGATGAAGAGTCCAGACTTTCGTACTGCGTTTTGGTCAGTTCTACTACTGAAAAACAAGCATAAACTCTGACACACCCAAAAAAGCTTAGACTAGCTCCTGCTCACATATACGGAGCTACAGTGGCTGAGACAGGGGAGGTTATAGTCTGATTCTCACCAACAGGTCTGCGCAGACCCAGTATTTCTTAAAGCTGATTGCCATGCTATTGATCTTTTTCTGACTGCCAACTCAAGGCTATTAATTTTACTGTTACTTCATTTCTGCCTAGTATCCCAGGACTATCCATGACAAAAAGAAGTGCTTATTTCATTTTGTAAGAATGATGGTCGAAAGGTAATTTTTTTATTAAAACAGGTTAGGAACAGCCCATACATGCCCTGCAAACACAAAAATTCAAACAAAGCTGCTAGTGTTATTGACCTCAAGAAAATTTGGTGAACCAGAGTACGCAAATCACACTGGCAAAATAAAACAACTAATGTCTTGGAATGATACGAATCGTTCACTGAAAACAAAAACATCATGTATGCTAAATTTTGCCTGAAGCTGCCAAAGATACTTTCTGGTCTTGCAGCTTTCTAGGCTTGCTGAAATCTTCCCCAAAGAGCTCAATCCTGATCTGCATTAACCTGATGTGACTCTGATCCAACTGCCTCCACTCTGCTAGCAATACAGTGGATTTGGAAACAACTTGTGTAAGTCAGATAAAAATAATTCTGGACTGTTCAAGGTTCTTATATGAGTATATAGCCTGCAAAAAGGCTTTCCATCAATTGCTAAAGATAAAATCATACAATATGTAGACAGAACCTGAGTTGATCTTAATGTTATTAAACGGCTAGCTTTTATCCTGAACCTTACTATAGTTCCTTTTTATATTAAAACCCTGAATATATCAGATTTCAGATGAGAAAAAAAGAAACGTAGTTCATCCTCATGGCTGCACAGAACTGCAAATGGGGATCAAAGTAACAAGAAGGGTCAAAATTCAGAAGGCAGATATGAAGAATCCTCTACCACTAGTCCATACTAGATGACTGAGCACTTTGGCAACACAGGTATATATATCCAGCACAAAACTTAGCATCAGGAAGGGGAAAAAGTGTTCTTGACAGCTTAAATTACCCTTTCTTTCACTTAACTGTCAGATCATGAATTGCAGCCTTCCAACCAACCCTTCCACCACTACATGTGGGTTCAGCTCCCCAGATGACAGGGAAATACGGCAACTTGCTGCACTGCTGGTGTGAGTCTCAATTTGCTGATTTTCCCTAGTAATTACTGAAGGCTACACCAAGACCAAATCCAAAGCTACCTCCCCTCCCAGCATGGTTTAATGTGGCCGGGTTACCATTGCCAGGGTTAGAGAAACCAGCAAACTGCAAGTGCAGGTACAAACACTCCTTTTCTTACACCCTGCTCTGCACAGCATCAGCAGCTCAGCAAGCCAGCTCCTTACAGACTAGGCCAGTCCCTCTCTTACTTCAGGGCAGTAGCTGCCACCACTGTGGTTGCTCTAGCCAACCCATCACGACCTATTTACTGCTAAGGAATGACAGTGAGATGCTTGTAACACTTCTGCAAACTGAGGTGCATTATCAAGTCCTGTTATTCACAAAATGCTAAGAGGCACAAGAGACAAAATCAATACAGAGCCAGAGAACACATGGACTGTTTTGCTTACTGACCAGGCGGCGAATGTCCCTTTCACTCTCCCATTTGATCTTGGAAATGGCTTCCTGGTGGGACTGATGCTCACTCCGAAGATCCCCAGCCTTGATCTTATCAGCTTGGATCATATTGTTAAGGGCCTCATCTACCTGCTTTTTGGCAGACTTCAGTTCAGTAATTTCCTGCAGAAGCTTAAGGCGCTCGGAGTCGAACTGTTTTCTGGCCTCTTCACGAGCCTCAATGGTCAGCGCTGTCCTTACTTTATCACTGCTCCCATCCCGCAGTGCACACAGCGCTGACTTGAGGCGTTGGATTTCGCTGTCTCGGACTTTCACCATCCGTGTCATCTCCTGCTCATGCTGTTTAATGAGGTTCTCCCTCACAGCTTGCAGCTCCTTCATTTTCTCCTCATGGAGTTTGGCTTTTAGCTCTGTGATTTGCACAGTCTGCTTGCGCTGCTCGACCTCACGGATGCGCTTTGTTTCTTGCGTCTTCTCTCTTTCAAGTTTCGCAACCTACATTGAGATAAAATGAAAGTCACCTGCTGCCAACATAATGTAATTGGAACAAGCCCATCCAAACACACAGCCACATCAACACGAGGAAGACTCTGCTCCTGGATGGTCCCCCATCCTCCTACCACAAAATATGGTCTGACCCCAGGGGCATTCACACACATTTTACACCATCTCAACCTTGTCTTCTCCAGGAGTTTCGACTTATGCAGTGACACTACATGTACTTTCAATATTTCCTCAGGAAATAAGACTCCATATACATTTGTGCACTTGTCTAAAAACTTTTTAACCCATGAATCTATTTTGTTCTTGTTCTGCTCCTCTCCTTTCCAGTGTTACTCAAGCACATTTAAATATATTTCAGATAAGCTTTTTTTGGGTTTTGTTTTCAAGACTTTCCTGCTTTTGCAACTCTCAATATTTTGGGCAATCCTTGAAGTCATATCTAGTAACAAAAATCTGCACTGGCAACTTCCATGTTGGAATTCAATAGCTGCAGCGGTAACAAAAGCAGCAAGACTCAGAATATAGTAGAAAACATTACAAAAGCTGCCTGGGTCATCAGTCGTCTGGCAGTCAGCCTGTGGCTCCTTAACAGAATAACTAAGCCTTGCCAGTGTGCAACAGATGAATGCCAAAGCTTACAGGGAAAACAAAACTACCAAAACCCATTTTTGCCTTCCCAGACTGTCATCGATCATTTCTGAAAGAAAATGAAGCAGAATGAGTTTGAGAGAGTGATGATGTCTGCTTTCTTGCAGCTTGCAAATCTTGTCTATTTTAAAAGGTTGCAAATCGATAGCTATAAATCTAGGAGAGTGCCCCTAGAGATTCTCAGAACACCAGATAACACAGAGCTGGCTATTCTTGCTTCCATTTAGCTTCTCTTAAAATGCTACAAACCAACTTCCACTACGCTGGCTAATTCTTGTCTGAGATTACCAGTATGATTAACCTTGAGATACTGGTGTGAACATCTGTCCCTAGAAGAAATAAATTATGAAGAAGACCTTTTAGAGGCTGAAGGATTTGTGGTTATTCAGGTTTGGAAGCTAGAGGCAAGTCAGTCATTCCAGGTTTATTTGCCCAGGATATATGTTTGTCTGCAAAGGAATCAAAGCATCAGGTTGATGCACTTCAATTATATTCCACTTGGAAAATGACATATCTCCGGGCATCATCTTTTGAAAAGGCAGCTGCTGCAAGTCTGCAGGTGGGCATGCCTGGCTGCAGCGAACACTGCCTCCAGTTCACCTCATCAGAATTCACTGGGAGTTACTGAACAGACATTTGTAATCTTCACTGCTCATAAAGCACACTGCTAAGCCTGAAGACTGCCTTGATCTCACCCACATTTGGGGAACTTTAGCACTTACCACAGAAGAGTTTATTGCACAAAAGCTACACTCCAATTACAAAACACAGACATATTGTGCTTGCAGCTAGAAGCATGTCTAACTGAAGACGAAGCAACACAGTGTAAGTAAAAGGTATCCCTCTTTGCAAAGCCACTTCAGCATCTCCAGTGGGAAAATTGATGCTGCTTGTAAGGATTTTAATAGAATGCAGTCAGGGTACATGCAGAGTAAAACAACAGGCAGTATTTTATACTCGGATAACACCCAGCCCGTTACCTTCTTACAGGTTACAAAAGCTGTACTAAAGAGATATTACGTGTTTTGCAAGAGCTGTCCTAGCATAGACAACTCAGAGTGAAAAGCTCAGTAGAAAATGCAGGCAAGAGCTGAAGCCACAGTGCACAGCCCTGAGGTCGTACCAAAGGCTTCGGAAGGATGCGCACAGCATCTCGAACCCTCACAGGTATGTCTAGACCACAGGGCCATGACTATACCCTGCATGCATGATCCTCAATTGGCTTTAGACTAACTGTACATATCTAAGACTGCACCTCTGGCAGACCACTGGTACCTGAACATGCTGTAAACAATGCACACAAACCCTAGTGTACACATGATGCTATCCAGCTGCACTGCATATGGATTACAAGGGTTGACTGGGAATGTCATCATATATACCTAAGGAATAACTGACTCAACTTCGAAATAAGGCCATGCCTTGCTGAAGTATCAGCCATTCAAAAATCGACAACACTACACAGTTTCTAATCACTGAGGGGGTAGGATGAATCCCACTAACTGGAATGTGGCCAAAGTTGTTATGAAAGACACATTGCCTCACTCGAGGGCCAGAGGGTTCTTAAACTTGCACTTCAGTAAAAAGGAGTCTTTTCCCTGGAAGCAACAAGAAATCCACATTAAGAAAATGTTGTATGTGGGCAAGAATAAGATCACAAATCTAGGAAAGAGTTGTGCTGCCTCTGTTGATTGCTGTGATACCATTTTTTCTATACATTTCTCCCCTTCAGCGCAGGTACTGTCATTTAAAACCAAACCTTCACTCACCTTAGATTTCTCCTGATGCAGCTCAATTTGAATGTCTGTTAGTTTGGTCCTGAGTTCCTCATTGGCAGCCTGTAGAGCAACAATCAGTGCCTCAGGCTTTTCGCCCTTGCTACGTCCTTTTTTTGACATGGTTTCTTATCAGTGAGAATCCACGTGTTTAATTATTCAAATATGGATTGCCATCTTTTTCTGTTCCTTTCAGTGCTAGTTAGTTCAGCATCTACTGTATGACATTTCTTAAGGTCCTGGATTCAGCTGCTTTAGAAGCCCTGCAAGAAATAAGACATTATTATTTGTCAGTGGACACTGCAGCATGACAGCTCACATGGTTATAGAACACAAGGGAGTACTCGCTTCTCCTAACACTGCAATATTTGTCTGAAAACCTGAAAGGGAGGTCCCAGCACAATCAGGCTTCTGTATGCAAGCCTGTCATACTAGCGGAGATTCCATCTATGCCCTTTTTCTCTTCTCCAGAAGGGGCACCATGCAATGAAGACAGGAGTTTGTTTACCATAAGGATTAGTGCTGTTGAGCACACGGCACCAGAAAGGATAGATCAGTTAACCCAAGCCTTACAGTTTGAGGCAACCACAAAGCAGGCGCTTCAATCTCAAGGATCCAGCAACAATATCTTCCTCTTACTGTTGCAAATCCTTGATCCCCCCCCCCCCCCAGGATTCTGAACAGGGATTGAGATTTCATGCTCACATAGTCACTTGGATATTCCTACGACACCCAAAAAACCTGCAGAAATTGCAGAAATTACATACATCCTTTAAGACAATACCAGAATCCACAGTAAACAATGTCATCATAAACTGAACAAAGCAGATTCACTAATTCCTGCCATCCTGAAAACACCCTCCTGTATCAACCAGGGCTTCCTGTGCTGCTCCCAGTTACAACACCTCTAAAATCTTGGCACTGCATTGCATACGCACAGCTACAAATGACAGCAGGATCTGATCCATATTGCCCACAGTGCCTCATATTCAATATTGGTAACAAAGGACCTAATCGTGCTAGTTACACACAGGCTTTTTCACCAGGAGGGCAGAAAGAGCACAGCATCAGAGCTGACCATACTATAGGTGCAGATGACTGAGAAAGAAGAAAAGCTTTGGAAAGCAGTTAATAAAAAGGACTTGTTCTTGTCATGTATCATGTGGTACAGCACATACAGATCAGATTTAGTGCTGGCTTGGAAAAAATCAGGCCAGATGGGACATAAATGGCTGTGAAAGCAGAAATCTTTGGCTGTCAATGCCAACTGAATACTAATACA
The DNA here is from genome assembly GCA_013389865.1 of Piaya cayana. Lineage (NCBI taxonomy): Eukaryota > Metazoa > Chordata > Aves > Cuculiformes > Coccyzidae > Piaya > Piaya cayana. The sequence continues at coordinate 7,468 of WAAB01004679.1, read as the reverse complement.
TGAAGACTCGTCGAGTTTAAGCAAAGAATTACACTTTCACCAGATCAACCATGCGAAGGATGACTTTTAAGACCGAAAACAGCACAGAAGCAAAGCAGTAAGGACAATAGATTTAAAAAATTCTCAGGAGATTATCTCCTGTAAAGGGGAAATGCTTCTTCGCTGTGTCGCTTAAGATCCTCAACCACTCTGAAAGTAGAAAGACCTTTCCGAGACACCGCTGGCCCAGAGGCAGCCTTCAGTATACAGAGCTGTCTGTGAAGTACACAAGGCACTGTGCTGCTCCCGTTAGACATATCAGCTTGAGAAAATTAAAGCCACCATAGCATTCTCATATTGTGGGAATAACATAACCACAATAACTCTGTCAAAACCTGGTAATCTATTTGGCAATGCAACTCTTTTGAGACTGCAAGAAGCATGTCAGATGTCCATAAACAAAACGACCAGCAGAATTATTTATGGTGAATGACTGCCAAGTACAATAGCACCTGGAGTGCCTCCTACCAGCTTTACCTTACACCAACATCTGTCTGTTTCATCTGTAGAAATTATTGTTGGAGCTCTTGGAGCCACAAAAACCTCAAGTTAAGCAAAAGAAGGCTTAAAAAAAACCTAAAAAATCCCATGTGCAGATTTCTACCCAAGGCATCAGGATTAAACCCACTCCTAAAGCACAATAAATTCAGCCCAGAGTTCACAAGTAAAGATTCTATTTTGCCCCTCTACCCAGAAAAACCACCCAGTAAATTATGAAGTAACATCTGCACACATATCTTTTGAGATACATCTTGAATGAAAATCTAAATGAATTCACTGAAGAATTGGCTTTTTATGAGAAGTAGTAACGCATTGATATAGGTTCTGGAGTATTTATCAGCAAGAGATTGTGGCTACACTTCACTTAATTAGAACTGCGGCTATATAACAAGGCACGTTCAAATCTCAAGATTTGTTCACTATTGTTCAAGTTTTTGGGTTTCTTTAAGGTCAGTTCAAGTTTAGCTGCACGATATAAGCAGGCAGAAGATGTTTGTTTATATCAATATTCCCAGAGGTCTGAAGCAAATATCAGTCTCCTAGTACGATAAGCACTGAGCGTGTGGAGAAGTGTGCTGCTGCCTGTGGCAGAACAAGCAATAAAAAAACCATAAATGCCTCCAGGAAAGCACTCCATAATCTTTAAGATTAAGTGTAAAAATACAAGTAGAACTGGATAAGCAATCCCACTAGAAGCTTCTTTCCACCTAGTCTCTTTAATCTTCCAGTTTCCTGCTTTGCTACAAAGTTCATCCATTGTTATGACTTTTTTTTTACTTTCAAGCTTTCCTTTTTTAAATCCTTTTTTTTCCCCATTATTTGCTGTCTGCTCTAGGTATTTCTTTTCCATGGCTTTTTAGGTTACCTTCTTGTTAATACCTGGGCTTGGCAATAGGCTAGAAAAAGTACAGAGGAAAACTACACCTACACATGCTCCCAAGTAACACCATTATCCTTTGTTTGAAGTGGCAAAGGAACATGCCCTCAGCATCATTCCCAATGATAACCTGTGGCTAGTTCATTTTTCTCCTCCAGTCACCAGTTGCTTTGTTTTCTCCACACCAAGTAACAGTTTATGTAACAAAACCAGGCTTTGCATATTACAGAAGCAGAGAAGTACCCTCCTCTGTCTTTACAAAGGACATGTAGGGATAGAAACACCTCAGAAAGAAGCAAGCACTTCACCACAATCTCCACCCTGCTGAATCTTGGCCCTTTGGCAGATGAAGATATCAAAGCATTACAGAACCCTGTGCATCTGCTTCAGAGATGTTTGGGATCAGATAGCCATTTTCATCAGCAGCTTTCACACTTTAATTCTCTGCTAGGTTGCCCCTGCACCATTTTTCCAGAGCAGGGTGACAACCAGTCTAGCAACTTGACTATGAAGTATATGGGTCTCCTTACGGAGACACACAGCCTCCAGAAGTTATACTGAGATCTCAGAAGCAAAGAATAGAAAAGGACAGTCCAATCCCTCTCCTATCACTCATCTGCCTATTGATGACACCCTAAAACCAAATCTAAGGCTGAAGATTAAAAAACAGGGGAACACAGCTGACTCTGAACAACCTTTTTTCTCTCTCTTACAGCATGCGCTCTGCTGCTGAGGCCTGTAGAACAACTGTTCCAGTTCTAATTTCTTTTTAAGCCAGGCATCCCTTTCCCAGGAAAGCCCAATCAACCGCCCTCCAGGCAAGCAGCTCCCTAACACAAGAGACAGACGTGCCCTGTCAGCACACAGGCAATCATTCAGAATTCCTGGCTGATGAAGAGGTGGCTCTAGGATGGCTGCTGAGGGCTGAACCCAGACAGCTTCAGCCAAGAGAACCCAAATCCACCTCAGCTGGGTAGCCATGCTAACAGCCACAGTCAGACCCCAGATCTGCCTCTGCTACTGCAAGCCTGACCACAACCTAATACTCTGCAGGCTGCTTCCCTCAAGCTCACACTGAAAGACTAGCACCGTCTTGAGCTAAACAGCCTTCAGCATCTGAGGAGGTAAGGCCAACCAGGATGGATCAGTAGGAGCAGAACTCATCTGGCAACACAGATTTCCCACCTGGGCTTGCCCCTGCAGCTGCCTTTGCAGTCAGTTCAGAGACACGCTTGCTTGTTCACATCAGGATAAGTCAAGTCATAGCCCTCATCTAAAAAGATCCAGGACAAAACAATCCCACTAAAGATACCTAAAGGTTTGTGGTAGGGTGGTGCTGAGCATTCTGTAAGAAAGCCATCCTCTGCACTTTTCGAGGCTAAGAAGCTCATGCAAACTGCACTCAGATGTGTTTCACTGGACACCCTTATTACCATAAACACCAGGCAGGCTCAGCCCCAAAGAGAAGCACAGAACAAGAGTCTTGTACTCAAGGCAGTTTGGAGGTGTATTTAGGGGAAATGCTCTGTGTTTGTACTGTGGTTTCCATAGTTATGTGGAAGATGCTTTCTAAAAAAGCATCAGTAGAGAGCCCTCTTGCTGTCTTCCCCTGTAAAGATGTAAATTTCGCTGCCACCATACTGAATGTTAATGTGACCAGTTGGGGCCACGCTAGGTCAAAACGATCAGTCCTTAGGGAAGGCCTCTGTCACGAGAGCTGAGGGCTCAAAATTGACTCCTTTCTCTTATTGGTTTGCAATGAAGGAGAAAAGCGCAGAAAATGCCTTCCCAGTCTCACTGGAATGACAGCACAGGAGAAACAACACGCTTTTTGCAGAGGAAGTTCAGCCTTGTATGAGGAGGCAGAAGCGCGTAGAAAGCAAATGGCCACAGGCGGATACGCTCCAGTTCGCACATCTGACAGGAGAGCCCATATTTGTATCACAGCAATTGCCTGGGGTCTGGTCAGAAAAACAGCTGAGGCCATCGTTCTCATACAGCGTTCCAACAGTTCCCTGCTTGACTCTCCCCACTCTGAAGAAGAAACATTCCCAGAGTTTTTAGTATCAGGCTCTCCTTTCTTTGATTTTGATTTTAACCAGTCAGCAAAACCATCTTTATTTAACTGAAATGCATATAAACAAGAAAACAACAAACATGGAGGGGAAGTCCATGTCCCATATCTTTCCTGTGAAACCCTTCCTTTTCTTTATTTTGAAGGCCATAACCATGACTATGCCTTACAGGTCTCAGAGGAGGATATCTTACATTCACTACTAAAGATTGTCATATATTTAAGTAATTTTTCTATTTAAAGAGGGTCAGCTTGTAAAAATTTTTGCCATTTCCAGCTCAGCTCATGTACAGACAATAAAAGCAGATACCGACATCAGCTCGAGTAAGAAAAATCTGAGTGAAGCACCACCCACTGAACCCAGCTGTGATGCTGGTTCGTACATGATGTGGAAAGTAAAAAAAAAAAAATTAAAATATTTCACCTATAAGACATTCAGGATACTGTCTTGAACACACAGATTTCTATTAAGGCTGCAACTGAAACCAGAAAAATATCTTATGAGGGAGTATTTAACAGGCTTCAAGCTACTGTACATCATTTCAAATCAGTTTCCAAGGACAACACTTACATCTTCATTGAGTTCACCAACCACAGGCTACCATGCAGATCACCAACATTGACTGCACATTCCAGGAAAGCTGCAACATGTAGGTCATGCTGTGACCTACAAAAATAAGTGACGCAATTCAAAAGGGATCTGCTAGCACAGAACCTTGCAAACGTGGGCTGAATACCACTAGGTCAGTAAGACGTACCGCTTGGTATGCACAGATGTTTATTAGCTGTCAGTTATTCCTCTGAAACACCTGCCAACACACCCTAATCTTACATGTTCATTCTTAAAAGCATTTCCAAATTCATTAACACAGCCTAAGCTACCAAATAGTAACTAGTGCATGGCAGAAAAAAAAACTAAATCCAGAAGCCCTGACTCCACCATTTCTCCCAACTTTATTTGCTCGCTTATTATTGACTATCCTAAACCACCTGGGACCTCAGTGCAATTTTCAAAAGCTGTTTCTTCCCTTCAGTTTTAATTTCCATGTTATTTAGACCTTTTCTTTACAGCCTGTGCAATATGAGGTTTAAGAAGTTTTTCCCCTAAAAATTTAAAAGAATATTAAAACCAATAGTTTCAACAAAATTCAACCAACAGCTTGACAAATGTAGCACAGGTGTTAAACATGTAACTGTGAGATATTACCTCCTAGGTGAAAATGGGAGACAACCTGCATTTTAGCATCAGTTCTTCTCAATTAATTTTATTATTTTTCAGATAATCATCTCAGGGGATGTTATACTTGCATTATCATTTTTCACATAAAGGAGGACCTAGCACACAGCAGCAGCTGTTCAAGCTCAACAATATCCTCAGGTACATCAGTTTGCTGATGTCACTCACCACAGAGTGACACTTCACCCAAAGTCAGAAATGGACTTGTGGTCTATCCAGCCTTCATTTGTATTCCCATTTGTTGGTGTTTGTTACACTGTTAACTAAGGGGACTTCATTAGGCAGCAGAGCACTAAAAATGTCTGCTGCATTCACCTGCCCCTTTCTGGTTGATCCACGCCATGTGGAGGGTCACACAGTTCCAATCACTTTATTTCTCTTCTGACAACAGCTGATTGAGACTGTTTGACACACAGAAGTGGCTGTGATGTCCAAACATGATCTTCCAGACAAAATACAGGTCCTAAAGTTTCCAAGAAGTTTGAGTTTCTCACGTACCCACCAGCAATCCAAATGCATGGCAAGGAAATCACAGTGTGCTGTACATTTTAGTGAGACAAACTGACAGCCGGCATTCCTGAAAGTGCTTGCATGTCATTCCTTTTCCTTTAAAGTTCCCTGGATGTTTTAGAATCCAAACCACAGGCTGTGATCCACACTGTTTTCCCATCATTTACAGAGAAGCTAGATTTACACTCATTTAACTTGACAGCATTCAGTGCAGTGAGAGCATAGAGTTTCTTCATGACTCCTCCAACACACTGTTGAATTTTCTATTTAGAGCCCCACCTCCTGGAGCAAAGATTTCTAGTCCTCATATTTTAAAGGAGAAATTCAAATAGATCTTAAAGACACAGAAACTAGAAGTACTACAAAAATTAGTAGTGATTACAGAGAATCGCAGAGGTATTTTGCAAGATGTAGAAGATAACTAAAGAGAAGGCAGCAGAGAATCCATCTCTGAGAATGGGAAGATAATTTTTTTCAGTGTGGTAAAGACCAGATCTTGAAGTGATATAGATTTGTAAGGAACTTTGAAGAGGTTATCTGCTGGGAATTTGATCAAGCTATTGATTTAGAAACACATAATGCAAACGTGGCACTGTAAACTCAAGCAAAATAATTATTTTTTAAACTAAAGTATTTTTTTTTAATGAAAACATTTCTTTTGCAGTCTGGCAACCAAAATATTGCCATGCACAAATACTGAAGAGAAATCTGACAGAATCCAGGAGATACAAAGAATGACTGAATAGGAAGTGATTCAACATTCAGATATCTGGTAAGGACTATTTTTGCTGCCTCATGACTTCACAAAGCAAATAGAAAGCACAAACACTGACCACAGTGAAAAATGACCATGACTCAGTAGTGAAAGCCAAGGTGGAAGCATCTTCAGACTCCCACAGTTCAGTTAAAAAGAGGAAGAAAACAAAAAAAAAAAGTTATAATTAACAGGTACCCTGACTTCAGCCGAGTTATACCAGCCTTACGAGAGTAGAATCCATCACCAGACCTTTTCTACAGTTGAAGAACTATTCTTACACACTTTTTAAACCACAATATTAACTGTCTATCAAAGGAATGAATAGAAAACAAAACTGAAAATATTGTAGCATCATTTTGCCAGTTATATTTCACAGCATTTTTCTGACTTGAATACCCTGAGGTCATTTATCCTTTGTAATGACAGAGAAATTATGCAGCATCTTTTCAGCTACATTAAGGTCTTGACAATAAAAGGTCTGGCAGAACCCAGCATACAGTTAGAAACTACAACAGCCAATCACATCCTTAACACAGAGGCACATTTTAGCCGTAACATACATTCAATTCTTAATAAGTAAGATACAGAAGTTCTTATTCAGAAGATTATTTATCTGGGAATGGTCTCTGGAAGCAGAGGGATTATCAGAAGGCACTGACAGTTGATATGGACAAGGCTATCAGAAGGGGAGTCTGAAGCAATGCATTCACAATACCAGAGAGCCTGAAGTCCAGCTTGAGGTGCATGCTGTGGAAATACCTGGCTCAAATTCATCTCAAAGGCAAGGCCATGTTTCCCTGCCTTAGGCACTCACAGGTCAGTCCAAGATCAGCAAGTCAGAAAGGTTGCAGCATCTGTCACTGGCAGCCTGCTCCTCTCAGTTAGGAGCTCCGCTGACAACCAGAGCATCCCAGGAGTCCACCACACTGCCACAGTTCTAGGAAAGGGACAAGGCCAAAAGGCCAACCACATCACAGCTCCTGCCAGCTGCCACCAGGCAACTCCTATGGAAATCCCAACAGAAACTTCCCAGGTTTTCCTCCCTGAGGCTCCTCCTCAGGATTTTGCACATTGTGGACACGAGGATGGAACTGGCTCTAACTCTCTAAACTTGATTAGAATCATAGAATATCTTGAGTTGCAAGAGACCCACAAGGATGATTAAGTCCAACTCCCTGCCCCTCACAGGTCTACCTATCACCAGGCCATCTGACTCAGACGGCCATCCAGATGCTTCTTGAGCTGTGACAGGCTTGGTGCCGTGACCACTTCCCTGGGGAGCCTGTTCCAGCGATCAACCACCCTCTCAATGAAGAGCCTTTTCCTCATATCCAGTCTGAACCTTGCCTGATGCAGCTCCATTCCGTTTCCTCATGTCCTGATGCTGGTCACTATGGAGAAGATCAGCACCTCCCCTGCCGAAGCCCCTCGAGGAAGGTGCAGATCGGCGATGAGGGCACCCCTCAGCCTTCT